>CM044436.1:89458783-89519655 GCA_024363595.1 Xenopus borealis
TCTAATAGAATTTTGTTCGATCTATTTGAATCATTCGATCAAATTTTCAAAATTCAATGGTCGAAGTGGCCACAAAAATTATTCAGAATTCGAATCTTTTCGAAAATTCAAATTTCGAATCATTCACACGAATTTAGTAAATCTGCCCCTATGTATGAATATAAAATAACATGCATTCAGAAGAAGCAGCAGCATTTTAAATAAAGGCTTTGCTAAGTATACTGTAGGTAAATGTTAGAAGCTTATTTTAAGATTTTCATTTACAGCAAAACCTTATTTAATCTAACACAACACTGCTTACACATACAATCAGGCTGCCGGGTCCGAGGTGTTAATACTGAAAATTAAATTTAGATTATAAAATTTTCTCTAAATGTATTTTTCATAATCCTTATCCGTGCAGGTTTGACAGTAACTGGGAAACACTGTTGAGAGACCTTACTGCTTCAGGTGGATATTTTTGAACACATGGTCTTTTGCTTGACACATGCAAATAATGTTGTGGTTGGAGAAGGCAGAGGCCTGTGAAATCATCTCCTGATGTTTGGATTTGCCTGGCTCTCTCCCAGCTGAGTAGAACATAGAATTTTCTATGATTTTGGGGCTGTTTACTTGGATCATTGCCAGAGTAAGAACAAATGTCCTTTAATGGATTGACATGACATATAATGACATATATACAGCTGTCATTGTAATAATATTCATGAAATATCAACATTCATGTTTTTAAAGTACTTAAGATACTTAACCTGTATAGTTGCACCTGCGTTGGCTTCGCTAGCGTTCCCCGCACTTCACCAGGTGCATTTTTGACAGCGCAATGCAAATTCATTAAAATGCGAAGTTGCGCTTAGGGAGGCTAACGGTAGCAAAGTTGTGCTACCGTTACTTCATTAGGCAAAGCGCAATTACGCTAGCAATTTGCATAAGGCGAAAATTAAACTATAAAAGACGTGTATGCTGCAGCCACTACATTACACTACCCAAGCCCAGGAAATCTTTAATAACTCAAATAAAGGTGTTCTATTGCCCTACACATGTGTCTCCTCTATAGTTGAGTTGCCACATGTTAGGAGATTTAGAGGGGAAGGAGGTTACCCTAAAAAAAATATATTCTCTTTTTCAGCCTATCACCCTTAAAGTGGACCTGTCACCCAGACACAAAAATCTGTATAATAAAAGTCCTTTTCAAATTAAACATGAAATCCAATTTCTATTTTTTATTACAGCATTCATAGCTGTTGTAAGCTCATTTAAAAATATCAGCTATCAATCAAATATTGTCTGCCCCTCCTCTATGCCCGAGGCATAGAGGCGGGGCAGACAATTACTTTCACTTTCCATTCAGCACTTCCTAGATGACACTGCTCCCCACACATTCCCCCATTGTCTTCACAGTTTAATTGTGTAGCCAGGACATGGGGATGGACATTGGGTCCCCCATTCTGGTGCACAAACAAGATTCTATGATGCTTGCCTTAATAACAGTGTCCACAAAATGGCTCCTGTCTGCTTGTTATAATTTTGAACTCCCAGACTGAAGGAAACAAGAATCAAATAATTTATATAGTGTAAATAAAGTTTATTTTGCTTGACTAATGCGATAAAATAGGATTTTGAATATTTCTTTTTGGTGACGGGTCTCCTTTAAAAAAAATAAAAGAAAGCAGCATTTTTTAGGGACAGAAAACATTTCAAGATTTTTTTCAACCTCCTCTATTGTATTGAACTTCGCCAGGTCTGACACAGTAAATTAGCGAAGTTGCGAAATGATGTCACGCTGGCGAATTAGCGCTAGTGTTAGCCTCTTAGCACTTTAGTGAATTTACCCCTCTTTGTGTTTCACTTGTGAGTTCCCTCAACCCAACATTTTATTATGGTTGCACAAAAAGTATGCTGTGGGCTTCTGATGGATAACAAGAACAAATTGTTATTCAGGTGAAAATTTTTAGGTGGAGAGGGCATGTTAAAGGGTAAGTCAACCCCAAAAAATTATTCTTAATAATAAAAGAAAACACAAAGTTTCACATATAATTTTTTTTGTTTTGTGGTTTTTAAATTATTTGTTTATGTATTGCTATTGAAAGCAGTTTTTGTCCGTCCCTGCTTATTCTCTGCCCTTTTCGGTCAGCAAATTCTTCAAACAAATGTAAAGGGGACAAGCGGAAAAATGGCACTCACCAGATGAATAGTTATTTTAGTTTTTGTTAAATTTTTAAAATCTTGGCTCATCAAAGAGATTGACCTATAAGATGATGGTTGAGATAAATATTTACCCTCCTCAGGAATTAGTTGAAGTTTACTCACAGGAAGGGATATCATTGACACATAATTATATACATACATAAATATATATATAAATGAAAGCTATTATATATTATATACAGTGCAGTATAACTGGGCTAGTTTATTACTATATCACACATTTGTCAGCCAACACTTGGCTTCTGTTTAGTTTTCCATACACAGGGCAAAGTAAATCTGCTTGGAGAATGTTATTTTTTATGCATCATCAGTACAAATGGTAGCAGGGCAGTGCTAGAACTCACACTACACTGCTACTCTCACTACTTGGCCCTTTTAACTAATGATGGGAAATCTGCCTTATTCATTGCCCTCTGCATGAACAGTAAATGAGATTATGTGTTTTCCAGTGAGTTCCTTCCATATCAGAACTCATTATTTATATACAGAATACAAACAGCGCAAGGAAAGAGCACTACCTTGGTCCTTATCAGGACCAGGTTAAGGTAATTTGGCACCCTAGGCAAGGGTTCCAATCTGCACCCCCCTGCCTCCCCCCCACTGTTCAGGCCCAGCCATATCCACCATTAATACTGCAGGCCCCCACCTGTGCTGTGCCCAACCCAAGCCGCCATGATCTGTACCTGTGCCATTGCCAGGCCAGCAGCCAACAATGGGCCCAGCCATATCCATTAATACTGCAGTCTGCAGCTGCAGGCCCCAAACCCACGCCCCACCCCATACCTGTGGCCAAACCAAGACCCCATGATCTGTACCTGTTACCGAAAGAAGTAAAAGGCAAGTGCAGCTGCCAAAAGTCCAGCAGGAAAGAGCAGAAATTTCTCTTCAGCGAGATGTGTTACTGCTCCCCTCTAGCATGTACAGCAGGTCCTTTCTGCCCATCTGACCCGGCTTTAGTAATGACTGACTGACGTCTAGTTCTGGCCCTGCAGCCTAATACCCCTGTGTGTCACAGCCTCAACGAGCCAGCGTCTCAGTATGGAACTGGAAGGAGCCAAGTCACGCTCCAGGGTGGGGGAGTCCATGCAGGTACACCAGGCTAAAACAAACCCCAGAGGGGGTTCGGGCATGCAAATTTTATAAATTCTTATGCTTTTAATAAAGGCCAACAAGACAAGCGAACTGAAAAGTAAAAATAAAAAAACAAGAAAAAATGAATTCCCAAGAAAAGTGCGCCTCCCCAGTGATTGCACCCTAGGCCATTGCCTAGCCTGCCCGGCCCTGGTCCTTATAAAACACTGTCAATCATCAAGGGACACTGATAGCTGTAATATACCAGCAGGTTTCCTACCCCTGCTGTAAATACTGATGGTCAACAAATGGAATTTGCACCTTACCATTCAAGTAATCCAAAACTAAACCAATAATCCTAATCATGTGTAATGTCAGAACATCAAAATTTTATTTCCTGTGAAGACAAAAGTACAAGAACATTCTGACTGATTTATCAATAAGTGATGTCAAAGGCACACGACACATCTTGCATGGAACTTATTTCTATGAATTTAAGTTGTTAAAGACTATCTATATCAGGCAGTATCGGACTGACTGTTCAAGAATCCCACAGGAACTGTAATACAGATGTAGCTGGGTTATGAGAACATACTGTGTGCATTACCTGAAAGATTAGTATACAGTAAATGTCCCCAAAGCCTTGGGTATATGCTGGAAGACTAGAGTAAGGTCAAAACATGCTCAAATCTTTGGCTATATACTTACAGGTCATGGTAAGGTAAGAACAATCCCAAAGCATTTGATGCAAACTACCAGATAATTGTTAGACAAAAATGTCCCCAAAGCTTTGGGTGCATAAGAGAAACATTAGTCTATTGTAAAAAAAAGAAGATTTAGAATCATACTAATAGCTGCATCAATTAAATTGGGTTGCAAAATTAAACTGCAACGTGCAATGTATTACTATTATTATTACTATTATTAGGTAGTTTATTATTAGGCAATACATTGTCCATTTGAGTTTAATTCGAAGTTGTCCTGCCTCCCAATTACTTTCTTTGGCTTGTCTAACAGATTTGTTGATGATCACATGTATGATGGAGCATTATGGGAATAAACAGAAAGACTGGCTGGTCTAAAAATTATTGACAAGTTTAATTTACTGAATTGTGTATTCTCAGCTCATAGAGCATTCCCAATTGCCTGCTGGATTTATGTGACTACTGACAGTATCTCTCACCCATGGGCATATTTATTGAAATGACATTCCCACAATGTTCATAAAAAATGTTTTAATTTAGTAGGTTTGTGGGCTGAAGTCCAACCAAGACATAGAGTACCACAGGGTTTATATGCTCTTCCTATGTTTGTGTCAGAGAGGTTTGCAATTAAAATAACAATTTATTCTGATGATCTGAAAAACAGAGGAAAGTTTGGTCTGCAGAGATCTAAATTCCATTGACAGTTCCTTGCTTTAATGTGTACATTTTTTCCCTTGGAAATGATCATTTTATGACCAAAAAAATCTGTTGTCAGTCCTTATTCTCATTCCATACCCTATACGTGTTGAAAGAGGAGCCTACATGCAATAGTATTGTTTTATTCATGATCATAGATTATATCCTATAAGGTACCTTGGCACATTATGACCCTTTTAGGGTGATTCTCAGATGGAGCAAGGCCCAAGTTAAAAGCACACCTTTTTAAACTGCTTGTTAAATATTGGCAACTATGGGATAGTAAACATTGGCAACTATGGGATAGTAATGTAGCTATTTGCTGTGCGCATCATGCCTGTTGTACAAATATTGATCCAGGTCCCTTGAATGAACAGAAGATTCTTCATCATTAGGAATTCATGGATTTTAATTCCAGTTCTAACCTACATTTGTTCAGAGCAGAGCTTACTTGGACAGAAAAAATGTTTATTTTTAAGGTCAGGGTAAATAATCTCTGCCAGGGTGCCTTGTCTAAACAAAACCTTCATTATCCTTCTAATTGGAATATTTGTTGAACGCATGATGCCAGTAAGCAAAATGCAAATTGGTATTTACTCTCATCCAGTAACTATAGGAATTTGTCTTTAATTAGCTATTTAGTAAGAAGCAAATACCTACACATTGCTAAAATATCTACTGTATAATAACCAAGAAAGAAGAGATAGAAAAGCAATGTTATGGGGCATGAATTACGGCCACACATTGCATATCAAGAAATAATTTTAAAATTGAATTTAGCCAAGGAAATATTTTATTGAAAAAGTACATTACCACTCAAAGCAGCTAAAGGAAAACAATGGAATTGCAGGGAATAGGGAAAGTGAAGTCACAAGGCATTTTTTACTTAATAAAGTAACCTACACCAGAACCAGGCTCTTACCCAAACATCTAACATATTCATTGACCATGGCTGCCATAGGGACTATGGAGGCCCATATGCCTTGACTGCCATGCTCTGATCTATCTGCCAATTCCTGCCATAGTCAGCCCACACCCCAGCCCTAATGGGCCCAAACCCCCAGTTCTTCAGTACAAACCCCCTTTCATGCAACTCCCATGTCCCCCTGATAGCAGTCCTGGCATTGACTCTGGGCTTCCCTAGGTTAAAGAAATAATTAGGTCAACAAGTATTTCAACAAGAGTTGCTGCAGATTCTTCACTGTTTATAAAAGGGCAGTGGAACAAGGAGAGATTTCAGGCATTTTACCACATGCAATCTTTAGTAGTTCAGGATGCAGTACCTAATTTTTCCACTTTCTCACCTCTTTGGCAGTCACTTGAAAGTGCTGATGCCAGACCTTGTCAAGAGTTTGTTTCTTGGATGGACACGTCAATTTGTCCTCACCACCCAAACTTCTAGATGTCACGGGAACTAAAACATCTAAAATTTCCCAGTGTTCCCAGTGTTTCATTCCGCTAAGAAAGTTACAGCCCTACTAGCAGACAAGACTGGGACACTGATTTATTTTGCAGCCATGATTTAAAAGAGGCCCTGTGCTCCCACACTAACCAAGTGTCATGTCTGAATGCTGGTGAATGTCCAGCAGGTAGAAGCCTATATACTGGGCTACCCACATAACACCCAATGAGGCAGATTCCTTAAAGGTCAAATTGTCGCCAGTGTCCACTTTGTACACTTCGACAGGCGTAAATTCGTTACCACTATGCTAATTCACTAAAATGCGGAGTTGTGTCCTGAGTGCGAATGCTTTTCACCAGTGTTACTTCAGCAGTGCGAGTGTTTTGAAGCAAAATTACTCTAGAAATCGCTACTGCCTAGTGAAACTGCGTTATTCCTCTTACAATTAGGTCAATTTGAATAGGGCAGGTATATTAAAGTCATATTGAAGTCTGTATTAGAGATGTTGGTGCAAATGCTTGAAGTGGCCTCTCTTCAGGAAAATTTTTATTTTCAAATTGAGGGGGGATTGGGAGAGGGGTTTGGGCCCACCGGGTTTTTTCCCCCGTATCCGCTGGGCCAGTCTGACCCTGAGTGAGGGAATAGATAGCTCAGAGTAAAAGTTAATTCAGGGACTAGTCCGATTGCAAGGTCGAACTTGATGAACATGTGTCTTTTTTCATTTTAACTTGCTAGGTAACTATATACTGGAAAGTTGCTGTTTCATTATGAAAATAAAAAAAACACAGTTTTTGAATACAGATCCCCTTTAAATTCCTCTGCAAATTGCCTCATACATACAAATCAATGCCGTTAAATAAATGAGTTCATACATTTGGTTTCCTGGGATAAAACTGAAGAAATTGTACTAGAAGAGGGCAATAGGAAGGATGCAAGTTCCTTATTAGGTAAGGATGGCTGGAGTTCCATATTGCTTACTCTATATGACTTGAGTAAAACAAGGGAAGTGTTTGATGGCATGGAATTACTTAGTGACCATGACCAGCCACTGACTTCATGTTACAGTCAACAGGTCTCATGATGTCAGAGGAATCAGACAAGACTGATTCACCGTTAGTCATATAGAAGCAAGAGGAAGAAAAAAATCTAGACAGAAGAAAGAAAAAACAAGTATATTAAGGCTGTTGCTATTGTATATTTTTTTTAAAGGAAACTAGATAAATGGTGAATCTGACCCATTTCGTTTCGCAGATTAGCAATGGGCTTGTTTTTACACAACATTTTTTTAACTGCTCAACATTTTATTTAATGTCCACTGGACTCTATGGACAATTTTTCTCTCAAAACACAGTGACATATTTGTAATATTTGACATATATCTCTAATTATTCTATTTAAGATGTGCTAACATACTGTAAACAGATGGATTAAGGCACATGTAAATACAGTTGCTCAAAATGTTGCTGGACTACAAGCCCATTACATTCCTTACATTATCAATGGTTAAAGTGTTTTGGGAGCTGCAGTCCACATCAGAGACTGATTCTTAATACAGCATTGGCCAAACATTTACCCAGATCTCCAGGCCAGTGGCCTAATCAATGCATAGAATTAGGTATCCGCCAATGAGATCCATGTCTCCTCTCTGTGTCCCTGGCAGCTGTCTATTGTTACTGTCAGTTAAAGAGTCACTGTGCTAGGTTTTTCTAACACAGAACACTAGATTTTGCCTCTC
Source organism: Xenopus borealis (assembly GCA_024363595.1). NCBI lineage: Eukaryota > Metazoa > Chordata > Amphibia > Anura > Pipidae > Xenopus > Xenopus borealis. The sequence continues at coordinate 89,466,597 of CM044436.1, forward strand.
TAAGTTACGAGTATAGTACAGGTATTGGGTCCCTTATACGGAATCCCGTTATCCAGAAAGCTCCGAATTAGGGAATGGCCCTCTCCCATAGACTCCATTATAATGAAATAATTCAAATTTTTTAAAAAAGTTATCCTTTTCTCTGTAATAATAAAACAGTAGCTTGTACTTGATCCAAACTAAGATATAATTAATCCTTATTGGAAGCAAACCCAGCCTATTGGGTTTATTTAATGTTTACATGATTTTATAGTAGATTTAAAGCAGTGATCCCAAACCAGTAGCTTGTGAGCAACATGTTGCTCTCCAACCCCTTGGATGTGGCTCCCAGTGGCCTCAAAGCAGGGGCTTATTTTTGAATGGTTGGCATATGTACAGATAAGGGGCAATATTTTGGGTGCTGCTGGTTGGCACTGGTAATAAAAAAATCTTTATTAAAAAAGCAGATTGAAGTCCTTGCCTAGGGTGCCAAACTACCTTGGCCCAGCTCTGATAGATATATAAATAATAGATAGATAGACAGATAGATGATAGATAGATAGATAGGTAGGTAGATAATAGATAGATATACAGATAGATAGATAATAGATAGATAAATGATGATAGATAGATAGATAGATAGATAGATAGATAGATAGATAGATAGATAGAGATAGATAGATAGAGATAGATAGAGATAGATAGATATAGATAGATAGATAGATAGATAGATAGATAGATAGATACTAGATAGATCGATAGATAGATAGATAGATAGATGATAGATAGATAGATAGATAGATAGATAGATAGATAAATGATAGATAGATAGATAGATAAATGATAGATAGATAGATAGATAGATAGATAAATGATAGATAGATAGATAGATAGACAATAGATAGATAGATAGATACATGATAGATAGATAGATAGATAAATGATAGATAGATAGACAATAGATAGATAGATAAATGATAGATAGATAGAGATAGATAGATAGATAGATAGATAGATAGATAAATGATAGATAGATAGACAATAGATAGATAGACAATAGATAGATAGATAGATAGATAGATAGATAGATAGATAGATAGATAGATAGATAGATAGATAGATAGATGGATAGATAGATAGATATGTATAAGTGCTGGAAAAAAAGGAAATGTGAGAGAATGACAAATCCTGGGACCGTGGGTTAGTGCATCTTTCATGTATTATTGTTGGGATTAGTATAATCCTGCTGCATGAATAGAAGAAGTGAAATACTGTAAGTATTAACTTTTGCAGCACAATTACATTTGTCTCCGAGCACCATGAAATCATGCCTAAGGCGCTGTAAACCTCCTGGTACCACAGACAACTGTAAAGGGACTGGAATCAAGGGTTTTTTCGATAAACACAAAGCAGAGAATTAGCATGCATGCAATGTCTGCTACATTTGTACAATAATTTATAATACATTCAGTCTCTAATATACACAGAAGAAGAAAGGAAGCCTTTGGCATACAAGCTATAAAAGTAATCAAACTACTGCATACAGCAGACAAAAATATATACAGCTTCTGTTGCTTCTTTCATCTGAGAATCAGATGTTTGATCCTAAGTGAAATGCAGCAAACATTGACTGGTGAGTCCCGGATTTGTTTTTATTTAAACAGTATTTCCATGCTCTTTATTCATTTTCGCCTATGATTTCATTATACAGTTATGCTGATATTGGTAAGGCTGCCCAAAAATGTCTACTCTACTGTACTGCTACTTGACCAATTTAAGTGGGTCACTTGTGGCTTGAGAAATCCCAGGAAAGTTGTTTCAGGCATTTATATGGCACAGATTCAGTTGGAAACATGGTGCAGTGTACCAGTTAGCAGTCTTTAACTCAGCATCAGACTGGTGGCAGTATCTTTCCTGAGCCGCAAACCCCCCTCCGGCCCCCCACGGATACCTTTTATTCTTGTGGCCTCTTCGAGACCAGGTAGGAAAGATTAGGAACAGCAGCAGCAACGTCCTGTGGGCTGGCGGGGCCCACAAAGGCCCATTGGGTTTTTTCCCGGGTGTCCCACAGGCCCAGTCTGATCCTGCTTTCACTGCATCATGGTGTCAAATCCAAGTTTAACTGATACAACTTGTCCTCAAATAAATGCACGTGGGGTCTGAGCTTTCCTTGCTTAGAATCCCGAATGTCATTCACCTCTGAAGCAACATCCCCTTTTTCTGTCCTTCCACATGCTAACTCTGTAACAGATGGGCATGGAGTGTAATAAATGCCAAAGAGACTCTAAGAGGCAAATTTACTAAAGAGCAAAGCATTTTAGTGAAAATTCACCAAAATGACAATTCTCAGGAACATCACCAATTTGCTAAAAGGTGAAAAAGATAATTTACTAGCGAAAAACTCAGCGGAAGAGAAGTTTTGTACCATTTCACAAGGCTAATTTTCACCCAGACGAACAATCGTTAATTCTAAAATTTATCAAAGTGTCAACTTTTGTATGTGTTACCCCTTTTCTCCAGAGTCTATTTCGACAGGTTATGGCATGTCTGTAAGTTTGGGTATATGGCTCTTTATTATTAGGCTGTATCTGTGCTGAAAAACCAGTGATTCTGGATGCATAGTTGGCCACATGGACACAGAGTAGTGACTTGGATGTCTCCACCCATGATGCCTTATGTGAGCGTTAAACTCTCATTTGGGGTATTAAGGTATATGACACGAGGCAAGTAAATACCTTCTGTTTTCAGAAGGCTTTACACTGCATTTCTTGTACATGAGTGGCATTTTGGCTCCTTTTAACCCATCTCACCCAACCAGCTTAGGTTCTCTGCCTCGCTCCTCTACAAGTCAAACCGACTCAGGAACAATGTTCCAATCCTTGTACTGATGATCTAACAAGATCAAAACAGGCTGTCTGCAAGTTTGGATATAAATTTCTGAACTATTAGGCTGTATCTGTGCTATAAAACTATCTTGGGCACTTTGGAGATAGATTCCGCCTGGTGCTCAGACTTTAAGGGAGACGGCACTCCGAACCACAAGTAACAAGACGTTAAGACCGGCATGCAAAGCTATTCAAACAGGGGACGAGCCTCTTGTGCATTTATTGCATCACAACGTTTTGGGGGTGTTCCCCCTTCGTCAGGTGATAAAGGGGGAAGTCCCCAAAACGTTGTGATGCAATAAACACACCAGTTAATAATGTGCTACTGTAATTAAGGTAAGAGATGGAAAGTGGAGGTGTTATGATTTTTAGTGTCCATACTAAGTTAAGGACCAATGCAAATAGTATTTTTGACATGGGAAAATTTTGAGCACTCAAACAGTATGGAATAACTGATGATCTCAAAACAAACCAAAAAACAAGGAAATCATAGATTCCGAGAGGAAGGGTAGCACAACATAATCCCAAAATTACTAAATTATGATTCCCCCACCAAAATGAAACACACGTATCCTTGTACAATAGTTTTAGTTTTGAACAAATCCTTTCTACACAAGCTATAGGCATGATTTCAGAAGTTCTGCGCTTTTAAGTGAGAATAATCTACTATATAATCCACATAATGCACATAAAGTCAAACATCATTAACAGCACTGCGAGATCCTGGAATTTAATAAATGCTTGAGATTCCAACATTTATCTTGGGAGCAATATTATTTCTATTTGTTAAATGAAGGCAGTGAGTAATATTCTTATATCTAATGGACCAGTACAGTAGAAAGCATTAAACTATACCCAGTCATATACTGTGTGCGTAGGAGAGAAAGAAGCTAAACAAAAAAACAACATTATTCAATTTTGTTATAAATAAACTAATACAATTGGTTAGGGAGGATGGAAAAGGCTAAGTGATATGATAAAGGCATTATCTGTTGACAGTTAGTTGTAAATTGGCAAAGTGAAAAGGAAAGTCTTAATAAGCTAATTGGCCAGTTCCCATTTGCCTAGCATTTAAATAATGCCTGCTGCTATATACACTGTGACTGTATAATAAATCATATAGACAAGAACAGAGGGAGGGCTCTATAATGTTCCTCAAACCTTGAGCGCAGCACGTCTGACCTTGCTTCTAGATTGAATTGCAGCACTTGTCAATGAAAATGAAAGATTATAAAATCTTCGGCAGCGCCAGCCTAAAGCTTCTATATTTTCTCACTATGATCCTGTGTAAGACAATATGCTGTCATGAAAATGGCATTTTTTTGGAAATTGCTAAACGATTTTCTCAATTTCAAACCCCATGAATATTTAAAGCAATTAAAAGTTAACATTAACTCAAGAAATATATTCTAGGTTGATTCTGCCTGGGAAGTCCTTGGAAGTCTTTCAGTCAGGTGCCACTCAGGCAATGGGCCGTTAGTCTTCAGTGTAATAAATAAATAAAACCAGCCCACACTGCACTTGCAACTTCTCAAATGTTTATTGTGTATTGTGACATGTCCATGTTGCTTAGGGTGGAATGTGTTGCCGTAAATAATATGCCTTATGTGACACTGAAATGTCACAATAAATACTGAGCATTTTTATAGTGTAGAGTGTTCAGGGTTTTATTTGTATTTTTGTCCAGTAAGAGAACATGGAATAGTGACATATTTCACCAATAATCACCTGTTGCCATAAGGCCAGCAGTGTGACTGTGCATGTTATTCAATGTTCACTTTTTGCAGAACACTGTAAATTATCATGTGTTGAGAGCAAGTGGCCTACTACCCATGGAGTGGGCCAGACTGATAATAAAGCTACTGACCACTTGTGACATACAATACATATCTCCACCCTTTTTGGTGATGTAACCACCAGAAAGCCCATCTGTCTCTGATGTCATCAGTATAAGTTGGACATGGGCTTAAAGGGAAAATGTCATGCGAAAACATAAATATTTTTTTCAAACGCATCAGTTAATAGTGCTGCTCCAGTAGAATTCTGCACTGAAATCCATTCCTCAAAAGAACAAACAGGTTTTTTATATACAGTTTTGAAATCTGACATGGGGCTAGACATTTTGTCAATTTCCCAGCTGCCCCGGTCATGTGACTTGTGCCAGCACTTTAGGAGGGAACTGCTTTCTCGCAGGCTGTTGTTTTTCCTTCTCAATGTAACTGAATAGTACGCAGTGGGACATGGGTTTTACTATTGAGTGCTGTTCTTAGATCTTAGATCTACCAGGCAGCTTTTATATTGTGTTAGGGAGCTGTTATCTGGTTACCTTCCCCTTGTTCACATGACTTGGGGCAGCTGGGAAATTGACAATATGTCTAGCTTCATGTCAAGATTTCAAAATGAAATATAACATTTTTTTTTGCTCTTTTTAGAAATAGATTTCAATGTAGAATGCTTCTGGAACAGCACTATTAACTGATGCATTTTGAAAACATTTTTTTCCCATGACAGGATCCCTTTAACCTTGGCCTAGGTTAGGAGTGTAGTGTGGGGAAATTCCCAACACAATTCTCAGTACTGTTGTTTAATGGAACAGTAACACCAAAAGTTTTTTAAAGGAATGACAATATAATGTACTGCTGTGCTGCACCTGTAAAATTGGTGTTTGATTCAGAAACACAACTATAGTTCATATAAACAAGCTGCTGTGTAGCCATGGGGACAGCCATTCAAGCACAGGATACACAGTAGATAGATATGTTCTGAACAGTATCCATCATATGCTACAGAGCTTATCTGTTATCTGCTGTGTATCCTGCAGCTTTTCTCCTTTTTCAGCTTGAATGGCTGCCTCATGGCTACACAGCAGCTTGTTTATATAAACTATAGTTGTGTTTCTGAATCAAACAGAAGAATTTTACTAATACAGTGCAACACAACGGTAAATGACTTTAAAACACTTTTCTTTTTTGGTGTTACTGTTCCTTTAAAAGGGATGTAAACGTCCCCATCTCCAGAGGAGGTAAGAGCAATATAAGGTTTCCTGGTAACAGAATTTTCACTCCTTACCCCAGTAATTCTGATTGGGTCATCTAGAACAGAGAGAGCTAGGGTGCTCATGCCATACATACATAATTAAAATCATCAAATACACATGTAACTACAGTATTGTACAGAATAGTGCATTATGCACCTTTTCCTTTGTAAATGATCACAGTAAAGGTTGCGCTTAGATACAAATTGTGCTACTATATATCTCATGTGGCTTAGTAGTGACACATCTAAACATTTCTAAAACTTAAACCTGTGACTCATAACCAATGGCAATTGTATATGTTGCCTTTGAACCCTGTACGGATGAGCTTCGTTCTTTCACTTGAATGGTATCTGATTGCAACATATATATATATATATGTGAAGCAGCTGTATTTGTTCTTCATGTTGTGTTAACTGATTCATCTGTAAGAAATGTCTGACCAAAGGGAGCCATCCTGCTTCCAGGTGCCTTATGGGAAACAGAAAAAAACTAAAAAAACCCAATGATTTACAGTAAAACTTTGCAACCTTTGCCCTCTTGCTGACGGCATTGTAGGCCATGGTATCCATTTACTAAAGTTCATAATGTTCATTAATTATGTCTATAATGCATTCCCTATTAACACTGCACACATTTCTGTACCACAATTAATGCAGCAGCCATGTTTACTAAAGTATACAAAAAAGAGGGGAATTGGTTAATGCACATTCCCTGGTCCCCTGTCTCATAAATAATCTAGTATCTATGCAAATGTATTACAAAAACAGGGATTTTAATTTACAAAGCTATGATAATAAAATTGGTAAGCCACCATATCACCTCAAGGTAAACCCCTGCAGAATAACTCTGCAGTCCACAATACAAATTGCATTGTGGGGGTTTGTGGGAGCATGCCAAGGTTATGTAATGGATTCATCCATATACAAAACCGAATCTGAACCCTTGGTGCCACTGGCAAGTGGAAACAACCACTGCATGGGCCACAAATGTGTTACTTTATGTAGGGTTGGATTCAGCTCAATCTCAACGTGCTAAAAAAGGTCTCAGATTTGGCAGAATCCTGAAATGAATTTGGAGCATCCCTAAAAGTTATGAATGTATTATCACATTAATTATGGCCATGTTCAAAACTGCGCACCAGGCAATTGTTTGACATTCCACTCATGAACTCTAATACAATCTGTAATTTACGTATGAAGCATTAATGCCAGTGTTTGTATATCAGTAAACTAGCTAGGTGCAGGTCCTAAAAGGTGCAAAAAGACTTGCATTTTCTAATGAATGCAGTGCTTCTGGCATTTGGAAGCTGTGTGTTCATGAGGGGAATGAAGGCGTACCCCCTAACTTGTACATCATTCAGATGTGCAAATTAGGGAATAAGGACAGACACAAGGTGCAAATGATCCCTATACACATGGAAACAATGAGCAGTAAAATGATTTTGCACTCCTCAGTGCCCTATTTGCACTTGCATCTGGGGCATTAATAATCAATCCTCTATTACGACTCTGTCAGGCAGCTCATAACGTAGAATCAACACTGAGTTGCACATCAATGAATGCAGTGCTGCTGGCATTAGGGAGCACTGTATTCACAAGGGGCAGGCAGGAGAAAAAATGTAGGCATGCCCCCCAACCTGCACATTTGATGTGAAATTTAGGAAGCACATGGTGCAAAGGAGCCCTGTACTTTTCATACAAAATACAGTAAGGACAAATCTGCCTTGCACCTGCCTGCAGTACATATTCTATGGACCCATGAAACTTATTGAGCAATGAGGGTGAGAGTTTGCACCCCTTAGTGCCCTTGTTTCACTTACATCATTGATAAATGATCCCTTATTATAACTCTCCGGGCAGAACCTGATAGCTCATTTTATAAAATAATACATTTTAGGTTACATTTTTTACTAAGGACTGCCTGTTATTTCTCTCTACAGTCACTCTGTAAGAGCACTAGCTATAATTAGGCCTTGTCACTGCAGACCAAATTAATTCCAACAGGGGTAACAAGGCAGCTAGGAGGAAATGTAGTTATTGTGCTAATGGATGTCCGAGTTCTGTATAATTACTTGGTGAATATACTACTTTGCAGCACCAGAGAACATGTTCACAACCTTTCACATAAATATGACCCGTGTTAACATTTTATAAAAAAAAAAAAAAAGGTTCTATTATACTAATATATAACTGGGTCTTGGAGCTATTCAGGCTAATTCAAACCCAAATTAATCATAAAATAGTCATTCTTAACTGTTATAAAAACGTTTAGGCACACAAAGCCAAATGCCTGACAATTTCACACTGCTCTGTACATCAAAGGGACTGTATAGCCTCCATAGATCTCTCCAGAACATATATAGGTAGGCAACCTCAATTTCACAGATGGAAGAGTATACTACAATGAGAATCCTTCTTAACAGCACCATTTCAGGAATCTTGCAAGGATTCTCAACAGGGAGATTACTGTGCAGATATCACACTTAAAAAAACAAAAGGGCAGATTTTGTCTTATGTGTTTACTACTGGAAAACAATATGTTCAATATATCCATTTCCAATGACAAGAAGAGAGCACAGGAAGCCAGATGTATACAGGATAGAAACCATTCTCATAGGAGGATCCTTTACATTAAGAAGGCCACTTGCCCAGAAAAACCCACATAAGGATAATGTACCACTTAATGCAGTGATCACCAACTTTTTTCACGCTTGAGCCACAATCAAATATAAAAAGGAGTTGAGGAGCAACACAAGCATGAAAACAGTTTATAAGGGCTGTGATTGGTCATTTGGTAGACTCTATGTGGACTGGCAGTGTACAGGGGGTTCTGTTTGGCAGAACACATCGTTTTTACACAACCAAAACCAATACAATTGAAAAATAAGCACCTGCTTTGAGGCCACTGGGAGCAACATCCAAGGGGCTGGTAGGCAACATGTTGCTCATGAGTCACTGGTTGGGGATCACTGCCTTAATGTAATTCATAAGACTATTAAAAGTCCCAGAGGCGTTCCATGTCCTTATAAAACCACAAAACCATAGGCTTTGCTTTCACTGGGTTGATCCTCTGTAGTTTTTTTATCCTTTTAAATTAGTGTGGAGTAAATTATTGTTTATCGCCTTCAGATTTAGATATTGCAAATCATAGATTATATAGGAAAAATTACTCTTACCTCTCCATCCATTCCCCAATACTACAGCATGTCTCATTGGGGGCCAAAGGGTGGATGTGGAGTCTGTTCCTTTTGTCCCTTACTGCTTTGTATGGGGCGCATAGAGAAGCCACGGTGCAGGGCAAAGAGCTTGTTGCTGGGCAGAGAGCTTATTGTATCAATAGTAGAGCTATGATGGGAACAATGACATTGGTGCTCTTACATTATGGCCACTAGACTAAAGTACTCCCTTTTGTCTATCATAAGAAGTCACAAAAGAGTTCCACTATCATATAAAGGCACAAGGCCATGCTTTTATATTGGCCATGGAACTCCAGGGGTACTTCTAATATCCAAATAGATTACAAAGTGGGTACATTATTTATATATATATATTATAATACACAAGGCATGTTTTCAAGCACTTCTTATAAGCATATATTTTACAGAAGATTTATAAGGATGTCATTTTCACAAGACAATATACATAAAAAATGCATAATAATATACCTCTTGTATATTCTAATGAGTTCTGCTAATACTTCTGCTTTATGACTGTCCTTGGCATGCATGTTTCCTGAAGGTGCCACTTCTTTTCGATAGCATCTCTTAAACAGCATAAATGTATAAAGGCAAGAATGATGTTAAGCAACACAGCTGAATATTTCTGCAGGGTCAAGGAAATACACACTAGTATCTTTTATTATGTCAGTGAGTTTATGTAAACATATTACTAATATTATAAACCATTATAAAGTGGCAAAGCAGAATCCCATGCACATAGATAACAGTGATAATGCAGATTTTCCAACAGCACGTCACTGTGATTCCCGAAAAAGCATTAATAAAGACATTTTATCTGCATTATCTAGTGTTGCCGGGGGAAAGTGGCCAAGGCAGAGCGTGCACCATTCCTACATAAGAGCTTGAATCAATGTGCAGACTACTGCTCCATTTCATATATAACAGTGAGACATGAACAATATCCCAGCAGCAATTTTACATCAATATTTAAATGACTAAAATGTGATGAATTTTTGTCTACTATATGTGCACTGACGATGCATGTTTTTTGTGCTATTAAACCCCAGGGCTGAGGGGTATCACCTGTAGGCATGTTAGGTGAATCAGACAGAAATTAATATAAAATAATCCTTGGGGGGAAACACTCTTGTCTGTAACCCATATCAATTAGATTTTATTGGTCCAGTCCAGTTACAATAATGAATGAATAAAGAAATTGGAATTGGTCTAAAGCACAATTTATACTTTCGTTCAAGCCAAATATATAGGCCTTGAGTTCCTGTATAAAATACCTTCTTATATGTTTATATTCTACAACAGGGAATACATTGTTCCCTATGTTTATGTTTTATAGGTCAGTATGTAGTCATAACAAATAATCAGAAAATAGCAATAAAAACAAAGACATTCCCAGGGAATACAAATTTTGTAAGATAAGTTCTAAATATGTAGTCTCTGTATTACATATACATAAAAAAAAAAATTTCAGTAAGATGAAAAGTAATAACTCTCCCACACGGAAAATCCTATCCTTGCCGTTTCTTCATAGCAGTGTCGGACTGGCCCACAGGGATACCAGGAAAACTCCCGGTGGGCCCAGGTGTCAGTGGGCCCTCATTCTGCTAAACATTTGGCCTATTTCATTGTCATTCCCTATTTCTTTATGGGAATAAATGTGTAATAATGGAAGAATATAGTAAGTAGATATAAAAGACTAGGAGAATAAAGAGGTTGTGTAAGGAAAGGAGGAATAGTTTGGAAAATGGGCTCACATTCTAAGGCATCCCAGTCCAACACTGCATCATAGTAAAAGAAATTCTTCTTTTCCACTTACTATTGCAAATAAAATGTATTTTGTATGGCATCAGCTTGTAGTATCCCATCTTTAAAGGGATAATGTCATGGGAAACATGTTTTTTTTCAAAATGCATCAGTTTATAGTGCTGCTCCAGCAGACATATCCAATGAAATCTGTGTTCAAAAGAGCAAACTGATTTTTTTACATTTAATTTTGAAATCTGACAGGGGTCTAGATATATTGTCAGTTTCCCAGCTGCCCCCAGTCATGTGACTTGTGCTTGGATAAACGTCAGTCACTCTTTACTGCTGTACTGCAAACTTGAGTGATATCACCCCCTCCCTTTCCCCCCAGCAGCCTAACAACAGAACAAGGGGAAGGTAACCAGATAACAGCTCCCTAACACAAGATAACAGCTGCCTGGTAGATCTAAGAACAGCACTCAATAGTAAAAACCCATGTCCCACTGCGTACTATTCAGTTACATTGAGAAGGAAAAACAACAGCCTGCCAGAAAGCAGCTCCATAGTGCAGCACTGACTCTTTCTGAAAGCACATGGATAGGCAATATGACCTGAGATGGCTGCCTACACACCAATATTACAACAAAAAAAACTAAACTTTCTGGTTCAGGAATGAAATTTCATATGGCAGAGTGAATTATCTGCAATGTAAACAGTGTAATTTAGAAATAAAAACTACACCATAAAAAATCACGTCAGAATACCTTTAATAAGCTGAAACAATTTGCAGTCAGTTATTGTGTTCTTCAGTTTTCATTATTTTGATGATTTTGCCAGTTGCCTGAATGCTGGTGGTGGGGGGTTATGACCGTCTTCTGTAAGTGGAACATTATATGAGTGGAACCAAGCTCCAAGGAGTGAGCACAGTTAAGGCTAAATCAATCTCCTGGTGCAATTGATAAATGTGGTCATTTTTGTCCACAGCTGTAACTGGATTTTGCTCCAGGTGACTTTCATATTGTACACTACTTAGGTTTTAGGCCATGTCAGCATCAGTTGGTTTATAGAAGGGTCATGAGGATGCCAATTACCAGTGTTCTATGGAGGGTCACATGTCCCTTGCGGCTATGAGCACCCAAGTGACATTAAAGTTCAATTAATACATGTGTAGCCCCAGTGCTCTATTTATCCAACATGTTGGACAGAAACCAGCAGAAGTATTTTGAATGAAGCCATTAAATGTGTTGAGGAACATCTGTTAAAATTATATACATCGAACAGAGCTGTAATTGTAATCAACTTATAAGTTCTGTAAATAGTTTATTTACAGCGAATGCTTTGCTGACTCTTTTAAGACAAAGTATAAGCTACTGAAGGGATTCTTTATTTTTTATTGTCTGCTCCAAACAGAATTACCAATATATGTTGCTCTCCTATTCAATGTAAAGGGCTGTGGCTGCAGCATTTTGGTCAATGACAGTGAAGCTGAACCCCATGAATGTAACCTCCACAAAGGAGATTATAACCGTAAAATACTATAGTGTGCATTAGATCCCTGTAAATCAACTTTTAGCATACTGTAGAGCAGTGATCCCCAACCAGTGGCTCAAGAACAACATGTTGCTCACCAGTGGCCTCAAAACAGGTGCTTATTTTTTGGAGGCAAGTTTTGGTTGCAAAAAAACAAGTGTACTGCCAAACTGAGCCACCTATGGACTGCAGGTCCACACATAAGCTGACAATAGCCAATCACAGCCCTTATTTGACATCCCCAGGAACTTTTACATGTCTGTGCTGCTCCCTAGCTCTCTTTAAATTTGAATGTGGCTTGGGGGGGGTCCCTGCTGTAGAGTGTAGATAGACATTATCTAAACATCGCTTGACTTCTTATGCTACCTCTCTAAATACCATTCTTGGTACTGGTTTTAAGTCACATCAATTAAGAAACCATTGGGCCCTGTATGCCTGCAGGGCCTTGCAACTTGGATTATTTTACGGTTAAGGCTCTTGCAACATAGGATACTGTCTTTCTGAATATGCTGCTTGTATTTTATAAATGTCATGTAATCTCATGTAAATAATATAAATTACAGTAAGGTGTTCAGGTATGCAGTTAGTGATTTTGCAATAAAAGCAACAGTACGTCAATATTCTTCACCCAGAGTAATAGACAGATTTACATTGTCGAGATGATCCATATATTGTTATCTTAAAATAAAAGTAGCCAGTCTTTTTCAGCAAACCTATAATTTCCATTTTTACAAAGATGTTGCAGTATATGCCTCAAGGAATAAATGAAACGATTCTGGAGCAAACCAAGTACAACCTTTATAAATATCAAGGTAAGAACCAAATAAATCTAAGGAATGCAATGACATGATCAGGCAAAGTAAATGATACCATGATTTTAATCCCTCATTTACTTTCATGCCAGCCCAAAGGCTTTCATCCCCCTCTTTTTTTTTTATTCCTCTCAAACCTTTGCTGGCAATGACCTGCATTTGTTTGTATCGTGTCAATTTAAATTTTCTTTATTGCAGCACAGGGTAATATGTACCTGAGGAAGGACCTGTGTTGTCCCAAACATGTAGTGCTGCAATAAAGAAAATTTAAATTGCACTGAAAAGCTCTCCGGTTCCTATTTTCTTTTAAGATCACTATGTAATTGAAATGGAATTTGTTTTGCTTGTCTATAAAAATCATTCACTCTGAGTCTGTGGTATTGTTTGTTAGATATACTGTAATAACATTTATATCTATATCAAATCGTTCATGTTTGGTTTGTGCTAGTAGCAGGTTTTATGTTCAGTCTGGTGTAAATCTGAACAATGTGCTTGGTGTTATAGCAGAAGCTGTAAAACAATAATATGTCACTTTGACATGTTATCCTTCCCTTATGTACAACTGTGCATGATGAGCTACTTTTTCTTAGTGTTTAAACGGCACAAAAAGATAACGGCTGTACAGGGCCCCCTCCAGGAGACATTCGACTGCAGCCAAACAGTGGTAAATGTCACATTGAATATTTTCTCTGTCAGGCTAGATGAGCAGCAAAGCAGTGAGATACTTCACATTCCAGCCTGTTGCTATGAATTTCCTAGGAACATATAATGTCAAGATCATGGTAGCTAGCTGTCCAGCATTGCTGCAGCAGCAGGCTCTAGGGTTACACTATGGGGCAAATTTACAAAATTCGTGTGAAGAGATCGAAGTTCGATCGAATACCGATCGTGTGATTTTTTCGGATATTCGAATATGCAAATTTGGTCACTTCGATAATCACCAAATATTCGAATTATCGAATAGATAGAATGATCGAATATTCGATCATTCGACCATTTGATGATCGAAGGATTTGAAATTTGAAATTCGCCAGATTGAACCTACCGAATACCAATAGAAGCCTATGGGAACCCCCCCATAGGCTTCTTTTGCAAAGACCTGCTCGAATACAATTCGTACGATCGAACGCCTCGATCGTTCGAATTGTACGAATTTTTCGGAGGCTCGAAGGCAAAAGTCAAACTATCTGCTTGACCTGATACCATCCATCTCAAGTTGGGTATATTGGGGAAAGATCTGCTCATTTGGTGAATTGTATGGCCAACTTTGGGGTAGATGGCAGGTACACAGTCTGCTTAGATGGTGCATGGACCAGTCTAAACAGACTGTGAAAGTAAAGCCTTCCTAAGGCAGACTTTCATTATTTTCTACAACCTAACTTCATCTTCAGGGATGTCACTGTTTGGTTTAGAATTGGGTCAGAAAATGACTTCACTCTCATCAACAAGCTTATCACAGAAATATAATCAAAATTGTGTTTTAGTTTTTCATATTATTTTTCTGCCTTTTTAAGTTGAAGACCACCCTGGAGGACTAATCTTTGTTAGTCCTTTTGGCCCTGCTAAGATCAGAACAAGGATACAGATATAGGAAATCATAACTGTTTCAGGCGTTCATCAATATATAGGGGAGCAAAAAGTGTTCATTTCTAAATATTATCCTACTTTATCTTGTAGCCTGATTAAGAGTTGTTAGAGGAGCAAATAGACATTAGTTGTAGACTTCACTCTAAATGGCCTTCAAGCTGAGCCTGCCACAAGGGCAGCCCCACAGTTTGGGAACCATTGCCTTAAAGCAAATCAATGGAATTCCCAAGAAGCAAATATCAAGAACAAATGAATCATTGTGACTAGGGCCTGGGTCACCATATATACTATGAAAGCACTTCATATTTCTATCCACGTATCCCAACAGACTTTGGACAAAAAAAAAAAGAAAACCAAACAAATGCTTTCTGAGGCTCAAACTGTTATGTTTATTTTAAAGCTTAGAAAGACATTTTAACCAATCTCTGCATAACTTACAGTTGGCAGACTTTTAAATAAAATAAATAAAGTCCACCTATGTAGGAAGCCAGTCTAACAAAGAACAACATTCTATCAAGTTACTTTAGAAATGACCCATGGGTGAAAATTTGGTTACAGTAAAAAATGCTCATTTAACAATGTTTTATTAACCTAGGCTGACAGGCATCATGAAATGAAATGCAGAACACAAAATCTTCCACACTAAACACCAGGTAATTAGTATAAAATCAGGGCATGCCGTGAACTGTCTTACTAGTCAGTTAGGGTTTTGCTGTTGGCGAAGGCTCAAATTATACAGTAATTACACTGTTAGAAAAACGGTTTTTCAGAAACTGCCATTTGACTTTAACACCCAGTGAAAGCAAAGCATGACTATGGAAATATTGTAATGTTAATACATTTAACTAAGCCATAAGCAAATGTGGGACTCCAATGCATGCAACACATTTTGAGATGTTGTGCCCATTGGCTTTTTCCTGCTCGAAATGCCTCCAATGCAGTTGATTCTCATGTAATTCTGTAAATATATAGAAAACAAAACAACACGACAACTGCCATTTGGGGCAATTTCATCTGTTTTGAGTTTTGAAAAAAGGTTCAGTGTGCAAAACACCACGACATACATTTATGTGCTATAACAAACAAGGGAAAGTTGTGCTCACCACTAATTTTTAAAACCATTAGGCGGGGGTGCAATGAGGCTGTGACCACAAAATACATATAGACAAATACAAGAGGTCCTCTGCACTCAACCCATTATCAATATATTTAAGACAGACATTTTGTGCATACAGCTACTGAAATGTCACAAGATGTCTCAATGTCTTAAATATATTGATAATGGGTTGAGTGCAGAGGACCTCTTGTATTTGTCTATGTGTATTTTGTGGTCACAGCCTCATTGCACCCCCGCCTAAAATACTGAAGCAGTAAGGTGTCACTAACTGGAAACTTGTTCTCTTTGTTTTGCAGCAATTTTTTTTATTTAATGAATTCTCCTTATAACCATATTAACCACATTCTAAAGCACTGCTGATGAGAATCTTTATTTCCTAGTGGCATTTGTTCCAAGTATACATGAGAGTATAGCAATATCCATGTTGTTGCTAATCCGATGCACAATTTTGCACAAAAGTGGGTGCAAGAAAGGGATGGCAAGCAGTAATATTGTACCCATCATAGCTACTAGTGCTGTGCCTTTTAAATTATTAATATTGTCAAAAACATAAACTTGAGAGAGAGCATTATTAATATAGTACTGGAAATATCAATATCAGTTCTTGATGCAGCTGCAAGAGCAACAGGATAGGGTTGCTTGACTGACCCGAAACAATAACTGTTTAAAGAAGGACAACTGGCAGCACGTAAGCCCAATGTTAAACAGGGGTGATGAGGTATGAGATGTAATATTCATGGCAAAAGATGCCAAGCTCAGACTCTTATCTGCAAATGTATTCACTAAAGAAACCACCTTTTATTACTAGTGGACAATGCCAAGCTGTGCCCTGGGGCAAATGGCTGATACACAATTAACTTCTTAAAATACATTATGACATAATTCATCCTCCAGAGAGCTTTCAGTTGTTCCAAATGCTTTACTCAATTAATCTGTAAACCATCAGTGTATAAACTGTAAGGACAAACTGTCCCAAAGAGGTGTTCCCCGAAGAGCAGTCATTCATTAATGCAGACCATGCCAAGGCTGGGGGATGCCAACAATATCAAATAATGTCAGCCAAAAACAGCCCAGAACATGGCACAGAATTCTGTACCTGCTTGGAAGCAAAGAGGATGTTTGTTCTAGGATAATGATACCTTAAATTCATCTTGTAAAAACTAAGGTCAAATTAATTAAATAGTAGCATAACATAAAAGGGCCTTGTGTCTGAAGTAAATCGCTAGCAATTCAGCATCAAACTCCACATTATGTTCCTTCAAGGTGCAACCAACCCAACCAATTTCAAGCCACTTTTAAGAACTGCTGATGTTATAATACTTCTTGACCTATACAATTTCTCCCAATATCATCCACTAACTCTAAAGCTGGCCATAGACGTAAAGATATTTGAAAGATCCAATGATTATCGTGAGACCACGATTGTCTCAAAACGATCTGATGTGTCCATCAACTAAAAAGACCATTTCAGGTGATATTGCCAGCAAAAACTGAAGGATCGCAGCCTGCTTGCGCTGCAAACATATGTAGATTCCATGGGGAGCGATAAAGATTTTCTAACCTGGCCGATCAATCAACAGACCAATGTCGGACGAAAAATCTTGAGAAATCGTGAGACGAACGATCGTTTGTATCCCACTAACCGCACGATAATTTGAAAGATTGGTCGGACTTCCCTTAGATCGGTCGTTCGGCAGGGAACGATCGTTGCGTCTATGGGGAGCTTTATGCTCTTATGATTGGCTGCAGAGTCCTAAACAGAAACAAAGTTCTACATAAAAACAGTGGTTTTATAAAAAAAATACAAAAGAACATTGAAATAGTTTTAGAGCTAGTAATGCAGTCCGTCTTTTTATTCTGAAGGTGTTCTCAGATGGACAGACAAATTTAAACAAATCTGTTTTAGGGAGGGCTAAGCAGAGTTGGTAGAGAAGAAACCAAGGCTGTGCAGGTCTGTTAATCTGCAGCACGTGGGTAATCATTGACATTGGGAACTGAGCATTCTCTGTTTAGGTTGTCAGTTCACTCTTATTTTATTTACCTATGGTGTATCTAGTGAAATGCAGCTCCACAGACATGCTAGGTACAAACACATATGTATTGTTAATGCCTCCCAGATCCGCTTTCAGTCATAAGACTCTGATCATTGCTGTCAAAAAAGATGGATCTGTGCTCTTTCCTGCCTACGCCTGTAACAGAAAACCTCTTTCATATAAATTGAGATGGCTGGATTGCATATCGCTGCATGATATTTTTTTTGTGTGTCTCAAAGCCAGAAAATATATATATATATATATATATATAATTGTTCACAAATGATGCGCACTCCAATTCATCTTGTCCTTTTATTCCATAGTATATGTTACATTAACGTTTCGGTTATGGTCTACAACGTTTGTCAAAATGTTCCCTTTAAAAACATATGTATCCAAAAATGCATTTAAATAGATTAAAGCCCTCCCACTTTACATGGAAAGCTGATGTCACTTCCCCCAGGACCCAAGCTAGGGAAAGCCTGCATAGCAACCCTCAAACTCGGGAATACGGGGGAAGCGAAACATCAACGTGGTACAAGAGTAAACACATGTATATTCACATCTATATTATCTTACAAAAAACTCCCACATTTATCAAATATTTATCAAATCTTCTTAGAAGTTATCGTAAATCCAAAAAACAATTCAAAGAACAATACTCATTTAGACCCTTCGGGGATAGGGTGCCTAATTTTTTTAACCAAAACGACTCTCGTTGTAATAACATCCTGGACCTGTCCCCTCCTCTCCTAGGCATCAGAACATGATCTATAGCAATATATTTAAATGTAGGTAATCTATGTCCTAATTCTAAAAAATGTTTGGCCACAGGTTTCGTAGTTTTTTGATCTCTAAATGCTGTAATAATGGCGGACCTGTGTCCATCCATCCTCAACCGTAGTGTTGAATCAGTTTTACCTACATAAGAAAGCCCACAAGGGCATGTGATTAAATATATAACAAACGTTGTGGTACAAGTTATATGATGTCTAATCTGTAAATGTTGTCCTGTCTGAGGGTGTACAAAACTTGTTCCCGGTGTACACGATGTACAGGATGGGCATCTGTAGCAACCATGTTTATGAGTAGGCAACCATTGTGTATGTCCAGTAGGTACAGTATAGCTCTGCACAGGGTCACTAATGACTAATAAATCTCTCAAATTCTGTCCCCGACGATAACCTATTAAAGGAGGAGTTGGACAAATCTTACCCAATTTAGCATCCGCCTGTATAATTTTCCAATTAGTTTTAATGGCATGTCCCAATTGTGGAGATACTTTATTGTAACATGTAGAGAATACAAGACCAGGTTTATTCCTAATGATGTTAGATTGTATCTTACCTCTTGCTTCTCTCAAAGTTTCATCTAACACTGATTGTTAGGCCCATAAAATGAATTGACCCATTTGGGCCCTCAGTAACATTGAGTTACTTTTTTTGATAAACTGCATAAATATCATATGGGGCAGACATAGATGATCCTTGCCTATGCTTAAATTAATGTAATGACAGTAAATTAGAGTCTTGCCCTCTACTAGTGTGAGCATTTTAACAAAATACAGTAGTGACCACATTTTATTGTATAACAAAAGTCATGTGTCTGCTCAGCTGGCCCAGTGAAGTAAGTATGATTTGCACTGATCTTGATACACCTCCAAATATAACTTTCATTTTAATGTGGTGCAAAATGATATTTCACACATTTGTACTTTGCACTTAAAATTTTGCCAGATTCATTATTGCACCAAGCAGTCTTCAAAAAGTTACTTTGCCATGCTTGTGATAACACCTATTGGGTCTTTAACTAGTATTTGTGCATTACAGTAAGGACTGGCTCAAGTTTATTCCCCACATATATCCTATATATGTTTAGACTAGTGAGTGAATGTTGAATGCTGCTTCAGAGATATTATATTAGTACAAAGGCCCCAATGGTCACTTTACATACACATATCCCACATCAAGCCATGGCTCATTTGTAGCAGAAAGCAACACTTCATATTCACTTCTTCGGACTCTTTCCAGCTTTCAAATGAGTGTCATTGACCCCATCTAAAAACCAAAAAAGCCCTCTACTATTCATATTCCTGTTTCAAATTACAATCAATGCATGGTTGCTGTGATAATTTGGACCCTTGCAACCAGATTACTGAAACTGGGGAGCTGCTGAATAAAAAGCTAAATAACTAAAAAAACACAAATAACAAAAAAATGAAAACCAATTGCAAACTGTTTCAGAATATCACTCTCTTATACTTTAAAAGGATACGGTCATGGGAAAAAATGTTTTTTTTTCAAAATGCATCAGTTAATAGTGATACTCCGGAAGAATTCTGCACTGAAATCCATTTCTCAAAAGAGCAAACATATTTTTTCATATTTCATTTTGAAATCTGACATGGGGCTAGACATATTGTCAATTTCCCAGATGCCACAAGTCATGTGACTTGTGCTCTGATAAACTTCAGTCACTCTTTACTGTTGTACTGCAAGTTGGAGTGATATCGCTCCCTCCCTCCCCCCCAGCAACCTAACAACAGAACAATGGGAAGGTAACCAGATAACAGCTCCCTAACACATCATAACTAGGGATGCACTGAATCCACTATTTTGGATTCGGCCGAACCTCGAATCCATTGTGAAAGATTCGACCGAATACAGAACCAAATCCGAACCCTAATTTGCATATGCAAATTAGCAAGGGGGAGGGTAAAAGCGTGCCGTGAATTTTTTTCACTTCCTTGTTTTGTGACGAAAAGTCACATGATTTTTTGGATTCGGATTCGGTTCGGCCAGGCACAAGGATTCGGCCAAATCCTGCTGAAAATGGCTGAATCCTGGCCGAATACCGAACCAAATCCTGGATTCGGTGCATCCCTAAAAATAACAGCTGCCTGGTAGATCTAAAAACAGCACCACTCAATAGTAAAAACCCATGTCCCACTGTGACACCTTCAGTTACATTGAGAAGGAAAAACAACAGCCTGCCAGAAAGCAGTTCCCTCCTAAAGTGCTGGCACAAGTCACATGACCAGGGGCAGCTGGAAAATTGACAAAATGTCTAGCCCCATGTCAGATTTCAAAACTGAATATAAAAAATCTGTTTGCTCTTTTGAGAAATGGATTTCAGTGCAGAAGTCTACTGGAGCAGCACTATTAACTGATGCGTATAGAAAAAAAAACATGTTTTCCCATGACAGTATCCCTTTAAGGTTGTTTTAGCCCAGAATAAACAGCTTTTAAACATGCATTCTGTAAACTTGCAAAAAGCCATAAAATTCACAGATCCTCTCTGATTTTCAGGAGAAAACCACAGCATTCCATTCTATGATGTTGGGGATGGTGCCGATATAAATATTCCTATGCACCTCAGAAGAGATAAAATAGGTACTAAACATCTCCTTCCCATTAATCTTGACCTAAGGCTTCCAAAGTGTTTATGAGTCAGCAGTGGCCACAATGGATCTCTGTTTCAGCTGTAGATTCTGTCACTATGGTAATGGACCATAGGAAGCAAACTAACAAATTTGCTCTGTTCACATGTTACTTTGCAACTCTGTGCTCCTCTAGCTATGGATTGGAGAGGATAAAGACTGTCTTTATATTTCTCTAAGCTCGCTTGGATACCAAGAGTTCATTGAAGCTAAGGCAGACACACTTTGCCTATTAAATTAAAGTTTCCACATATGGAATCTGTAAATGTAAGTGTACATGCAAGCTCTCAAGTTTACTGTTGAAATATAATGGACTATTGAGCACTTTAGACCACTTTACATGGAATTATAATAATATGTAATACTAATAGAAATATCATTCACTTTTTCTGAATCAAGTCCAGAAACAGAATTATTCTTATAATAACCACGAGAACTAAAGTTAAAAAATAAAATGCATGCTGTTAATTTTTACTAGAGAAAATAATATTCTTTTAGGAACTGAATGCGTCTCTATGAAAATGGGCACATTTTCAACTTATTCTATGACTATAACTCATATTATAAAGGTAGAACGAAGGAAAGAAAGAAAGAAGGAAAGAAGGAAAGAAGGAAAGAAAGAAGGAAAGATAGAAAGAAAGAAAGAAAGAAAGAAAGAAAGAAAGAAAGAAAGAAAAAGAAAGAAAGAAAGAAAGAGAAATCCAAAGATTAGAAAAATACATTCCTTGAATTCTTTGACTATAACTTATATTTATAAAGGTAGAACGAAGGAAAGAAAGAACAAAAGAAATCAGGAAAGAAAGAAAGAGAAATCTAAAGATTAGAAAAATACATTCCTTGAATTCTTTGACTATAACTTATATTTATAAAGGTAGAACGAAGGAAAGAAAGAACAAAAGAAAGAAAGAAAGAAAGAAAGAGAAAAAGAAAGAACGAAAGAAAGAAAGAAAGAGAAACAGAAAGAAATAAAGAAAAAGAATGAAAAAGAAAGAAAGAAAGAAAGAAAGAAAGAAAAAGAATGAAAAAGAAAGAAATCCAAAGATTAGAAAAATACATTCCTTGAATTAAAACTGACAGTTATTTCCTTAGGGTTCATGTATACCTTTAGCAGACACCCAGTGGGAGGCATGTACTTTACTTTTAGTTGGGAATATGGGAATATGGGTCAAAATCAAATATCTGCTTGCAATAAACATGGATGCATCTTCTAATGTCCAGCTGTGTAGTACAGTATTTTTAGTTTATCTGCAATGCAACTGACCTTTGTCCCCATATAGTGAAATTAGTTAGTAGAAAAGCATTTGGAATTATTTCTTAGGGCGACAGGTTCCCTTTAAGGCCAGTATTAGGAAGATGTATTAGGAACATGAGAAGCATATCTACAAGTTGGTGTCCCCTGTACTAACTACAATTCAGCAGTTCACCAACTTTTTATGGTTAAATGCATAAGGTTATTATTCCCCACATTAACATTGCACTATTTGTTTGGAATTCAAGCTATTAGTTGAAAGTATACAATGAACCCTGTATTCACTGCATTTATACTGCTGGTGCCTTTTGTATACTTTAAATACCCACAAACCTGCTACAGAATATAGAATCTATGACACTGCTTTCAACGGCCTGCCTGTCGTGCACCATAGGTTCTCTGTCTCTAGTAAATAACTGGAAAATACATTGCCAGTTTATGCATGGGATATTATTCACCATTTAACATATCTATTAAGTGAACTTTCCTAGTCTGTGTGTACCAAGCATTTATTACTCTGCTAAGTGAGACCATCTGAACTGCAAATGTGCTGCTCTGTAGAAACAGTTGTATTATATTATTTGAGATTTCCTGCACAATATTGGTAAAACCACAGAGGTCTACTGAATACAATACTAACTTTTATTGCCTGGTTACATTTGATTTTAATATTCTCCCATTTTATAATCCCAAAGGGAATGTACTGTATGAATGAAGCATATTTCAAGAATTAAAGGGCACAGACCCATACACAAAAACCATAAAGAATACATTATTTTATTTGTTTGTGGATCATTATTTCTCCCTAACTGTGATACTTAGCACACAAATCAAGCCATTTTTCTAGAGGAAATTATTTGACTTTCTAAGACTAATGTTACATGTAGCATTTTCTGTAATAATTTAATTGCCTTAGATATAAAGCATTCTACAGATGCTTAGACAAGACAATTATAACTTAAAGGAGAACTAAAGCTCAACTGTAGACATAGGCTAGAAATGTTGTACATTACATTTTGTGCTTGTGCACCAGCCCAAGGCAACCCCATCCCTTTAGCAGTAAAGATCTGTGTCTCCAAAGATGCCCCAGTAGCTCCCCATCTTCTTTTCTGCTGATTCACTGATTCACATGCTCTGTGCTGCTGTCACTTACTGAGCTTAGGGACCCACTCACGATATACAGTACACATAGAATAGAAATGTCACAGTATAAGGCTGATTAGTCATTAATACAGATAGTTCCTAGATGGCAGCACAGAAACCAGTGCAACTAGCATCACAATTTAATAATCAGCCCTGTAGCATCAGCTTATATTACAGTCCAACCTCATTTTCTGCTGGATAATTAGTGACAATCCCTAAGCTTAGCTTCTCAACAGCTCCTAAGAGCCCACTGAGCATGTGAGTGTCACAGACACTTTCCAAGATGGTGACCCCCTGTGACAAGTTTGAAGTCCTGGATCATTGCTGCTACTGACAATCTGAAACAGTAGGTTGGTGCAATAAGGTCATTATATAAAATATGGCATTTTTAGCTCTATTCATTTTAAGGGTTTAGTTCACATTTAAGGGAGACGAAACCTCTTCCTTTTTATTCATTAAGAATAGATAAAATTATGATAACTACAATGTACATGTAAAGATTTAAACGCGTCAGGCTCCTGCAGGGGTAATTGGAATTTTTATTTATTTATGTACTAATAAATTTATACCTTTTTAGCATGGTGTCATAGAGAATATTTTTGTTCTTACACTGTACATGTAGCCTCTTTCTTTTACTTTATATAAGAACATTATAATTACATTCGAAATGTAGCTCTTCAATAACGCTCAAAATAACTATTGCTATTTAATCTTTACAGTCCTTGTATTTTCTACAGTGCAACTAGGAATGGCAAAGTCATATTAATGCCATTACAAACACATGAGAACAGAACAGAAGCCCTGTATGATAGAGCTCACTATGATGCAAGAGGTTGAGAGATCACTGACGTGCCGAGACCAGCCACTCAGAGGGTCATAGTACAGGTATAGGATCTGCTATACGGAGACCTGTTATCTAGAAAGCTCTGAATTATGGGAAAGTGGTCTCCCACAGACTCCATTTTAATCAAATAATTCAACATTTTAAGACGTATTTCCTTTTTCTCTGTAGTAAGAAAACAGTGTCTTGTACTTGATTTTAACTAAGATATAGTACATTGTTATTGGTGGAAAAACAATCCTCTTGGGTTTAATTAATGATTAAATGATTTTTCTCAGACTTAAGGTATGGAGATCCAATTTAAAGAAAGATCCTGTATATGGAAAATTACAGGTCCCAAGCATTCGGGTCCCATAACTGTACCTACACAACACTCTATGGTTTCCCATAGTTGTACTCTATGGGAAAGTAATTTTTTTCTGCATATATAAAATAATCAACAAAAAATCTTCAGAAACAACATATAAATAATCAGTGGTTCATTGTGTTTTGCATAAAGTATCATATTAAAGTGTGGGTGATGCCCTTTCTGGTCACCGCCAGTTTCAGCTCAAGTTCCGTTTTTTTATTACATATTTCTTTGAGGGTTGATGGGTCCCACAGAATGCAGATCACGGTTATAGTTCAAAAACCCAGGGAATGAAATTTTATAACTACTATCCCTTCTAAATGCAATACAGCCTCCGATCAAATGCTCCTACAGCGTTACAAAAACATTATTTTATACGTTTGAATTAGTTCTCATAAAACAAGGATTGGCAGAGTGTTCAGACATGGGCATGCCAAACGTTTATTTCGCTTGGCCACCATTCAATCTGGACTAAAAAAGATTTACAGAACACAAAGGCTTGTTCCTCCAGGTTGACCTGTCGCAAATCGTTGAAGTATTTGCCAAGTTATTGTTTCATAAACATTGCCTTGAAGAGCCTGCTGTGGCAATAGCGATTTGCTTATTTGAGCAAAGGACGTTTTACACAGCAGGATGTGAAATATGGAAAAGCTGAACAGGAATGGTCTGTTTCATAGTCCTCTCTAGTAGGAAAGGTAGCCACAGCAGCTGCTGGCGGTCTGCTTCATTTGTTTAGTTTTTCCCTTTGATGTATTAATAAAGCCTGGAAAAGAGAAACTCCGGAGCCAGGCAACATTGTTTCACTTCTTTCTATCACACACAAGCACAGTGCCGACATGTCTATATCGAACATTAGAACCCAATGGAAAAAGAGGGTGTCTGTGATGTCATTACCTAGCAATGTCACAAAGATGCCTAAATGATCAACGTAGCCTATGTAATACTCTGTATGTTTATGAGAGGAAAGGATTGCAGGATTTTCTTCCATGAAAATGAGGCATGAGTAGAGGAAAGGAATGTGCATGCTGAATAATGCCTTATGGTACAATGTGAGATTTTCTTTTAAGCTCCACAAGTTTTTCCTATGGGTAAAAACCTAACGCTGCTCTTTAGGCTTAAAGGCTGTGGAGACTTCAGTCTTTTGCAGGACTTTTACAATGGACCTACTATGGTACTTTCTCTGTTAGATCTGGCAATTGTAATCAAACAAAGCTATCTGAAAAGCTTTTCTTCACTTGAACATTAGTTTACCATATAAAATACAGTATGGCTGAACATGTGATCAGGCCTTGATTTGTGGCTAGGCTACAAAGGCCCGAGCCTAGGGTGGCATAGATTTAGGGATGACATGCCTTGGCTTATATGGGGCACTAGGGTCTAGGCACAGCGGAGATCTATTAAGCGCCTGTTCAAGGGCTGGGGATGATGCTTGAGTAAGGGCACCGCACCAAGAAATCCAGCCCTGCATCTGATAGCCCAAAAAGGAATCTCATAGCCTCTTGCCTGCCTAAGGGCTGCATAGAATTCTTTGCATGACATCATCATTTTAATACAATTCAGCACTATATAATGTCCCCACTACACCTAAAATAAGGCACAGGACTCAAATACAGTGGTTGTGATGCTGATAAATGTTGATTTTCAGGAGATATTCTCCTTTACAGAACAGTGGCATGCTCAGGACCAGTGGTTTTCCAGATAATGGATCTTTCCATAATGTGGATCTCCATACCTACTAGAAAATAATTTAAACAAAAAATCAATTCAATAGATTGGTTTTGCTTCTAATGAAGATTAATTATATCTTAGTTTGCATCAAGTAAAAGGTAATGTTTTATTATTATTATTTTATTTTTTATAATGTTTTATTAAAACATTTGGATTAATTGGATATAATGAAGTCTATGGGAGACAACCATCCTGCAATTCAGAGTTTTCTGGATTAAGGGTTGACTAAAACAGGTAGAGGACCTCAGACTGGCCAAACTGGTATTCTTTATATGTAGGAAAAAACAGGAGGTGTTGGGCACTCTGTTAATCCACAGGCAGGCCAAAGTTAAAAAAAATATTGAAAAACCTTAATTGAATAACCATGTCAAACTGGTATTCTCCCCAACTATTCAGTAATTGTCTGGGGGCCCCATCCTCTCATAAAGGCCCTAGCTATGGTTTTAGCAAGACAACGCTTTTTTATCATGAACTGTTCAAGGAAATGTCCGAAACAGTTTCATTGTGAGCTGCTCTTTTAGGTTTTGCAACATGTTTTCCAAAATTTTTTTTCTTCCAATAGCTATAAAGTTTACAAATGCATGTGGAATTCTCTCCCTGAAACTGTTGTACAGGCTGATACATTAGATAGCTTTAAGAAGGTGTTGGATGGCTTTTTAGCAAGTGAGGGAATACAGGGTTATGGAAGATAGCTCATAGTACAAGTTGATCCAGGAGTCAGGAAGGAATTTTTCCCCCCTCTGAGGCAAATTGGAGAGGCTAAGGATGGGTTTTTTTTTGCCTTCCTCGGGATCAACTAGCAGTTAGGCATTTAAAAAAAAAAAAGGTTGAACTTGATGGACATGAGTCTTTTTTCAGCCTAACTTACTATGTACTATGTAACTATATATAAAAGTCAATTTTTTCTAATGAGTACCTTTTGTTAAACAGAACTGGGTCTCCTCAGTTTGGGCTCACAAACAGTATACTAACTGCAGGCGGAGATGAATACTGGGGACTCTGCACATGGCACACTGGTAGCTGTGCTACTGTATTATGGGTAAGAGCGACTAATAAAAGTTCCACTGTGACTATTATGTACTTTATCCACCAGTAAATCACAGTGAGCAGATATTATGACATGTGCCCTAAAAGCTAAACAAAGCATTGGGAGGCAGTTGCCCTGTGATTATCCTGAGAAATGAATCAAACTTGAGAATTCATTTGTTAGACTTCACATAGTCAGTAGGGAATGGCTAGAATAATAAATTGCAGATGAGCTACATATTGAGGACACAGTCCCTTTATGTATTGCAAAGAGCGATGCACAGAGAACAAGAGTACCACAGTTTTCTTTGTTATCCTTAGCTAGCCTTATACAGTATAGTCAATATGACTCCAAGTTCATAAACATACAACTAGCAGGGTACCCTTCAGGAGCATAAAAACATGAAAGCACTGATAATTACTAGAATGCCCTTAGTCTTTCTGTACCTGCCCTGTACAACTTCATTTATTGGACACTCCATGTGTTACTAAACTGCATGGATATTTAAGCCACATCCTGCAAAAAAAATAAACATTTTAAAGAAAAAGAAATTACAATAAAATGTTTTATTTTTGGTAACAGGAAGGAGGTATGGGTTAAGGCTGCAGGAAGAAACTGTACACCAATTACTTGCTTGAAGCAATAAACCTGGTCACATTTCGTTACACAGACATTGCCCCGAGCTAACTGCCTAATTGTCTTTCAAATCCATTTCATTGATTGTTTAGCTCATGAGCTTGTTGCTAGCAGTGTGAATTCCATGAAATGTATTAACTACTTTGCTGCCATGGCATTGGAAGGGATGAGAATATATTCTCTGCTATTCTAGCACATAACATGCTCCTTCTGAATATAAATGTGATATTTTCCAGTCTTGGTGGTTGCAACTATCTTATCAGACTTAAAAGGAGAAGGAAAGAAAATATTAGGCACCCCTCAGTGAGTATACAGTAATCACTTATCTGAGACCCTGGGCCAGTGCTCCTGTTTGGATCTTCTTCCACTTTATTGATATTTTGGCCCTGTGCCCTGTGGGGGCAAGTAAGCCAATATCACATAGGGTAGCATCCCACTGAAGATGACAACACAGAAGATAACATAAATAAGGCCTGCCTTGGGGTGGGAAAAAAAATGTTTTGTGTTGTTGGGAATTAAATTAGCTTTAGCTTAACAATTCCTTGGAACTAGCTGGAGAATTCGGGAGGGGGGGGCAACTGACGCCTCTTGCACCCTTCTGCAGATACTCATGTCTGTGCTGGAACTTTGGGAAAATCTAGAAACTTTGATGCCCTAGCCTACTATCACAGGCCTATATCTTTTCAGAAAATATGAGAACCAGCCTAGGGACTCAAGTAAGTGATTATAATCATAGTGATTAGCATTTTCCTTCTGGTTTAAGGCTGATGTAAGGCCAAGCTGTTTCCCCATCAGTGAATAAAAGCCAGTGGTTATTATCAACAGAAGGTGCCCAGTGTTTCTTGACAGTGATAGAATGGTATCCACTTGTCAGTTCACATGGTTGGGATTTCTGAATTACATTTGCTAGTTCACATGGTTGGGATTGCTGAACTACTTTCAAAATGAAGATTGAACAGATTTCTAAATAAGTTGGACTTCTGGGTTCCCCAGTAACCAATAACCATATGTCACTTATAATTTTCAATCTAGGCATAAAGATGTTTCACCCAAATGGAACAGACAAATTATAGGACCTTGTTGCTTAGAACAAGTACTCCAAATAATTTTCTTTTTATGTGAGATCATTAGAATCCTTTATGATATTGTTTTTGAAGTGTCATTGAAAAGTGCAAGAATCTGAGCAGGATATTGCTGTCTATGGCCATGCTTTATATGGAAAAATTAATCATCTGGATTTCTTGGTTCAAAGCAAGCTACATTTTTTTCTTCTGTTCCCAGATGAATTTTCAATAAGGCTTAGGGAGTCTTCTTCCCCAGAAGCACAGCCTTCTTTCTGGCACATTTCATATAAGGGTGTAAGACAGATTGTCCTTCACATATTTGAGGACAGTATTATCCAAGATGACATGTGTAGCTACCTGAAAAGTAAAATGGCTGCAAATTTATTTACTTGAGGAAAGCAAAGTCTCTCCGTATTACTCAACACTGAAGATGAACTGCAACTGCCGTCTTGGAAATCTTAATATAGTAACTGATTATGTGCACCAAGGCCATAGGATGTAATACAGAGTTTCGTTATACACCCCTCATGTTAAAATATCGTATCCAAACAAACAAACCACAGTATTTGGAGGGGCTCCTCGGTTGAATACATATATTATATGCCCATATATTGCAATTTAAGAAGGCCTTAGTATTGTTACAGAGTTACTCATTGTATCCCTTTTAATTTCTGTACCATCAAAAAATTAAATATAATACACATTCTTTTATTAAATATTTTGCAATAGTAAAACTAATTTAAAAACAAAAAAAAGAGTATATGCTGTTTTTTCCCTCCAGTCTATGACACTTCTTCTCTTTCCATGTGTATCCAAGAAATGATTTGTCTCGTATTTTTTTCCAAAATTCTTTCCCTTCCTAAATATTATAGAACTAACAGGTTTTTAAAGATAGATTTGTCCCTCTATTCCTCTAATACTAGTGAGGCTAACGTGTATGTTCTACTAGCCCAAAACAATACATTTCCTTAAAGGGGTGGTTCACCTTCACGTTAACTTTTAGTATATTGTAGAAGGGCCAATTCTAAGAAACTTTTCAATTGGTCTTCATTATTTATTTTTCATAGTTTTTTTTAATGATTTGCAATTGTCTTCTGTTTCTTTGCAGCTTTCAAATGGGGGTCACTGACACCATCTAAAAACAAATGCTCTGTAAGGCTACAAATGTATTGTTATTGCCACTTTTTATTACTTATCATTCTATTCACTCCATCTCCTATTCATATTCCAGTCTCTTATTCAAATCAATGCAGGGTTGCTATGGTAATTTGTACCCTAGAAACCAAATTGCTGACACGGCAAACTAGAGAGCTGTAGAATAAAAAGATAAATAACTCAAAAACCACAAACAATAAAAAATGAAAACCAATTGCAAATTATCTCAGAATATCACTCTCTACATTATACCAAAAGTTAACTCAAAGGTGAACAACCCCTTTAAGGCTTTTTTTTTATGTTCTTTATTTCTAATGAGCTATATGGTAAAGATGTCCCCATGAATATCTGGAATGGATGTCACTATGAATAATTTATCACCCTGGGTGTTGTGCAGTATTCTATGTGGCCATTTTGTACAGCAGTGATGCAGGATGCCCTGGGGCTCAATGGAGACTATTCATTAGCATGCCTTGTGGTTTAGCACTGCCTCATAAATAGATCCGAAATGAAATAATTTCCTGCATGACTAAAATAAGGTGAATGAGGAAGGCCTATCCAAAGTAAGGTTTGGTGTCCTCCACACTGCAGGTTTTTATTCATGTTTCCATTTCACCATTTCTCAGACCTGTGAGGAAGTGTTCCTATAATAAACTTCAGTCCTTGCGTGGGATGTCTGCAGACAATATTTGCTTGAATTTATTAAACACTATATCAGTGGTGCAGTGAGAAATAATTGGCGTTTTAATAAAAACATATAATTAAAGGGTAAAAACATTCTGCTTTATAAAGCTTTTTTACATCCTTCAGGGTCCAACAGCAAGATGATCTTCCACTGAGAATGCTGCCTGCTCCATATGGAGGCCTTAAAATTATTTTTCCCAGCACTGAACATGTTAAAAGCACTATGTCAGAGATAATCAGACATTAAATAGACTATTGGTTTTGGCTTTTTGCTGTGTGTCTTATATGAGGCCAAATTATTAGAAGAAACGGTTGTTATTAGTGATGGGCGAATCTCCCGCATTTCGCTTCGCCGAAAAATTCGACGTGCGTCGCGTCAATCGCGGTGCGTCGCGTCAATCGCGGTGCGTCGCGTCGTTTCTGACGCGTCGCATCGTTTTCGGCGTGCGTCGCGTCGTTTTCGACGCGTCGCGTCAAAAATGATGCGCAACTTGTTTTTTGGGTGAATTTTTCAGCGGCGAATTTTTGCTGGTGTTTCGCGAATTTATTTTATCACTAGTTGTTATATTGCTCCTGCATAAAAACACATTTTTAGAAACTGTGCAAATCCTGCTTTAATACTGTACATAGAACTCATGGCTAATAATGTCAAGTTGTTCCGCTTGGCTGCAGATGTGTTTTTTTTTTATTTTAAATCAAATTGAGTTTTCCTTTTATTTGGTTTCACTGGCTGGGTCAGTTACCCAGTGCAACGTTGTCCCTTTACAGTAAAGTTTAAATTAGTGGCTGTAAGCTATAATGGAGGAGCAGAACTGTATTAGACACCCCCACTGCATTGTGCGTGTGATGTCACATTCATAAAATATGATGCCACTTTTACCACCTAGCGTGAAAACTGTGCTACTACCCCCTCACCCCCCTACCCCAGCATTGGTACTGGATTTGACTTTAAGTCCTTGGCGGCAGCTGGTGGGGATTTTTTATTTTAAATATAAAAAGAAATTTGTTATATAGACTCTTGAGGGCTACCCTTTTAAAGCTGGCCCTGGTACCTATATATAAATACAGCCCTGGGGTGTAGGATGATATTTTTTTGTTTGGGGAGACTACCAAGACAAGTCATTCAATAAGTGAAGTTAGAATTATATATGAGCATGGAGCAGTGAATCCGTTTTTAGAAACCATAAGATTAAATTATCATTCTTCTCTGCCTGTTTGTCAAAATGCTCCACTTTCTCTTTCCGTGAGACAGCATTTTCTTACTTCAGGTAGTAACGACACTATGTGACAAACGTGTTGGCAGCATCAATAGAAATGTAGTGGCGAGCTGGAATTTTTTCGATTACAAT
This sequence comes from Xenopus borealis, assembly GCA_024363595.1. Classification (NCBI taxonomy): domain Eukaryota; kingdom Metazoa; phylum Chordata; class Amphibia; order Anura; family Pipidae; genus Xenopus; species Xenopus borealis. The sequence goes on from CM044436.1 coordinate 89,499,180, forward strand.
AGAATAAAAGCCTTGAGCTAACATTCTGAGAGCAAATATCATTACATACATTTTCAGCCTGTGAGCTGCCACAAGTAAAGTATTTGGAAAAAATGTGCGCAATGCAATCTGTCTATTGTGGTTACATATATTGTTTGTTTAACAAGGACCCCTTTATGTTCACACAGTGTTGGATGCCCAACCTATGGCATTTCCTTCAGTGTGCAAGTACTGGCATCCTACTACTGTCAAGCCTGCCAAAAGATACAGTATGGATATCTTTCAGTTGCACTCATTTCTTTCTCTTTAGACTCAGGTCCTGCAATCCTGCCAAGCCTAGGGAACTCCATCAACACAGGTTTGGTTTAGTTCAGAGGCATAATAGACTATATAACCTAGTACAATGTGTTGCATAAGCATACAGAATGTAAGTGACCCAAGAGAACATAGTACTGTATAGTCTGGTATGAGCAATTCTAAAATACCATGACCTGGATGAATGAAAATCTTCATAGGATTTAATAGATGCATTCTATATTTCCCCTTAAACAGTCAGTAAGTGCTTTCATGTTCTTGTTGTGCAGAACATTTATACTGATTGGCCCTTACATATTGCCTATCTTATACCCCCATGTTCCTCCATAAGGGGGCTGCCATATCTGTGCAGCAGTAGTCTGTTTGGGTTAGAAATTTTCACAGGTTGAGGAGGCAGTCAGGTTTAGGAATATTAGCTAACAATGGCTTACAAAAGCAGAACAATAATCAAAAAAAGAGTATTTCAGATGGAAGATCTGAGACTCCTGTATCCCTTTCTAAAGAAATCTAGAACGTCGGCTAGAAATCATGACTTTTAAATAGAGCCCACAAAAACACACCCCAATGCAGTGAATACATTTATACCATTACTTAATTTAAGGAAATATATTGGATTACTCTAACCCAACTATAGGGTCAAATGTAAATTCTACCTGTGGATTGGTTGCTATAGATTACTAGACCTGGTGCAAGTAAATCTTTCACAGTGTTGTTTCTATAATACAGACCTTAGGCCTGCAAACTGGTTATTCGTTTTTGCTTACAAACGACAAACCAATTGACCTGTTTGGGAACTTTAGAAAATCTCAAACAATTTAATTCAATGTCCAAATGAAGTCAGGATTGCCTTATTAATGGGCAGGGAGGCAGATTAAGAGACATATTTTCTACTTAGTAATGTTGTTGATGTTCTATTATTAATAGTTTGCTTAATGTTTATCCACTCAGATCTCATTATTTGATACATTTTTCTGCGTGTCTCTAAGGCAGTTTTCCCAGGCAGATGGCTTAATTAGAGATTTGCAGCATGGAAAGCTGTAGTAGGCTGCATGGTTTTTCTCACTTTGAACATTTTCTGAAATGTATATTGTCAACGCAGAAAAATAATTATTATAATAATTATTTAATCAAATGCAACACTTTGCCTATTATATTATAAATTGTTAAAATGAGAGTTGCTCACAGCCCGTTTCTCTAAATCCTTTCATGCAGATGGATTCTTTGGTTCTTACATATAGATGCATTCAACATATTATTTTACAGTTGCTGTTTTTAATTGCTTACTTATCGGTTAAAATGTACATTTGAAAATGGTGTTACCTACTTAATAACGTGCAATGGCAGTCACGTGGATTACTAATGCTCCTATGGTAGAATATAGTTGTTGAAGTGGAAACACTGCCTTTTCTTCTACTTCTTTATTGTCTACTGATAAGGGAGCCCTGCTGACAATATTTTGTTTGTGTTTGAAGCATATTCATTTAATGCGCCTTACTATAACCACAAATTTCCAAGTTCCAACATATTTTTGCATCGGTGTACATTAGAAGGGTAAAATATACAAATTATATATAACAACAGACAGATACTGGAGATTAAGAAGTTCCTGCTAATTAAAATTTATAATCTAAAAGGAAAACAAAGTTGCAGAGCACACGGTTGCATTAGTAGATCAGATTCATACGCTGGTTGATAAGGAGTCCAATAAACCTGACCTGTTTAGCTGCACTGTCACTGAGTATAGGCTACAGCTTACATGGTTAAACTGTTTTTACCAATATCATTTCCTTTTCCCTGCTCCATTCCTATCATATCATATCTTCTTTTCTGCGTGGCATTGTTTACTAGCTATCAGTATTCCCTATCACATTGCCATCTAATATGCGCATTGTACAATAACATCTTCTCTCTGCCCGAAAGCCTTACTGCATAAATACTAAACACTAGATGACACCTACAAACTAATAATAGAATTTAATAACAAAGAACTGGATATGAAAAAAAAATAACTTAATTTCCTTTGTGCCTGAGTATGTAGCTTATAATGGAAAAATACTTATTATTTTTGTTACTTCTTTCAATAAATTCAGCCAAGCCACACATTTGCTAGCTAACTGGGTGTGTGTGCATTGATGCTCCTACAGAAATACCTGGGCTGGTGAAGTTTTCAGTGACCAGGAGCATTGGTCCAGGGCAGTGGTCCTCAAACTTGGCCCTCCAGCTGTTAAGGAACTACAAGTCCCACAATGCAATGATGGAGTCTGACAGCCACAGTCAGGCAAATGCATTGTGGGACTTGTAGTTCCTTAACAGCTGGAGGGCCAAGTTTGAGGACCACTGGTCCAGGGTGTCAGGTTAGCAATTAAAATTATTGAGGGGTGCCTAACATTTGCCACCCTTCAGTAATTTCACCTTTATTTCTACTTTAAATACATGCTAGCAATAATATTATTTAAGTAAAAATATATGTATGAGATTAATAATATTTATCTTTGTAACAAACAATTTTAATCATACAGGTATGGGACTTGTTATCCAGAATGCTCGGGACCTGGGGTTTTATAGAAAAGTACTAGAAAATCATGTAAACATTAACTAAACCCAACAGCCTGGTTCTGCTTCCAATAAGGATTAATTATATCTTAGTTTAGATGAAGTACAAGCTAGTGTTTTATTATTACAGACAAAAAGGAAGCCATTTTTTTAAAATTTGGATTATTTGAGTTATTGGTCAACCTTTTTGAAATAAAAAATAGTTTTACATTAAATTAAATGAAAAAGGAACTAAAATGTTCTGAAAGCTTTCTATGATTATATTAGTTAGTCAAAAAAGGTATCACCTTTATACCATTTTGTTATTTTTTATTTCAAAAGGGTTGACCAATAACATTTTTACTGGCTAACACGGTACAGCAACTTTACCTACGATTATTTGTGTAAAATGGAGTCTATGGGAAAAGGGCATTTCGCAGTTCGGAGCTTTCTGGATCACAGGTTTCCCGATAATGGATCCCATATCCATAGGATATCTTCTTTGTATATTTGCCTTTATCTGAGTGGGGATCTGTTATCCGAATTATTGGCTTGATTTTGTTAAAGTGCTCTTTAAAATAGTTTCCCTAACAATTAATAACATGGGTGAATCTGTTTTCTGAAATAATGATGGTACTGAGTTAACAACAGGCTTTCTGTTTCTGCCAGTATTTGGTTTTTGGGAAGCCTGACCCCACTGTAACAAGAGTAAAAAATATAATTATAAAAAAAGATTGTTTGGTTGCTATTATTAAAGGAGAATACAATTTTCTCTTGCTCCACTGTAAGCTTACTCATACAGATAGAGTACAGGCTCCCTCATCCAAATAGTTTGTTGGAACGTCCCAGCTAATTTAATAGTCTGAGCTTTACTAATAGTGATTCATTTCATTAATAGTTAAAAATATGTTGAATTCCATAAGCATCCTAGGTATATTAACTCCAAGCATCTGAATCAAATCAACCCAAAATAATCCAGTTTAGATAATCCGGGATATGCTTCAATCATTTGGTAAAGAGAGTGATCCATCTGTAGCTGGGGATCACCTTCCCTACACTGCATCTTCACAGCCACAGACTTAGAATAACTGCAAAGTTAAGTGAAATCACTCTGCAGTCAAGTCTTTCATTTATACTTTCATACTAAAAATAACAGTGAGCTGCAGATCAGAAAACAACAGTGCTTTACAAACCAGGAACTTATTTAATTTTATGGTTATATGCTGGGGAAATTATAGGGAAAATTACAAGTATACATTCTTTGGAAGTTGTGTAATTTTCCTTAAGAAAGGAAAATGGAAAAGGGGAAAAGTTCTTCTGTGCACAGAGCATTTTCTGTCGTGGAATGTCAGCAGCTAGCTGCTAGGGTTCAATTTACCCTAGCAACCAGGCAACCAGGCAAAGGTTTATCATTTGGTGACTAATCTCCCCATGTGCCACCAACCTAAACTAGAAGAATAATGACTGAGGCAGTTTATTGCCAACAGACTAGCCACAAGGGTACAAACTAACACTGTAGGGACCTATAAGTTTTACAAGAACCTATAGAGTTAAATTCCTACCTTCCTTAGTTGCAAGGCAGAAGCCTGTGTTGCAATTTAAGTATTTGCATGCCTGTGGTTATTGGTCAAAGGGGTGGTGACCATTTCCTGCCTTGCACTGTATAGTGCTGGGGATGGAGGGGCAGCTTCCTCTTTGGCCACTGTATGGTGATCCAGCAGGGTGTGCCCAGGGGAGCCTTGGTGCAGAAAGGCCCAGAAAGCATGTGTACAAGTTGGGGACCAGGCAACCCTGTGAATGAGGAACAGAAAGTGGTAGGTGAGCTCCCAGGCCAGTACTAGTACACTCTAGGAGTGTAAGTCAGTCAGGGTGAGCTAAAAAGAGCAGTTCTGAGCTCCAACGCAGAGATATCTCTCCCAGGCCATATTGCCTGTAGTATAGGGATCCCAGTGGAGAGGGAATCAGGATATAGGATTTTCCTGAGGTTGATCCAGAGACCACTACCGGAATATGTCGCTTAGGTGTGCCTGTATAGTCTACATCTACCCTGGAAGTTCTGTGTGAGCAATGTTGTGACTATATGCCTGCCAAATCTGTCCTAAGGGAGTGTCAGCAAGAAACTGCATGTGATGTGACTGCACACTTTTCCTCTGATGTGAGTAAACCTGGGGACATTATCTTTGGATTAATAAACAGTTTCTTGTTTGCCTCATAAGAACCTCCTGGCACCCAATAATTTTTGCAAGTTTTGTATGCACAGTAGCCTGAGGGTGATAGTTGCACTACATCTTAAAGGGAACACATCCACATGGCGAAGTCCCTGACCCTGTTGTGTAAGACGCATGTAGCAAATGCTCTATCTTGCTAGTGGGTATTTGCCTAAAAAACGCCAAATAGGTGCTACAACACTATTTTTATTCTGCAGAACACTTTACCATTCCTGAGTAAATAGCTCTAGAAACTGTCTCTGTTTGTTTAGGATAGCAGCTGCAGTATTAGCTTGGTGTGACAAAACTTCCTGCTTGAGAATCTCCTCTTTGCTCACTCATAGCTCTGGGCTCAGGTTATAGCAGGGAGGGAAGGAGGGAGGTGGGAGAAAGGAGGGGGAGAAGAGCAAACTGAGCATGCTCACGCCTGGGGCAATTAGGTTAAAGCTGAAAACAGGAAGTCTAATATAGAAGCCCATGTGAACACAATAGAAGGAAAGAAATGCAGTGTTTCTTTTGACAGAGGACTCAGAGCAGCATTACTTTGAGGGTTTATTGGTGAATTTATATAGATCTTTCTGAGAACACTTTTAGTTTTAGGGGCAGATTTATTAAAGGTCAGATTTTAAATTCAGATTCGAATTTTCAAGTTGGATTTTTGGTCAAAACTCACAAATTTGAGTTGGGAATAACACAAACTCCAACTTCGAGATTTATCATACTTGGACCCTGGGAACAACTCAAATTCGACTATTTGGCACCTAAAATCTGCTGCATTCAAGTCAATGGCAGAGCTCCAGTGACCCATTTGAAGATGTTAATAGCTGTCTCCCATTGAAGTTTTTTTCAGATAAAAAACTAGATTCGAATTTGATTTGAGTTTTTTGGCCATTTTAGACGTTCAAATTGTTTCTTAAATGACAACCGTTTGAGTTGTGAGTATGTTCCAATTTTTTTAAAAACTCACATAAACTCTAAATTCGACCTTTGAGAAATCTGACCCTTAGGAGCAGATTTATCAAGGATCGAAGTGAAAATTTCAAATGAAACAAATTTGGATTTTGAAGTAATTTTTGGGTACTTCGACTATTGAATAGGCCAAAATTCGATTCAAATTGAAAAATTCGACCATTTGAAAATCGATGTCATGTCTCTGTAAAAAATTCGAATTCAACCCTTTGTCACCTTTAAACTTCCAAACAATCAAACAATTCAATGGAACGATTCGAACGATTTTAATTCGATCGAAAATGGACCTATACGATCAAAAGCTGTCCATTTTCAATCGAAAAACACACTTAAAAAATTTGATGGTCGAATTTCACAGTTTTTTCACTTCGAAATTCAACCCTTGATAAATCTGTCCCAAAATCTTTCCTTCTACTTTAAGAACATTTCTAGCTTTAGGTACCTTTGAAAGTAGTATTAAAGCATGGGTAAAACTGAACATGATTTTTGTGTGATGTAGCTGTGCTTGCATTCCTAACTTAGCCCTTCCTAAAATCACTATACATTCCTGTATAGCTATTTTATATTTATTACAAAGCTCATTTATAACTGAGCATAATATTTTCTAGCTATAACTAATTTTATGCATGCATGATGTACACCAGCCTTACTGATGTAAACTGTTCCATGTGATGGTTTGCAGTAGCTCACAGACTTTAATTTATGACTTTTCCCTCCTAAAATAGCATCTGCGAAACACAGAAAATGTAATCAAAGTAAACCAGGTCTCTGCATTAAAAGCATCACATTGGCACAAGAACAAAGCCACAAAGTACTTGCTCATTCTTTCTTATGATGAGTAAAAAGGAAGGAGATAGTCTATGGATTACATCATTATCTGCCTGTACAGAAAACTCAGCAGGCATCCAGAGCAATACTTCAGTTATTATAACCATTACAACCTTTTTTGTTCTTACTTTCCATGGGCCTCCTGAAGTGCAGGAAACAAGCCTTAAATTAGTATTGAAAGGCTTAATAGCACAACTAAAATCTACTGATATCAAGTACCTGTACCTCCAGTAGGCGGCTATGCGACTTAAAGGAGAGGTAAAGCTACCAAACAGTTTATTGCCAATAGATTAACCACAATAGAGCAAGATATAACACTATATTTATTCTGCAGAATGCTTTACCATACCTGAGTAAACAGCTCTAGAAGCTCTCAGTTTGTTTAGGATAGCTGCCATATTAGCTTGATGTGACATAATCTTCTGCCGTAGTCTCTCCCTGCTCACTCATAGCTCAGATTACAACAGGTGGGGGGAGGGGGGAAAGGGAGGGAGAAAGGAGCAAACTGAGCACCCAGTATTTATTTTTTTTGAGGAAATACTTAATCACCAATACAATCTATAAACAAACCTATGACAGACTGGAGGAGGTAGGTATCTAGAAGTCAAAGAGTCAATTCATTAAATAATGCTTTTCCATCCAGCTTAAGCATTGGGCAGACGTAAAAATGTCACAAACGAGATTTTCCAAAAGCACCCTATATTGTACCCATTTGTAAAAGTTGCTTTCCCTGAGTGGCACTGAATCATATATCAGTGGTGGATCCCTTAGATGAAGACAGAAATAGATATTAAAGGCAGTAGGTTGCACCATGATAAATGTTTGTTTTTGAATTGAAATAATTTATTTGTGATAGATCTTTTGTATTTTTTTTTAGCAACTATATTGTTAAATGCCTGCTTGTGATTGGAAATTTGGATTTATGATCAAATGGAGCGCCATAAATGTTTGTTTTTGAATTGAAATAATTAATTTGTGATAGATCTTTTGCATTTTTTTTTAGCAACTATATTGTTAAATGCCTGCTTGTGATTGGAAATTTTGATTTATGATCAAATGGAGCTCCATTATTAATACAGGGTAAGGCTGTCCAAACTATGGGCGTTAATCTGAAACCAACATCTACATACATTTGTAGTGTCGCAGTTTTTGCCCTACTACAGATGTTGCCCTATTCTACCCACTGCTGGTCTGATATGTGCAGCACCCAGCCACCCCCCCATAGACAACTGCTTTGCAATATCAACACGTTTTAACTTTAATATATAGGTAATTAGTATTATTAATGAATAGGGAACAAGCAGAATTATTATTTACAATTAATTTTAGTGTAAATGCTTTATGAATACAAGCCCATTAACTGTTTCCATCATTATGTCTACTCCCTGTGCTCTTTCTTATGCTGCATGGGTATTAACAATGGTATGCTTATTTTCCCTTGACAGAATAAAGTGCCTGATATGGCTGTTTATTTTATGACAAAGAAAAGCCTGACATTACGTTGAGAATAGCCCCAGACAGAAAAGGTTTAAGATTAACATTAAATTCCTACCTGCAGCTCAATATATCTGTAATCTCTTATCCTTGAAGAAAGCTCTCAAATTTCTTATTATTAAAAGTGTGTAATAATACAAATATGGTCCGAGGCTGACAAAAGTAGAGCCTGCACCTATAAAAGGCTCTCCTCAAAGTATTTTTGTAAATGCATAGTGTTATCTGTTTCATTTTTTTTAATTCAAAGAAATATAAACCACCACAAAAAACATGTATGGCCCCCAAAAAGATCCCTGGAAAAACCCCCCAGATAATTTACATTTAACTTTTTTCTATCGTCATTAGGGCTAGTATGCCTTGTAATGGATTTCAAAGATTTGCCTTAAGTAATAGCATTCCTTCTGCCGGAGTAACAAACCCCATGATGTATTTTTTCTTGGAAAATATTCATTTTCTGAACCTTCAGAATTATGTATGGGTCATGTGGCAAACACATCTCAATTCAAGTCCAATGCAGTGCAATACAAGAGTACAATTCAGCTCAGTGAAACCCTGCCAAATCTTCTTGTGGGAGCAAAAAAAATCCAGACTTGGGCAGTTCAGTGCAGTTCAGCAAAATCTTTCTTCACCGGCAATTCGACGATATTTCACAATGAAACACATTCAATTCAATGGAAAAAAATTCAGCCAAAAATAAGGCCTTCTATTAGAAGAAAATGAGCTAGAGGAATCCCTTCTTACTAAAATTCTTTTGGTTCGGATATCTTTTTGTGAACCTATTGGGCCAGATTCAATTCATTTCTCGAAATTCACTTGCAGTTTTTTCCCCATAGATTTCAATACAATTTTCACATGACAAACCATGAGATGTTTTTCTGAATTGAATTGCGTCTCAAATTGAAACTCGTCCATGAGTTTTCACGTGATAAACCTTTTTTTCCCACTGAATCTCGTCCAATATGTGCACAAAAATATATCCGAACCAAAAGAATTTCAGTAAGAAGGGATTCCTCTAGCTCATTTTCTTCTAATACCAGGCCTTATATTTGGCTGAAAATTCCCTTTTTTTCCAGACACAGAAATGCCATAAATGATTTGCACCCTTTAATAAATGTCAATAATAAAGCTTCTGTCTCTCTGAAAATGTTATTCAACTAAGACTTGTTGATAGACTGACAATGCAGAAATTTCTGTATGGGGATCATATGAAGTAGTTGTATAATTGAACTAATGACTTCAATGAAGTGAACAGAGGCAACACCATCAAAATTCGACCACAAAAGACATTAAAAATATGAGAGAACAGACAGTCAGAAAATTATCTATTCTTGTGATGCTTTCACTTTGACACATGCATTGTATTATTTGTCAATTCTATTATGCTTTGCCTTTGTCACTGTAGTCTCTGAATCATTTGCTTAGAAGGAAGACAAAAGATGTGACAAACAAACTGTCTCCAACTGCAGAAACATTCCTCACAAATCAAACCAGAGTCTTCTGTGGGGTCAATGGAAAAAGCCACTTCTCCATTTATCAACTGTAAGTATGAAGAAAGAATTCAGAAGGCTTATGCTTCACTATATGAAGAGTTCAGACTTCATGTAAATCGTTTCCATCACAGTGGCAATATTTCTGATAAATTGGCTGCTGATCCCTGTATTTGTACAAGACCAAGCTGTCAGATCCTGTATGATTAGGCCATAGAGGTGGCAAAATAACACTGAAGCGCTCATCAGTATTGAGCAAAAATATCTGATCCGAAATAAGAGGAAGCTATGATTCTTTTCCCTTCTGGATCTTCAAACAGCTGATAGATGCAACATGGCCAAAACACACAATATATGCCCAAATGTATTTGGTCACTCCCTTCCCAAACTGGATCCTGAAAAACATTATAACAGGAACTATGGGGTATATTTATCAAAGAGTGAAGTTAAGAGTGAAGTTCCGCCACTAGAGGGAAATTCCGCAGCTCTCAATTAATTTCTATGGGATTTTTGAAGGCGTATTTATCAAAGGGTGAAACTTCACTTCATCCATTGATAAATACGCCTTTCAAAATCCCATAGAAATGAATTGAGAGCTGCGGAATTTCACTCTAGTGGCGGAACTTCAGTCTTTGATAAATTTACCCCTATGTGTCTGGAGCAAGTTTTTTTTCATTGGAATTGACATCCTTACATCACCATGTGCAATGCCAAGTGTCAGCTGGTGAGGGTCTGACAGATAAGGAGAAACCCAATAAGATTGACTTTATGATTGGGAGTTTAATGTTTGGTGGAGAAGGAATGATAAAACTTTTTCTTTAATAGATATGGAATTGTCCCTTACATCCAGTGAAAGCAAATTAGATATATTACAGGGAACAGTACAGGGTTTTAGTACAATAATAATTCAAGAAGCACAAAACAAGGCCTGTACAGAACCTGGCTTGGCCTACACAGATTCAAGACTCAACCCAATTCAACATCTATGAGCCATGCCTTATCTCAATGTCTTTAGAACTAAACTCAAAGACTACCTCTGGGAGCAACTGGATAACACTTGAAATGGGAACTGGTACTTATATGACAGCGAATCACACTGTCACCTACAGCATTTTAATACCCCTACTAATTGTGTCTGTAAGTTACCCTCCCATTTAGACTGTAAGCCCTAAGGGTTAGCGTCCTCCATTCTTTTGTCTCCTTGATACTGAGCACTTAATCTGTATTGCAATTATCTTTTATATTTATGTGAATTGTATTTGCAATAATGTACTTATTGTTACTTAATGTTGCAGTGAGCTCTTGTTTGTTACTACTAATTTATTGTTTTGCTTTACAGTGCTTTGCTCTCAAGGAGCACTATACAAACAAAAAAATATATATACATATATACATAGTGCACTACCTCATTGCAAATCTCACCAACAATGTTCCAACATCTAGCACAAGCCTTTTAGAAAAGTAGAGGCTTTTAAAGCAAGGAAGGGAGGACCAACTTCCTATTGGAGTTAGAGGTTTGATCAGCATTTCAATTACATTCTTGAAACGGCCCCCTTGTTGTGTCAATAGACACACAGAAAATGAGGCCATGAACTTATGAAGTCCAAATTGAACAACTATTCAACCATATATGTGTGTGTGGTTAAACTTAGTAGCACACCTTGAATTAAACTTTAACAAAGACACCTTAGTATTTTAGGACAAATTTCAGTTTTTGTTTTATACTGTTTTTAATTCAGTTTTCTTCTTTAAAACTTAAAATGCTGAATGCTCTTTCTACCATGATATGATTCAATCATATAATTGAATAACTGGAATATAAAGGATCTAAGAAAGGTAAGTGCTAAATGACCGACTGGAATATATGGTGTCTAAGAAAGATAGGTTATAAAAAGTACTAATGCAAAAAAATATAGACCAAGAACTAGTGTGTTATGTCATTGCCACAGCCAGTAATCCTAGCAACCAATCATTCATATTTCTCTGGTTGATTGTCTCAAATGATTGAAATATAATTATGAATAAGGCAGCGAATTTCAGGGGAAAACATAATTTGTATCCAACTCGTCTCTAAGAATAGAAGGTTTTGACTGACCTTTACCTACACTGTAACAGCTGCATCCTGCCATTCACTCACACCAAGAATAACACCAAAGGGCTGTGTTTTTTAGACAAATATCAAGAAACAATACAAGATACAAGCCAAGTGAATGAAACCCCTTGGATGCAGTGTAAAAATGAACTTATAGTGGACGTGGACACTCTCACATGAGTTTGGGTCATATGAAATAAATAAATCTTTTTTTGATGGTAGGAAGCTAATAAAGTACTTGGAAATGTATTGTTTTCTATTTCGGGTTTGTGGGCTGAATCCTAAGACTATCCTATAGCAGTTACAACTGGTGTTTTAGAAAACTTCAAAAGGTTATTGTTAAGTGGATCTATAGTAAGAAAATGAAACTTGAAATTAAGCAGCATTTTGGCAGAAGTATCCTTGTAAATGATGTCTAAGCATGCAAAATGCAGCACACCATTTGGTGGTGGTGTATCTACATGAGCCCTAGTAACCAATAACTAGGGAGAAGGAGACATAGAAACCTGTTAGTACAGTACAAGAAGAGAGATATTAGCATAACAGATTTATTAGCAGATCATAAAATATAAGTCAATAAGGATTATCACAGTTTCGTGGAAAACTATACCTTCAGAATGAATAGCTAACCAACAGATTTACTAAATTCACATGAAGGATTCGAAATTCAATTGAATTTTTATGAAGATTCGAATTCTAGAATAGCTACTTCGACCATCGAATTTCAAAAATTTCATCAAATTCGATTGATTAGAATGATTTGAATAAAAATCTATTCAATCATTCGACCATTCGATGGTCGAAGTACTTACCCTTTAAAAAAAAAATGGAATCCCTAGTTCGCCAGATTAAACCTACCGAATTGCTGTATAACCCTATGGGAAGCTCCCATAGGGTTATTTCAGCATTTTAAGGTTGAATAAAAAAAAATTTGATTGAATGGTTAAAATTGTTCGAATTAATTGTTCGGTTAATTAACCCTCTAATTCTAATCCTTAGCAAATCTGCCCGATAATGTCATGTATGTTGGAACTGGAGGGTGGCAAGTGGACTGTGGCCCCCAAATTTACCCCCCCCCCTGGTCCTGGAAACAGAAAAAAGCAGATGTGCAGAGTTTTTGTACTCTTTGTATCTCTCATTAACCCCCCATCTATCTAAGGAGCAGTATGTGCAATGTATTCCCTATTGCAGATCTAAAAAACACCCTAACCATTTCTCCTTCCCATTGACTCCAATGCATCTTGGTGATGTTTTTTTCCAACAGTTTCATGACAAAACAGCAATTTTTTAAAAAGTGTTGATATCCTTTTAATGATCTCTAAGAGTTGTCTAAATATGCATTGCAATACTGCACTTTATTTATATAGAGGAGCATGTTACAGAGATTTCCTATAATTCATAATCCAAATAAACTCCCTACTCTCAGGACCAGCAATGCTGAAACACTAACCACCAAACCACCATATTGTTTAGCTCAGCAGCTAAATATTAAAAGTAATATTAAAAGTACAATCTGCTTCTCTAATAAAAAAATATTTTGCCTAAGATCCATAACATAGCAACTACATATAATCTATCTTCCTTTAACAACTGCTTGTTTATACTGCAGTTATTTTTAAATGTTATAATACACATTCATAAAGCAGCAGCTTGTATATTAGTTCCACTTCCCCGTTAATTGCTTTATAAAAAGTTTCCAGTGTGACATGACCTTTCCATATCCTTTCTGCTATAAAAAGAACACATCTAAAAAACACTTTGTCCTCGTAGTAAATGATGTATATTCTTCTGCATGTGCTTAACTTACCTTTGCTTGTGAAACCAATGCAACTGAAGGCTTCATACTAGTGGAAATTAGCTAAATTACTGCCACAGCATGAGGGTAGCTGTATCTCACTTTATCAGAATTGCTCTCTGTCCCTTACATATATTGATGGATGTTTTAATAGAGAGTTTGTATCTAAGGTCAAGTGTAAATTTCAGGTAAAGACAATCAGGGGAGAATGTAAGCAAAATTGAAAAATATGCATGAAGTCTAGTAATCTAAAGTGGGCAGCATTTACTGGGAACCAGTTTGAATACAATTATCTCCCTAGTAGTTGTGGGTTGCTGTGTTGGAGCAAACTCTGTGATTCATTACAGTATCCAAACGGTTCAAAGCTCTGCAAAACTAGAACAGGGTCATTTACACTATAATACACAATAGTTAGACAAGTTTTTCAATTACAGCATCTGGTATAAAGTATCAATGTTCTGCAAAGTGTCAAATCTGTAAATGCGATAAGCTTAAATGATGCCACGGCACAAAAACATTGGCAGAGAAAGTATAAAAATAATAAATCCCTTGCAGAAAGTCCAGATACTAGAGAATACAAAAAACCTCACACACCTGTATATATCCATAAATCATCACTGCCAACTAGGGATGGCACCTTTCAAATAAGTCTTACCAGCCGGAGGGGCTCTGGTGATAGAGTGTCTGCTGAAGTCATGGGGGTGTGTTGGTGAAAGCGATGCAATAGAGACGTGCCAATGATGCTGGGTATGTAGTGGATTTTCAGATTCGTAGGGGCAGATTTACTAAATTCACATGAAGGATTTGAAGTTTGATCGAATTTTCAAAAAGTTTTGAATTTTGCAAATGTTTTTGAATACAAATTCGACCAGCGAATTTGGAAAATTCGAATGATTCGAATAAAAATCTATTTGAATATTCGACTATTCAACAGTCTAAGTACTTCCCCTTTAAATTTTTATTCGACTGACTAGTTCGCCAGATCAATGCTACCGAACTGGGATTCAAAAAGTTTGATCGAATAAAAAAATTTGATTGAATGGTTAAAATCGTTCGAATCGGACAATTTTATCGATCGCATTTTTAGTGGTGAAAATCCTTCAAATTTGGAGAATTTTTATTCCCTAACTATTCACATGGTCGAATTCGAGGGTTTTTTTAACCCTCAAATTTGGCCCTTAGTAAATCTGCCCCCATGGTTTCAATGGAAAGATCAGGGGTGGAACATGAGGGTATTACAAATTTACTGGCTTCTATATTGCAGGTAAATTTGTAATACCGACCCTGGCCTCTGCTGATGTTTTTTTTTTTTTACTAGTTGATATTTATTGCCAAAACAAACAAAACTACATCATACAATGATGCTGTGGACAATGCCTATGAACACCAGCTCTCCTTATCACCAATGCCCAACCTCTTATATATGAATGGAAGTAAAACCATCCTACAATGATCCATCACACCTCAAAGCCTTCCCAGAATAGTACAGGGTAAATGCTGTTTCAGCAGCAAAGAAAGAAAGAATTTCATATGAATTTGGTTTTGAAACAAGAAGTTAGAAAGGCAGGAGTCCACATACTTATGACTATATAATGTAGCAATCATAATCAGGACCAACATTTATGGCTGGTTCATCATGCACAGAAAGCTGCATAAAAGAAGTACTAATTAAAGTCCAATCAGGGGAATTGGGTAGAGGCTCTGGCCTAGCCACTCGCCAGTGAAATAGTCAAAAATAAGGTATTGGCTTTCCATTTATTTTTGCATAAAAGAAGTAAACATGAATACAGTTAATATTATTTTAAAATTTTTAAGGCAGAGATCTTTCTGTAGCTGTCATTAAGACTATCGCATAGGGATACAGTTTTTGCTTCCCTATGTCATTCACATTAAGCAAGGGTACAGTATGTCCCAATCTTCCTGTACCCTCACCCAGCTGATCAGCAGCCCTTAGGCTGAAAGTCAATGAACATGCATTAGCATAAGCACTGCAGATAAGAATACACTTTCCTATTCTCTCTCTCAGAGCAGGACTTAGATTTCCACAGAAGCACTGCAGGCAGCTCAATCATTAATATGTAAAATGAAGTTGAAGGATTTCTCTCATTGATTATTCATTGGTGTTGGTAAGTGATAGTGAGACGTGAGATTTAATTTATCTTTGATTTACATAAATAAACAATAAATAATCTGGGATCACATAAATCATTATCCACAGGAAGTCTCTTTCCATAAACACGCAGGGAAAGTGAAAACCTGTCAGATCATTCCTAGGGTGCACTTCTTCAACAAAGGTTTTTCTGTTTTCATTTTAAGGATTCCAGCTCTCTTATCTGGACTAAGAAATTATGAACATGCTGGAAACTGGCAGAGGAAACTGTTTTTCCAAGGGTTCTTCTAGGTTCCTATACAATTTTAATAATATTCACAAGAAAGCACAATGGCCTATATAAATTCCTGTGCTGGCCCCATCAATATTTCCTCCCTGGGGACAATTCTAGTTTTAGACAGATGACCCTATTCACCAACTTTACTTTCTAGGAGAAATTTTACTTTCAGCAGTCACAGTTTTCAACAGAGAATTTTCAACACCTTAAACGAGGGTTATGAATAAGACCAGTGTCTTTGTCTCTGCTGGTAATTGTTAGAAATTCCAAAATAGATTCTAGGTTACTCTGTCTCAAAACTAACTGTTAAAATATATTTGAAGAATTCTAGCAAACAGAAAAAAAAATCCTATCATGGGAATTGGCTTGTTATTGCTCCCACCACTCTAAACTCTGAACAAGTTGAATATAAGTTAGGTAATTTCAGTAAAAATGGAGAAACCTTTATTTCTGAATTGAATATGATTCCCTTGTTATGGTAAAACAAGTCTCAACCAAGTTCACTTAACAGACAGATCTTTTTGAATTGAACTTGGATTCTCAGAAAAAAATGAAGCCCAGAAACAACATACATTTCGATACTAGCTTTTGTCGAACATCTGCAGTTTTGTGGGTTATAGAAAATCTTGTTTTACTGCCCATTTTAGCAGCAAATATACCAGGGTCAACTCTTCAAAAACGTAGTACACCCTTCTTTTCAACCTCAGTTTAATGAATCGTGAACACGATGAATATAATTTCTTCTGTTGCTTTTAATTAGGAAATATTATTTTTTTTTTAATGTGTGACTTTCAGATGCTTTAGTTATTTCAGCCTATTTGGTTCAAGAAATTACAAAAAAATGAATATTTTCTAATTTAGAAAGTATGTGTTCACTATGAACTTACTTTCTTCTGTTTCTTTTAATTAGGAAATGTTAACATTTTTTTGAATTTGTTTTTTTTTAACCAAATAGGTTGAAATAAACAAAGCATCTGAAAAGGAAAACATCCCATTCTACTTAAGGGTATATAATATTCTGTCCCTTTTTGCACTGGTACACTGCCTATACCTCTTTTGTGCAAATCGTGCTCTTGCATTTCTGTCCCGGGAATCATGATTGACACCTATAGTTATTAAAAGAAGCAATGCAAATAGGATTGTATTGTACAAAAAAAGTAAATCTGATTGGATTGTTTTAGTTCAGTATGATACACAATATCTTTGTTCAATTTAAGTCATTTGATAAGGACTCGTGTTCCATTTATTCTTTAATCATCTTTAATCTGGCTTCATTTCAGAAAAAGCAGCCTAAAAATTAGTAAAGATTGTGTCATATTTTCTAAATGATTCATCAGAAAGTCAGATCATGAAAAGATAATAGCATAACAATTTACATTACAATGTAATAACCCTGGGAAATGAACATCACAGCCAAAGGGAAAAAAGCACACCCATGCTCTTTGCTGAGCAAATTCTTGACTTTCTCTTTTCTCACATCATACAGGTTATTTTCACACTCATAAAATATGTCATTTTTGTAACAAGAGGATTCTACAGACTGATCCAAAGCCAATCCGAAACTACAAGTTGAAGAGCAAGAGGATATTTATCTGCTTTAATGCATACAGGTTTGGTCCAGTGCTCATTTATTTCATACATCTCTTTATAAGTTTTTCTTATAAAGTCATTTGCCAATAATGGTCCCATTCAGCATACTGGCATGTAAACAATTTTATTCAGGAAACCTTATTTCCAGTATATGCAGAATTTTGTATATTCAAATTAGCAGACACTTCCTTGATGGCTCTAATGAGTTAAACTGATCCAAAGAAAATCAAAACAGTTTGCAGCACTGAACATGGGAATAATGGCAGACATTTTTGATCAATATCTGGGGAGGCAAGGAAAAAGGAATTGAGACAGCAAGGGTAGGGGAAAGTGCAGGGTAGTGAAGACGGGCGGGATGTTTTGGTAAGAGGGCCAATGTATTCTGGCAGCTCTACACAACTTGCATACACTTTTTAGCAGCAGTTCAGCAAACACAGTGTCTACAGACATTGGGAGACTTACAAGCAAGTAGAATGTTTTTCTTCAAATATTAAAAAATAAACTTGTCAGAATGAGATCTGTCTCCCCAAGTAAAAAAAACACTACCAGCACCTAGTAAGCTAAAGCCCAGTGGGAACATAAATATATTCTGGTGGGTAACTTACTGTACACGCAAGGGTTAACTTCTGGAAGACTGATGTTATGCCTCCCTACACAAGCAGACATTCTAAAGCAAAAAATAGCAGCGAGAGTCATAATACTTTATTTACAGATCTGTGGGAGGGAAAGGAAGGTGCCAACATTCCCAAATATGAGTGGTGTGTAATGGTGGCCTCTTCTAAAAGGCTCTAGGAAAATCTAATGAATGGAGATGGATAGGTGTCATAGACACTTCCTAAACAAAAGGCAGTATATGAGAGATGAAAAAGGGCACATCAGAATTCTTAAAGGTTCAACAGAATAGTTTTGAAATAGAGGCTAAGCAACAAGGCCAGAACAAGATGCAAATACTATGGGACCTGGGCTCCCAGGGGAAATGTACTTGGGACACAAGCAACTTCTGGCATGCAGGCCCAGACAATTTATCCCTGCCACTTGTTAGATTATTATAATAAACCAAGCTTTGGGGTGATAGTGATACCAACGCATGGTCTCCTGGCTGGCAGCATAAGTTATCAGCCACTTGGGGAAAATATATAGCTTTAAATGTCTGAACAAGACAGGACCATTGTTATGCACGGAATGTACTGACAGAATGAAGCGTTTGTGTTGCATACATGGCCATTATGGATTCACATTATGATAACTAACCTGTGTTGGATTGTATAGCTCCTGCAGCGGGCTCCTGGAACCCTTCCGACAGCAAATGCCCATTCCAAATGGATTTCTGTGCATAACTAGGGGAAAACAAAATCATCATATTAGCGAATACATTTTAATATTGCTGAATAGAACAGAAACCTTTAACTGTTATGGCATGTGGGTACAAATATAAATACTTCTGATAAATATGTCGGATTTGCTAAAATGTAGCAGGTTGTGTTCAACCAAAATCAAAGGGTAACTTATAAAGAATGTCAGGCAAGTAATTATTGTAAATGGGTTCTATATGTATCTGTATTCTTACATGTTGCTGTCTTCAAAAGACAAATGCAGGAGTCCAATTTTTTTTCTTTTTTAAGTAAAAAAGGTCTGACCAAACTAGAATCCATAATTTGACCTTATTTAATATTAAAATCTCATATTATCGGATTAAAATCAAGCAAAAACCCGAATCATACAAATCTTTTGTTTTTGTTGAAAATCCAATTTTCAGATTTTTGCCCAAAAAAATCAAAATATACTTGGATTTTCAGGATAATTCCAGCACAGACCACAGAAACTTCCAAATAGCATAGGGACCTCTCCCACTGACTTATATCTATGGTCGGCAGGTCTGAGATGGGGGATTTCCGGTTTCTGACTTTTTGTGTCCTTGGGGTGGCAGGGGGTGCCTCTGGACTCTTACACTTGTGCAATTGCATGCTGAAAACTGCATCTCAGAGGAGGAGGGGCTCGGCTGCTCTGCCTGTACCCAGGCCCTGACGGTGATAGTTCCATTATTGAGACCACACGTGTTCTTGAAGCCATATATTTGTGGGTAGAAAGTGAAAAGATATAGCACTCCCTTACCTAAACCACACACAATTTGTGTTACAAGTTGCTTAACAAAGTTAAACATAAAGGAAAATAGCAGTATAATTTACTGATTGTGCTGCACTGGGACAACTGGTGCGTTTGTTCCAGAAACTCTTCAATAGTTTACTGTTTAGTCTGTGTTGCAGATTCCTGATTACAACATATTCAAATTAGATGAATTAGACATTCCCTATTAATCTATACAGGGTTGGAACAATATTTTTGGAATCTGTAGCCCCAAATGATTGCACAATAAGGGATTTTCCTTGGGCCCTGCCACCACTAAGCAAAAATGACTCTTCGCTAAGCAACAAAACAAATGGACTATGGCTAGAATGAGTGTATTTAAAGTTGCTGGATTACAGGGCATGAACAAAATTGTAATTGGCAGAAACAAACTAAACTAAAATGGATGGGAATAATAGTACAGGAAATTGCAAAATATATCAATGGAAATGACAGTTTTACTGAAATTCACAGGATAAATCTAATTATGACATGACTGTGTTTCCACCTGATATCATCAGTGTCATTTGCAAAACTCAACTCAACAAAATGTTACTTTATCTAAACTCCCACAGCGGTGCCTGCAGTTAGGTAAAAGGGGTTTCTTTCCTCAAGAATTTAAAGGGATTCTGTCATGGGAAAACATGTTTTTATCAAAACACATCAGTTAATAGTGC
>CM044436.1:89520376-89531539 GCA_024363595.1 Xenopus borealis
TGACAGTATCCTCTACTGAAAACAGGATTGCTACATGGACAATACTTTCCCTTTCAACATAAGCACAATAACCAGAGCTTGTGTTAAACATATTGTTGCCTGTGTATTAAGAAATGTCTATTTTTGTGTCACTTCAGCATTTGCTGTCACCTCCTGTTGACCGTCATATTTAAAAAAATCACATAGGTTGACAAACCCTTCATTATCTTGTTTGGTACTTGTTGGGAGTTTTTGTTCAGCACCTAAATAAACAGGACCAACAGGGGTGCCTGAGTACCAAGAAATCTCCCAGACCATAGAAGCTTCACCTGCAGGACAATTTCATCATCATCTTTCTTATTTCCACCATATATCCATGTATCAGCTATACCATTTATCATGTGTTTAGTAGCTGTGTGCAGGTCCAAGACATGAGGTTATTTGGTGAGCCCAATGGGATCGAGTCTGACACTTTAAATAAAGGCATATCACTGATATTCAAATTAAGTGCTTAACATACTGCTAGAAATGTTTAGGCTTTGCGTGAAAGTCAAACGATCGTTAGCCTGCAAGCTGGTAATACTGAAGAATCAACTTGAAACAAAATTACTACATATAAATACTGGATTGGATGATAGACATTCCCACAGCAATTACGTAGCAAGCCAGCCAGTTCAGGTTACAATCGCAACAATGTATTTAAAACTTAACCTTTAATACTGAACCTGATTTAAAAACTTAATAGGCACGACCGACACAAAACTCACAGCATGTTACACTCACCGCTGTGCAGGACCATGTCCTTAAAAATACACATACTAAAAACCACACGTGTAGGTGGGAGTGGCCGAGGCTAGTAGCCACATACGATTTGCACTACACATAACATTAATCCGTGCACCATAAACGTTTAGCTACAAAGTGTTGCAAAATCGCAACTCCCCTTTCATGGGGTACAAAGTAAAAATACTTAAAGCGCTATTCAGACTATGCGCTACTTCTCAGCACCCGCCAATTAGTTGCTTAAGTGCCCCCCACAAACACCCTTCCCTAGGTATCAGTTCCTACCTAAGTGCTTAACATAGCAAACTTTCCAGCAATGCCAGAAAATCATTTACCTTATAAACCCCCATTAGTAATTATAACTAGAAACATATTTTACTCCAGTTCTGATTCCTTTAATTAGAATTTACTCAAGACTTCACATTTTGTATTTACTTCCTCAATACATTTTTATTTTGGGTAATTGCCTCATTCATTACTGAGGTTGTAATTATTACATGTTGTTGAACAAAAAGAAAAAGTTTGAAGTGTAATTTACCACTACAATTTTCTATGGATGAACCGTTTCCTTGGAGATGTTGCAAAAGAAAAAAAAAAATCACAGGATTGCAATGTTTAAGAAAGTGTGGATTTCCTAATTATCGGGGAAGAAATGTCTATAAAATATTAGCATTGCCATTTGTTTTAATTATTGCAATGTAATGACAATAACTTAATTGTCATATTCATTGCTCGGGGGAATGCTATAGAGTATCATATATAATATGGCAATTTGATTATTTGTGTATTATAAGAATTTAGCCCTGAGACCGGCCCCTTGAATACAGTGCTGCCTGCATTCAGTTGATGTACGATAATCTGTATTTGCATCCATGTTAGCCTCCTTTTGTTTAATAACTATTTCAATGTTATAGACATGAAATAAATTACTATGGATTTGGTTTAGGAATTAGGCTAATCTGGATGTTTTTCAGCAGGAATTGTTTCACCAGAATCCAAATGCCTGGCCAGACCAAATCTAAAGTCACGTGACTTAAAGGCATACTGTCATGGGAAAAAAAAAAATTTCTAAAGGCATCAGTTAATAGTGCTACTCCAGCAGAATTTGGCACTGAAATTCCATTTCATTCCATTTCTCAAAAGAGCAAACAGAATTTCCCAGCTGCCCCAAGTCATGTGACTTGTTCTCTGATAAACTTCAATCACTCTTTACTGCTGTATTGCAAGTTGGAGTGATATCAACCCCTCCCTTTATCCCCCCAGCAGCCTAACAACAGAACAATGGGAAGGTAACCAGATAACAGCTCCCTAACAAAAGATAACAGCTGCCTGGTAGATCTAAGAACAGCACTCAATAGTAAAAACCCATGTCCCACTGTGTACTATTCAGTTACATTGAGAAGGAAAAACAACAGCCTACCAGAAAGCAGTTCCCTCCTAATGTGCTGGCACAAGTCACATGACCAGGGGCAGCTGGGAAATTTACAAAATGTCTACCTCCATATCAGATTTCAAAATTGAATATAAAAAAATCTGTTTGCTCTTTTGAGGAATGTATTTCATTGCAGAAGTCTGCTGGAGTAAGACTATTAACTGATGCATTTTGAAAAAACATGTTTTCCCATGACAGTATCCCTTTAAGTCACATAATTACAAACAAAATGCAAAAGGGGAAATTGCAACATTCCCCCCCCCCCCTTTGATAATTTGAACATGCAAATTTGACCTTAGTTCAGGATTCATCCAAGTCCCAAAAAAGTGCATTCCCAAGAAATTACAGAGTGAAATTAGATATTCCATGGAATTTTTGTAATCTATATGCAACTAGTTTAGGAGCAGAGATGGTAGTGAGGGGGTCCAGGCAATACAGAAAGAGAGCTTCCATTCAGATGAAAAAAATGCATATAATTCAGTGGTCCTTGCAAGTCGGTAACAGCTTATGAGCTGCAGGCTGGACATCCATATGCTTTGAACCTTTTTTCCTCCATCCAGTCCTTCATATCCTCTCTTGCCCTACCATGAAACAGAAACTAGCCCCAGTCACAAACCTCAATCTCATATGAACTCCAGTAGGCAACACATAATACACACAATTAGACACCTGTTCCAATTACAATGCTTTATCTCTGGTACACGCTGTCACAGTTCCTAACATGAATTTGCACCTGAAGTTATTATTCTGAAGTGTCAGCTCAGTGTGACCTTATTAGCCATAAGGATACTTGCAGATATTGCAGATGGGAAACAGTAGACAGTCTGTATTGTGTAATCCACTATACACCTGCATTAGAACTCCTCATGTTGTACAAGCCTAGATGATAAAGGGACTTATAAAGATGCAGTTTGGCAGCTGTGACCCTATGGTGCATGAGCATCTGCAAAGATCAAGCTCTTACCATTGGCTGTGTCTATTTCCCAGCTCCATTTCACCATTTTTCTTTTGTTCTTCACATCAGGTAATGCCAAACAATAGCAACTCAGAGATTCAGGACAGACATTTCAACAGATTGAGGTTGCACTAAAAGGCAACATTGATTTTTAGATCCCATTACGTCTAGATGTACAGAGAGTGCTATTTTCGAACAATGAATGGCATCCGGCTTTTATACTGGAACGCTATGCCGCCGATTCCAAAGCTCTGCAAAAGCATTTAGGGTTATCAGACTTATAAATATTTTATAGTCTTTTTATTTACTGTTTATATAAAATGGCAAAGCTGCGCATCTATAATGAATTTTAGTGTTGTGAGATGTTTCACATGAGTACAATGAAATACATTATTTATTGTTAATGTATGTTCTGTGACATGTCATTCTGGTATATGACTCTATCTATTAATGCTGTCATATTTATAAATGTTCTGTTCATGCAGATATAAAGACGGTATATGTATAATGGAACACAGGACTGCTGGGGGTGGGGGGCAAGTGCAGCAGGTTGTGCAATGCCGCATCAGAAACTATGTCACGTGTGAATTGTTGTGTCTCTGCACCATTTTCAAAACCTTCTATGTTGTTATAGCATAGAAGGGGTTATGTGGTGGGACAGATGTGGAAAAGGGTACTCTGGTCAGGGGAAGGGAGTTTATACATCCCCCCCCCACCCAGGGCCGGGCTAAGGTATTTTGGTAACCTAGGCAAAGGCTTGAGTCAGTGCCCCCCACTGCCACTCTGTAATGTATTATCATTTCCCACCTTACCATTCCTATTGCCCACTGTACCTGTGCCAGCAGCCATCAAGTTGCCTCATGTACCTGTACCAGCACCTATCATATTGCCCACATTTTTACCTGTGCCAATGGAAGTCAATCCCTCAGATTGCCCCCGATATGTACCTGTGCCAGCATAAGCCAAAACATCCATCATATTGCCCCTAATCATCTGTCTACCTGTGCCAGCAGCAGCCAAGATATTGCCCAGAAATATGTACCTATACCAGCAACTGCCAAGAGGGAGGTGGGGCGTGCTTCTGCCCACAGTATGAATCACGGGCAAGAGGGGCTGGAGCAGGCAGATTATAAAATTGAAAATCTATTAAAGGCCAAGCAAACCAGGATTTAAAAAAAAAAAAGGAAAAAATGTCCCCTTAAAAGTGCGCCCCCCCCATGACTGCACCCTAGACGGGCACCTACTCTACCTACCCCTAGTTCTGGCCCTGCCCCTCCCACACAATCATGACTATGCCAAGTCATGAAGCATCAGTGGACCTGATAACAAGTGTTTCCAAAATAATGTAATGAGGTTGGAATGCAGAAGCTAAAACTAGTTGAGAATGTGCTGTATTTGCCAAGTTAATTTAAGGTTAAGGCACCTTCCCTAAGCCTAAAGGCCTCCATAGAAGCAAAGATTTTTCTTTTTTGAATGACCAGTTTCAGTGCAATCCAATCAATACGTCAAATTAGGGTTAGTGGGAATCAAACAATCTCACGATTTTTCATCCGACATTGGTCAGAAAATTTATCGGGCAGGTTAGAAAATTTTCATCGTTCACAGTGAAATCCATCTATTGTCCAATTGTTTGCAGGGCCAAGCAGGCAGCTCCTCACAGTTTTCCTGGCTACAACTAGACAGTATCGCTTGAAATGGTCTTTTTAGTTGATAGACAAATCGTTCATTTAAAAGATCAGTTCAAGATAAGCTTAGTCTTACGATAACGAACAGATTAAAAATCCTTACATCTATGGCCAGTTTAAGGGTCTATTGCCAAGAAAATTCCATTGACTAATGTTTAAATTGCAGAGTTAAATAATAAAGGCGTTCTAAATATCTACTAATAATAACCAACTGTGTGCTTTCATACCGCATCTCATTATATTGGGGGCATGTTGCATGGTCATAATCCAATCACAAATATGGGACAATGATTCGGGATCTGCAGCACTCTGTATTTTGGATCCCCATGCCTTAAGTCTACTAAAAAAATAATTTAAACATTAATTAAGCACAATAAGATTGTTTTACCTACAATAAGAGTCCATTATATTTTAGCTTGGATTAAGTACAAAGTACTGTTTAATTAATACAGAGAAAAACGTGTATTTTAAAATTATAGGAGACAACCATCATTAGCTTTCTAGATAATGGGTTTCTAGATAATGGATCCCATGCCTGTTCTGATTTGCTGTGTGAGAGACAGCATATGGGTATTTTTTTACCACTGTCTATTCAAACATTTGTTCTTGTTAGGAGAAATTGTTCGAATGATGAGGTCTACCATCGGCATGCTAATGTTTTAAAATATAGACTTATATAGAAAGAGCTTATCCTCGGGATATTATTCAACAAGCCTATGAAAGGCTACCATTTTCATCATGATTATTATGTGTGCACTGAATATACTTTTTGCCAATTGTTTTAATCATGAAAAACAGAGCCACTGCTAAGAATGTCTTAATGTTAATATGCCTTTAAGAAACACATTTAAAATACACTGTATTAAAGCCACTTCAACAACCTATTTTGCATCATGTGTAATTTCAAGCTCACTTTCTAAACTGTAATATAATAGCTATAATTTCATGTGACAGGTGGCATGCTATAACTACCTGCTTCAGTAAGGCAGGCTTCATACATATTTATTTATTGGAGGACTGAAAATAAACTCCCCACATGGAGAGGCTCTTTATGGACCACTGACTTTAACAAGCAACGAGGGATCCAAATGATGCAGAATGCATCTTATAGCACAACATCACTTACTAAATATAGCCATTTTTATGAAAAGCTCCAGTTTAGCAGCTTGAAACCTGCTGGAATATAATATTCCTTTAATCTATCCCCAAACTGGAAGTTTTTCTACATGGATTGATTTGAATTTAACCCATCACATCAAAAGACCAAACACTGGGATTGCAATTTCAACAGTAAGTAAGAGCTACTATTTCCAATAAAGGAGAAATAAATTAATATATGGGATCCATTATCTGGAAAACTCATTATCCAGAAAGCTCTGAATTATGGAAAGACTGTCTCCTGTCTCCTAGACCCCATCACTCCTCCCCTGTGCGCTCACCTTTTTGCGCTGGAGGGGTGTCCACAATGGCGGCAGAGAGGGCCAGGACTGCGCTAGAAGAGCCAAATTTCCGGTTTGAAAACTGGAAATTCGGCTCTTAAAGTACTAGGAGCGGCCCTCCTTTTCAACTCGCCTCATTGATGGAGTGCCCCTGATTAAAACAGTATCTTGAGTCAATTTAAATGTTTAACTGAATTGTAAGTAGAATTATGGAAAGATCCATTATCTGAAAACCCCAGGTCTTGAGCATTCTGAATAAAAGGTTTCATACCTATATATAAAAAGTAAAAATTTTGGAAAGAGAAATAATAATGTAAAAAAAGCTAGATGGGCCCGGTTCACACTGAACCCCTAGGCTATAACCTGGGAGAATCACTGCATTAAGAGGTGAGTTGGTGAGTGTTTGGCATAGTTATGTGAATGTTCACTTTTTTTTACATAAACAAGGCTACAAGGAAACATATTATTCTTTTTTTAAGGAATAACAGGCAGATACGAGAAAATAGTCTTCTTGCCAACAACAGAGAGGACCTTTTAACTGCTCTAGTTGGCAAGCACTGGATGTTTTCTTGCCTTTCTCTGGATTTACACTGTGGATTTACAAATTTACAGTATAACTATGTAACTATCCTTCTGCTGTAGTATCCATACTCACATGGCTAAAAAGAGAAGGGATACGGAATCAGTAGACTGTAACTATAAATCGCATCCTAATTCAACAGAGTGGCACAGGGTTGTCTACTAATCAGACCAGAGGTTTCTGACGTTTTGTAGAAGCTCCCTTTATCAGACTAACTTGGTTAACTACAAATCATAGATTCCATAGTTAGAAAGTGGGAAGGATGTAGTAGGGAGATCATGTGAGGCAGAGAGATGTACAGATGGCAGAAAAGTAAAGGCAGGCAGAAATAAAAGGCTGAACTTGGTGGGGCCAAATTAGGTTGTGTGAGTTAAGGTCCCCATAGACGCAAAGATCTTTCTCTGCCGAACGACTGATCTTATGGAAGTCCGACCAATCTGTCAAATTATCGTGCGGTTAGTGGGATACAAACGATCGTACATCTTACGATTTTTCATCCGACATCGGTCTGAAGATTGATCGGCCAGGTTAGAAAATCTTTATCGGTCCCCATGCAATCTACCTATGTTTGCAGGGCCAAGCAGGCTGCGATCCTTCAGTTTTGCTGGCAATATCGCCTGAAATGGTCTTTTTACTTGATGGATACATTGGACATTTATTCGATCGTTTTGAGACAATCGTGGTCTCACAATAACCATTGGATCTTTCAAATATCTTTACGTCTATGGCCAGTTTTAGAGAGGACAGGGTCCATCTTAGATGAGGAGAATACATTTATTGGTATCCCTTTATTTATACAGTAATACGTTATGCAGTGTCTTACCGAGACTGGTCATCATGGCAGGTGGCTAAGAGATGCCATCTATATTTCTAAGTGAGAATATTCTGAGCATCTATGCTGGTTACTGTCTCTTTCTATTCCCAACCAATTTTGATACCTGATGGAAACTATATAACAGTAAACTCAACGTTGACAGGATCAAACCAGATTCCTAATTTATAACTCCATCTGGCATCCAGCAAAACAGAGCTACTAAAATCTGTTCCTTTCCTTTCTCACACGGCTGAGAAATATTCTTAGCAGAAATTCTGTGAAATCCACTCAAATCCACGGATGGTCCTGGATGAGTCAGTTCCACACCTTATGGATGTCTAATGCATTCAAGCTGGCCCAAGCCCCTTTTCCTTATAACAGGGAAACACACAGGGGATGCAGGGGGAGATGAAAAGCTTAGGAAATTAGATTAATATGAATATTTTAGCATTCAGAAGAGGAGGCAGCATTCAAATGGGGAATTATTCTTGTTGTTTGAAAATAGGAAGATCAAGGAAATACTAGTATGTAAATATGTCCCTCAGATCATCCTCAAACGCAGTGCTATCAAGGGCCAACTGCAATAAGATATGATAAAATACTAACAAAGTAACACATTCTTATATTCAGGGTAGGAGCTGCTATGTTGCTTACTTTGCAGCAACTATTTTATATATAATAAATAGTAAAGCTTCAGTATTTAGGATTATTAGCAGGATCACAAAATGTCAGGTTGAGTTTAGGAGATTTCATGCTAAGAATATCTGAAAAAATAAATATACTATCTATGCAAAAGTCAATAAAAGCTAAATACATCTTAAAATTTGCTTGATTTTCATTTGAACACAATAATTTAACCTTCTCTAACTGGTACAAAAATTTCCATAGTATGGATCTAAAGACCTACTAAAAACTCATTCAAACGTGATTTTAATAAACTGAACTGCCACGAATATGGATTAATTCATCTTAGTTAATATCAAGTAGAAGGTATTGTTTTATAATTACAGAGGAAAAAATTTGTAATTATTAGAATACAATAGGAATCTATGGGATGCTATGGATAACAGGTTTCTGGATAACAGATCTTAGTCCAGAAGTATTAACCTTGAGGACAAACATACAGGTATTTTAGAGTAGTGATGTGTGGGCTGGGTTGGGGTCGACCTCGCACTGCTCTTTGCGGGTGGCGAATGTTGACTTCCAGCTTTATAGCCGTGCGCCACTTTCCCCGCCCCTTTTGTGATGTCATCTGCGGGGGTGGGTCGGTCTATAAAAGGGACCCGGAAGTGTGAATGTTTGTGGGCACAGGCTGAAGGGAGGGTGGCTTAGGGTCAGGTGGGGGTCTGGAAAACCTATTTTAGAGGTCTGTAAAATACTTGGACAATGTAATATAAATAATAAAAGCCACAAAGTTTCTATCAGGTCAATTAATCTTTAGCAACTACAGTGTCACTATATCTAACACAAGAAACTCAAAACAATTGGACTTGCTGAGAAATTTTAATGAAGACGTTTCACTGCTCATCCAAACAACTTTTTTAGTTCAACTGACTGGTGTAGGGGAGTTCTCGGAAGCACATTGTAACTCTTCAGAGAGGTGACATCTGAAATTCACAGAGGTGTTGTTTGTGTGTAGTTACAGTGATGGGATTACCAATGTGTCATGCAACTCCTAGAAAACAGGTGTTACTTGTGAGTTGTATGAATGGATGTGTGAAGATTATTTATGCAACTCTCACAAGTAACTGCCCCTGTGTCTAGGAGTTGCATGACAGTTTGGTAATCATATCATAGTAACTACACAGAATTTCAGATGTCACCTCTCTAGAGCTCATGTGCCGTTGTGATTGGATTGTTGGAAGAGTCTATATGCCGAGAACTCCCCTACACCAGTCAGTTGAACTGAAGAAGCTGCTTGGATGAGCAGTGAAACGTCTTCATTAAAATTTCTCAGCAAGTCCAGTTGTTTTGAGTTACTTTTGTTAAATATACCATGACTTGGATGAATGAGAAACGTCATAGTCAACTGTTTTCCACTGACCAGTAAAAGCTACCTATTGATTGGCTCTTATGGATTACTAGACTGGTTACAAAGTTTTCTATTTTCATTAAATAAACTTGGAGCTGTGACTTATTGATAGAACAATGTCTCATATAGTAATGGAGCTTACTGGGAATCTGTTGCACTGCTCCTGAATCCTAGAATGGAAACTTTGGAAAAGTTTTCCTTTTACTTTTCTGAAGGCATCCAAATATTTTCTCCTTTGTGCATTCCCCAGACCTACAAAGGCTCAGTAACCCGACATATGCCAAAAGCACTTTCTGGCCATCTAACATGGCTTTATATATTGGTATTTGGAAAGATTAAATGATACTGGAATCCTGATTTACTGTCCCATAGGTTTTCATGGGTGTGCCATTCACATTAATTCTGGCTGTTGCAAGCAAGTGGAACAGAGATCAGTAAAAGTTTCCCTTTGCATAACATCTCTAAAAATGGACTAAAATTTAAGCAGTCTTGAACTAAAAATATAGCAAATAATTCGGCCAACAACAGCTCATGGGGGATGATGGGTAGCATAGAAATTCTGTAGCGAATTCTATTTCGAGCACTATTAAAATGATACTGGCATGGATAAAATAGTTACATTAATTTATCAAATAATCTGAATCAGAGTTTAGGACAAGAACAAGATGCCAAAACAATGCAGGTAATACTGATATAAGAATACATGCACTCTCTCTCTCTCTCTCTGACAATTGTGCTTCATTGCAAAATAATACACAGTATGAAGTGCAAGGTTGCATACAGCACCTGTCATATGTGAACCAATATTATTATGAGTGCTGGGAATGGCAAAGGGTCTTTGTTTAGCATAACGGGTCTGGCAGTCAGAATTACAAGACATGAGATTGATGCAAATGGAGCAAACTCGCTGGAGGTGAATCCAAGAATGCAACTGCCGCCCAACACTTGTTGCAGAATAAGACTAAGTCTAAAAAGCTATCTGCACTTTCTAAAGAACTTTCTTTGTATTGCCAAGAATTCATTGGAAGTCATGTGCAGAAACTCTCCTGGCTTGCTTGCAGGCAACCTGAGTAACATTTTCCAGTTTGTGTCGAGCTCTCCTTGTAATGTTTGGCAGACTCAGCAGGCTCTTCCACAGAGAGAAGTGATGTACCAGTCAAACTGGCTGCACCTCTGCCATTTTACAAGGTAACAGATGAGCAATCGGAGGAGAATTCCACCATTATACCACTATTATTCACTGTGGGAAAAGAACTGTCACCTCCTTTATTCTTAGAATTTGAGAAGAAACTGGTTAAACTATAGTTTTATAGAAATCTATAATTTGTCAACCCCAGCGCTGCTACTTTTTCACATTAATAGAAAGTGCTCATAAAGGCAGGTGTTTCTGGCACCAAACTGAGGATAAAGCTATACAGACCGATTATAAAGCTTTCCCTTGAGTGGAAAGGGTTTCACAGAATC
>CM044436.1:89545651-89580367 GCA_024363595.1 Xenopus borealis
TTATTGTTATTATGAGTCATGCTTTACTGACAAAGTACAACAAATGAAATACTGTATTCAGGCATGATGGCACCCCAATACATAACAAAGCTCTATAAAGCATAAATAAAGTCTTTCCCGAAGAGCATTTTACAACAGGAGTTGGGTCTTATGAAACGTAACTAAACCCCAATGTTTATTGAAGTCATTTTCACACAGTCAAAAGTAGCTGCAGAAAAACACATTGTTTCTCTAGCCATGCCAGTTTAATGAGCCCCAAGTCAGTTTTCATTTTTTTTACAAGCCATAGGTGCAGTGAGAATGTCCCTTTCTATAGACTAACACACTCCAGACTCTCTTCCTCCACATTCAATTCAGAAGTCACTCTTACAGTTAGCAATGGTGAATGGTTTGGCCTTAATTTTATGGGCTATTTACACACACTGTTAATTGCTTTTTCTTTTTTAATGTACTACAGGATACGGCAGTCCTAAAATACCTGTGGGCATTGATAGCAAATGGCAAAAGCAGACAGAACACAGCATGCTGGCACTTCCATGGTATGTTATTTTATAACCCTGCTGCCTATGCTATAAAATAATTGACTGGCTCGCTATTTCAGTTGGTTTACACTCCTCTGTTACCCATCACACCAAGTGTAGAGAGCACATTTGGATGAAACCTGTTATGGATTTTATTTCTATTCCAGTAAGAACTCCTCTGCACCAATTAAAAAAAAACATGCCTTAGGCTGGAAAGCCAATAAGAGATGAAAACCCAAGTGATGAATTAAACATTTTGCATAAATGTGGCTGTATACAGTATTGCTTGCTATTCTGGCACTGGTACAGCACATGGAGTATGAACAGTATTTGCTGTTGGGTTCAGACTCATTTTCTAAGTATGTGAACACTAACTTTGATAAAAGGTGGTAATGCACACTTTTAATGTATGAAAAACAACTTTTGGTACATACAGAACACACTAACTGTATGTGAGGGATTCATTTTTATGAATATGGTTAAAAATGCCATATTTTATATTCTGAAAATATTGCACCAATATAAAGTTTGAGCTTGCCATTAGCAGCAATGATCCAGGACTTAAAACTTGTCACAGGGGGGTCACCATTTTATAAACGGTCTCACATGCTCAGTGGGATCTGCACAGTTGTTGAGAAGCTGAGCTTAGGGGTTGTTGCAATCTTACAAGCAGAAAATGAGATTGGCCTGAAATATAAGATGATGCTACAGGACTGAATATTAAATTCTAATGCTAATTGAACTGGTTTCTGAGCTGCCATGTAGTAATTATATGTATTAGGGCAGAGCCACACTAGAAGATTTGGGGAGATTTGTGGCTTCTTCGACTAATCTCCCCGAACTGCCTTCCTGCCGGCTACAATGTAAATCGCTGGTGGGATGGCACTCAGAGCACTTCATTTTCCGAAGTCGCCTGAAGTTTACTCGTGAGGCAACTTTGGAAAATGAAGCACTCCGAGTGCCATTTGGAAAGGAGTTTAGGGAGTTTAGTACCCCTAAGAAGAGGTTATTTGTCGCTGGGCGACTAATCTCCCTGAATCTTTGTGTGCGTCTCTGCCTTTAAAGGAACAGTAACACCAAAAAATTGAATGTTCACTGGAATAACAGTATAATGTACTGTTGCCCTGCTCTGGTTAAATTGGTGTATTTGCTTCAGAAACACAACTATAGTTTATATACACAAGCTGTGTATCCATAAGGGCAGCCATTCAAGCACAGGATACACAGCAGATGACATATAAGTTCTGAAGAATCCCATTGTAAACTACAGAGCTTATCTGTTATTTGCTATGTATAATGTGTATTTTATCCCTTTTTCCAGCTTGAATGGCTGCCCTCATGGCTACACAACAGCTTGTTTGTATAAACTATAGTAGAGTTTCTGAAGCAACACTCCACTTTTTACCAATAAAGGGCAAGAAGACATTATATTGTCATTGCTTTGCAGCACTTTCATTTTTGGTTACTGTTGCTTTAAGTACTAATCAGCCTTATAGTGCAACATTTCCATTCTGTATATACAGTATAATGTGAGTGGGTCCCTAAGCTCAGTAAGTGACAGCAGCACAGAGCATGTGAATCATTGAATCAGCAGAAAAGATGATGGGGAGCTACTGGGGCATCTTTGGAGACACAAATCTTCCCTGCTAAAGGGCTGTGGTTGCCTTGGGTTGGTACAGAAGCTCAAAACATTTCTAGCCTACTTCTTTAGGTAAACATTAGTTCTCTTTTAAGCAAACATTACAGAGCAAAATTAATATGCATGGGTAATTCTCATGATTTGATACTGGGCATCATGGCTTATGTCAACACTCTCACAACTGTGAAGTCACAAATAACAATCCTCATGGGGTACATGATTTATAGCTGATAGGAATCCATAGATGGTACACTACAGAAGAAAAGCAACATACCATCACTATGTTGAATTAAAAGGAAAAACCTGGGCCTGGCAAAGTAATATCACAATAAAAAGAAAGAAACATTTTTTTGCTTGCACCCTGATGCTACAAACAGATCACTAGTCTATTTAGATTTTATATCATTCATTTTTTTATAGTCTACAATAATGTGTCCACTGTAGTATTAGTGCTTGAAGTATCTTTTTTTTTCTTCCACTTGAATTTAACTAAACCAATTAGTGGCCTACAAACAAAATTAAGGTGAACTGCATCGGTTTAATGGTTTATATGTTCAAAATATAGTGGATTGTTCACATACAAAAATTCAAAAACCTTTCTCTTATTATTCAGGGGTTAATTTTACCAGTTGTTTTATTTCACGCACTGATAAATCAAGAACAAACCCACGGTTTGTTACATCATTCACTTCTTCCTGTAACAAAATGTATATGGTACATTATTTACATTAAAACTGCTAATTTGCAGAAAACTTCTTTGTTAGTCCTAGATCCATTTGTGGTTTGAAAGGGCACAGGGATAAATGTGGTTTACTCACTGGCACTAATCTAAACTTTTAAATAAGTTCAGCAATACTAAGGCCTCTTTAAAGAAGCACTCTACCCCCTTGTTCAACAAACAGGGCTTGTGCTGAATTTGATATTAGTCTATTGTTATAATCAGGAAACATCTATGGTTTTAGTGGGCCCTGCACATAGTAAACAAAAAGACGCCATAGAGGCCTTATAGGGTATACAGAGCAACGCCAATGGCACATTACACACACAGCATGATAATGTATCTGTAATAAACTAACATTAATAACCATTGACCAACTGCTCTTCTAAACACTTTAATCCTTTATCATTCTACTGCTGTCCTCTTGTATGTAAAAATCCCAGTATATAAAATGGGATTTGCAGTCTTTCCATTTTCCTTCATCTAGATTCAGCTGCTTCTATCAATTGCTTTAGGTTCCTCCAAAATTCCAGAATATACTTCCATGGGATAAATGATCTCACATAAGAATAAATTATGAAAGGTAGGTATGTTGTTCACCCAAGATTAAATGGAGAACAATATAATACAGCTAATATTGGTTGCTTAGGCTTGAAATAAAAATGTATGTAAAAATGTATGGGACCTGTTATCCAGGCTACTCGACTCCTGGGGTTTTCTGGATAACAGATTTTTACATAATTTCGATGGAAATGAATGATCAAATAAATAGTACGATTCAAATAAGAAAATCGTTCGACCATTCGGCCATTCAATGGTCGAAGTACTTGTCCTTTAAAAATTTATTCAATTGCCTACTTCGCCAGATTAAACCTACCGAGTTGCTATATTTGCCTATGGGAAGCTCTCATAGGTTTTTCTACGCTTTTTTTGATTGAATAGAAATCATTGTACAATTTTTTCGTGAAATCAGATGAATTTGTATGATTTTTTGTGAAATCGGATGATCGCTATTTGATCGTTCGATAGATCGAATAACGGTAAAATCCTACGAATTCAATTTCGTCGGATTTTACTTCGTGAAAATGTCAAGAGCCAAATTTGAGGGTTTTAACCCTCGAAATTCAACCCTTGATAAATCTGCCCCTATATTGTCACTCCTTTAAAACACTTTAATTTTTTGGTATCACTGTTCCTTTAATCAGCCAGTGTGAAATGGGTCACATATGAACAACGCAGCCATGTAGCTTGTATGTAAAAGGCCATCATACTCTTCATATATCCATCACATTTTTTTAGATGGTGCCCTGCAGCCCTGCAGATTTCTTATGCTGTATTTTATTCCTTGGCCACTATCACAATCAAGCTCAAACACCTGTTCAGCCTAATATGTCAAAATTATGGGATTTTTTTTGGCAGTTATATTTTCCAAAGAAAATAAAAATACACCACAGCTCAACTATTTCTTACTAAAGCACTTTCTCAAAGGAAGATGCATAATACATTTGACACTTAGAAGTTCTGTTAAATATTAGCTGCAAATTAAGAGACATCATTCGTCTCCTAAACTACCGGCTACCGCTGTATTTCAACAGCCTTTAGAACAGTGCTTGTCAGACTTTTTAATTTCATGCTACCCTTAGAGGTCCAACAATTGCTCAGGGTGTTCATTATCTGTTAATGAGGCCTCCAATAAAAGCAAAGCTGCCAACTCC
This sequence comes from Xenopus borealis, assembly GCA_024363595.1. Lineage (NCBI taxonomy): Eukaryota > Metazoa > Chordata > Amphibia > Anura > Pipidae > Xenopus > Xenopus borealis. The sequence continues at coordinate 89,550,245 of CM044436.1, forward strand.
TCCGGTTTTATCAGGAATTACCAGATTTTAGGCTGTGCCCCCTGGTCTCCCATCAATTAAACGCCTTCCCCCCAATTTCTGATGACTTCTAATGATTTTCCATGATTTGCTGGCAAAAATCTGATGTGCACATGTGCATTTCAGTGACATCAGCAGAGGGATGAGCCCATGCGCATCACAGTTTCTTTGGCTTCAAGAGAGGTTCTGCACATGACTTTACTACCTTCATCATTCACTTACGTTACAGAACCAGGGCATTTTCAGAGGCGCATTGGCAGGCACCACAGGTCCCCAGGTAGTCCATACACCATGGCCTTCAGATTGGGTCCTCTCAGCTATTACTTCAATACTTCCTTAGAGGCCAACTCCCTTAGATTGGAAACTTATTCTTTAGACAAGCACAGGATATCAATCCTTGACATAAGAATCTGAATATCTTTTTTATAAGCATTTCCATTAAATGGTTAAAAAAACAATCATTAATAGAGATTATATAACATACACCACAGCAAACAAGCAAGAGACTAACCCAAAGCATGCATCTGCCTTTGAACCAACAATTCATATTCCATCCTGCCTCAAATAATGATCAGCTGCTTGAAACCCACTGATAGCTCTCAACAGTAATAGTATAGCTACGAAGGCTCGGACATCAAAAGAAGGAATGCAGATGGCTGCACACGCAAGCTATGACAATAATGCAAAGGCAAAGCTTTGAACCATATCCAGATAGTTAATTTGAGACAAGGAATCCTATCAATCCAATGATTTAAAGGGGGGTTTGTGATGCTAAATTATCATCCAATGGTCACACACTGTTTTGGTTGAGGCTACAACATGAAGAACCTTCATAGCTAATTGTGTTAATAAAAGCCTTTGTGTTGCCTAAATTTTAATGCATGTGACAAATCCTTTATTATGGCTGGCCTGATACAAGCTGAACAGCTTACCTGCAGTATATGTGTACTAGTATGAACTGTAATGCATGATCAACAATTGTCTTTGGCATCTAAATATGTGCAAAAGAAAGTGAATTGTGGCAGGCCATCCCAGCCCTCTCAACAATAAAATAGCAGTGCTTTACCCCTATGCACACAATTAAGTTGCATAAACTAAACTGTACTGGTGGTTTTTTGGAGCAATAATTATTGCAATGAAAAAGTTAGAGCGCCACAGAAAAGGGAAGGCAGTACAGCCACACGCTCTTACATTACTTTCCATAGCAACATATAGAAAACAGAAATGTGGGCGTTTCTATTGCATTGACACAAGGTATTCCCGTCGAAAGTTGAAAGATCATTCAGATACCTATCAGCATTCATTTATCAGAGATAATTGGGACATTGATGGCTCTTCCTTATCTTAAGAGAGTGAATTATAAAGATACTTATCTACTGCAAAACAAACCTTAGTAACGTGTTTATGCTATGGATCTTTTCTGAAACAGACAACTGCACAATAATTCATTAAAAGTTCACTGGAAAGATTAATACAATGGGAAACTATGAGATGCCTGGACAGGTGTGTAGATAACATAGGCATTCCCTTTGCACAGTAGGGGGACAAGGTGCACTGATTCACTTCCTAGAGGGAAGACTGTTTGCATCCCTTTTGGCTGTGCAAGTAAAAACAGAGACAGATGTAATCCAGAGGCAACCGTTACCTGTTCTTAGTTTATTTATTTTGATAATTTTAACATGCCTCCACAACGCTGATTATTTTCCTTCATCTGTCATGCCTTTATTAATCATCTTCACTTAAATAGTAATGGTCAGGACAGCAAGCAATTCAATTCAAAGGAAAACAATATAGTGTGCTTCTCATAAACTCTATGGGTGGAATTCACAAAAGTGGTGATACTGAGACAAAATAACAATGTACGTATAACAAATGTCGGATTTCACACCAACTTCACAAAAAAATTCTATCTCCAAATTCAAACTCTCTGCAAACTCAAATTCTATCTCCACTTTTGTGAATTTGGCTTTTAAACAGACAGGTTTCAGATTTTGTCTTTCGCTCAACATTTTAGTGACAGTGTTTTCTAAATTTCTCTTCAGCTCTTAATAAACCAGTCAGTTAGCCATTAAATTGGAATTTCCGGGGGTTATTTTACCTAGGGAAATTATACATCATTTTTTTTGGGATGTTTGTGTGATTCCACTTCAGTTACAACATATAAGCGTCTAAATACAAAAAAAAATTCTACTTTGCATAACATAGGAATTTCTACAAAAAGTATGTTTTATTATTTTAGGTGCAGAAAAATGGACACTCACTTGGTCCAACTTTGCATAGGGTGAGCCGCTTTGGAAATTCGTATTAATAAGCTATTATTTAAAGGACTGAGCCTCCATAAGGACTGTCTGGTTTCTGTGTGCAAGTGTCTAAGTGCTACTAAAACTAAAAAATTGGCTGGGAGGCTTTAATTTTCCTTTAGATTTTTATAATATATTCACTCAAGTTGCTAATAATGCCTCATTCAATAAAATAAAGCTAGTAAAATAACACAACTGTAAATGAAAATGATATAAAATACAATTTTTGTTTAATCAGTGTTTTACTTGTTTTGTTAATGAAGTTTTCTCATCTATAGAGTTAGACAGAAATTTGTGCCCTGACTATAAAATGCTAATCCCTATTAAAATGCTAATTCTTCCCCAATGGGGCACATATAAGAGGTGTGAAATGCAGATTGTCTGAACCAAAGCAGAGCAGATTAGTTTAGAATTGACACATGGGGAAGAGTAATACTGAGCTTTACTTAATTTTTAAAATGTCAGGAGAAAATTACGTTTAAAATTACGTTTTTGTTCCATTAATGTCATTTGAAAGACAAATTCATAAAAGTGTCTGTAAACTGCCTTTCACTAAAAAATGAAAAGTGTCAGTTGAGTCGGAAATTAGGCGGATTTCTGTTTGTGAATATGGAGAAAGTATTTTACACCAGTTTACCATCACTTTTACTCCAAAAATGGTCTCTCTCCACTTTTGTGAATTCCCCCCTATAAATTTTTTCTATATCAATCATATGCTGATTTGGTTTAGATTGCAGTTGATGACAACCATAAAAAACTAAAATGTAAATTCTATTATGAGTTTCTGCAACTGTTTCAAGTATTCCTGTTTTGTCCTCCATATTTTGATCCAGCAAATTATGACACATATAATGGCTCTGTGACTCTCAGCAACCCCAACTGACACAGCAGCTTACAGCATATACTGGAACTGGGACTCCCAAGTACCCCCAACAAATAATAGCTCTGTGATATATATCTAATGCCTATAAATTACAGTATGGGGCTTATTTACTTAAAGGATCAAAGGGGGAAAGTGCAAAAGGCTCTTGCTGGCGCATATCATATTGAGGTTACTAGAGAGCCATCTACTGGCGAACATATAACTATATATGAACATACGGTATAGTGGTTGCTATATTTATAGAGATGGTAACTTTCCCTATGGTGTATGGCACCATGAGATTCACAATTTTGCACCCCTTAACTTGGCAGTACTTGCATCTACTCAATTGTAACTTCACAGCAAACCCCATTGCAAAATGTCTCCACAGCTGTTCCAAACACAGAAGAGCACTGTGAGTACTTTGACTCCATACATTCACAGACTGTCAACAACCAGCAACCCCTGTACAGGAAAGCAATGTGAATCCCACATAACCCAGTTAAAAATGGCAATGTGACTCCCAGCATACCCCAGAAAAACATACTTCTACAATAGCTAGTGTGTTCAATCATACACTGATGCTATCATCCAGTGGCTTAACTTTCTTTGAGATACTTTCTGCAGAGAAATTGCCAGAGAGCTAACACTTTCTGCATACTTTACTAGAGACCATCTCATGCAAATTGTAGTTCTATGGTTGCTGGCTGGGAGCCCTGGCATCTCTAGAGAAGAAGAGGATTAGATGAGACAGGAAAGTAAAATCACTGGAGTTACATAAATACATATATAAATGCCAGAACCCATATGTGACAGAAATTAACAAAGAATTTGTTGAGATAATAAAAAGGGTAAGCCTGTGATCCTGGCATCCCTTTATAAATGACTTTATACTGTAGGTAAACATATACAGACTGAACATGTTAAGCAGTGAAACAGAAAACACCTTTCTCTCCCTCTTTCTGTAGTTTTCTAGTAATGAGGCGATGGCTTCATTTCCATGAGAGTCATAAAGCAAAGCATTATTTCATCACTTACACAATGCGACACACCCTAATGGAACAGGCAAACATCTCCAGTGATGACACAAAGTTTGGCTTTGAAATATGTTTTACAATGGTTCTAATCAAGGAAAGATTTAAAGTTATTCATGCCTTAATTTGCAGCATTTCAGCCAGAACAATGGCAGACAGAACATGTAGTAACATGGTAGAAATCTTCCCCCTGGAATCCAACAGAATAATTAGAATTTTAAAAGCAAACGTCTTAATGATAACTTTGGGTTGATAGACTCTACACAAATCTGGTTGTTTAAAAACATTACATAGGGGGAATTCTATATCTGTCCCAGAAATGAAGCACTGTATTACCAGTGTAAATTCTGAAACTCAGCAAAGTACTAAAATCCTTGCAAACAGAGACATATTGTAGTAAGATACATATTGGTTCTCCAATGAGTGAAGGGGACATTCCGTAGCAGTGTTGGCTCATAATTTCTATTTGCTTTTCTGCAATTTGTTAAGTATTCCAAGGCTTTTTTTCTTAGTGGTAAGCATATTATACAAAAACTGGGATAGATATATGATTTTATAGGAATGGATGTTCTTCCTGATAAGGGACAAGTAGGCCCATAAGTAGGTCTAATTTTATGACTTCCTCAGTGTAATACCAGAGTTAAACACACCGGTTCAAATATAAAAACAGAGATCAGTGAATCCCAGATTGTTTGACTTCTAACGGGGGGGCCTGGACCCCAAATTCTTAAAGACCTCTGGCACAGCTCATATGCTGTTGACAAGACAGGCATCCTTGCAATACTCTGAATAGGAGTTTTATCTACTGTGTTTCCCTACAGTATATGTTCATTATAATTAAATGTGTAATACATGACATTGTGCTAGTGCTAGTACTGGGGGTCATTTCTGAACAATGAGCACATTTGCACCATCAGGTGTTTGTTTGCATTGCTCTACCTGCAGCTGACTGATTATAAACGTTGCATAAGTGTCATTACCGGTATTTAGAGTGGGACATTGGTATTTTCTTATACCACTCCAACAGTCATTTAGGGGCACTCTTAATAGCCAGTCATAGCAGAAGGGTGCCAGAAGGTAGAGTAAGGTTACTAGCATTATCTCCACATGTGACAAAACTGTACATTTTCCCTATGAACCTAAAACCTTTTCATACCTAAAAGGGATTCCCATGCTGCCTGCCTATACATATACCATTACCTCATAAAAACAAATCATGGGAGACGAATCCTCACTTTTGGAAACCATAGGAGGAGACATGCAAATTTCACCTTACATTCCTACAGTTAATTACTCTTCCAGAATTGTTTATTTAAGGAGACTGCCATAAATACTGGGCCATGTACCCAACTGCCCCCTGAATTTATAGTATGACTAAATTTATAGCTTTGTCTATGCTCTTAAACCAACATATGAAAACCTACTACATTAAGAAAGCGTTTAAGGAATGTAAATAATGGAAGGCTTTTTGCTTTATGGAAGATATTGGTGGTGCATGGGGCCTGCTTTATGATATTTACTGTGCTAAAGAGAGAGAGTGTACAATAGGGTTTTAAAGGGCACTGACAATATTTCTATAAAATGGGAGAACACTTCTACTGTCTCACATGATAATGAATTGAGCAAAAATAGATAGATTTACTGGCTCTAATCCACTTAAAAGGAACCATTTGTTAATGCATGACAAAGAATCACGTGATTTTCTGGCAGTTTTCACACAAACTAAAATGCGTTAAGGTGACCTTAATACTGTGTTTTTCTCTATGGATTAGGATTACCTCCTTTTAAAAAGGAACAAGGACACACAGAGCCTAATAAAAAAAACTTCCATCTGCACATCATTTTCTATAAATGCACTTTAAAGTTGGAATGGATGCGTGTATTTTATTATTTTATGAAACCCATTTCTTCAGTGTTTTAATCACCGTGGTAATATACAAGACTGCAAAATACAATTCATCACCTGTTCTATCTTTATGGGCAGCTAAATTCTTGACTATAACTGATCACTCTATACAGTGCATACACATAGGGGCACATTTACTAAGGGTCAAAGTGAATTTTCGAATAAAATTCAAATTTCGAAGTAATTTTGGGCTACTTGGACTATAGAATAGCCCAAAATTCGATAAGAATTAAAAAAATTTGAATTTCTGTTTGTTTAAAATCCTTCGAATTCAACACTTTACCACCTTAAAGCTGCCAAATTTCCATTTTAGCCTATGGGGAACCTCCTAGAACCTGTCCTTAAATTTTATCGAAGTCCTAGGAATTCAAAGAATTTTGCGGAAATCGTTCGAATCGAACTATGCATTTGAACGATTCAAATTATTTCAATTCGATCGAAAACAGACCTCTTTGGTCCATTTTATATCGAAAATGGCCTTTAAAAATATTCGAATTTCAAACGTTTGTTAACTTCGAAATTCGACCATTAGTAGATCTGCCCCCTAGTGAATTGTGGCTAATACACCAGCTCACTGCCTGAGATAAATCTTGATTATTCATTTCTTTTGCTGGCAGGCAAACAGTAGGCAAATGAGAGAACTGATAGAACATCAACAAAAGGGTGGTACAGTTGTATGGAGATCTTGTATGTATTTTGCATAGAGCTGGTATAAACAACACTCTGTGATTTAGGCACAGGGGCATTTTAACAATGAAGGAATAAGAGAAGCTTGCTTAACCCAGGACTCCTGCCAGCAGGGAAAAGCCTCTCATAGTAGGAGATATATCCTGTTGAATTATTTTTAAAGCATAACTTTTTTTTTAAGTACTTGTGTAGGACAGTGAGCAGCTAACTTTCTATTATAAAGCTCCCGAGTGCCTCCTGGTCCTGGGAAGCACTCGGAGGCCCCAAAGCAGCAGAAAAAGAAGGCACACAAAGTGGCCCAAAGCTGTAGCAGAATGTTTGGCACCTGCCCGGTTTTGATGCAGACAGTCCCGTTTTTTTTTAGGGTTGTCCAGGTCAAAACTGCCTGCTCGGTTTTCCAAATTAGGAAGACCAGGCAGGATTTCCTATGTTTGATGCAACGAGAGACTAATCATCAAATCATCTAAGTCATAGCCCTGCCCCTGACAACGAGGTCTCATCCCTGCAATGTCACTGCCCCTCCTCTGCCATGTCACGTCCCCTGCCACCTGCCTGGATTCCCCCCTGTGAAAAGGCGGCAACCTTAACAACGGCCATTATGACCTCAATTCAGTATACAGGGCATCCTCGAATTATATACACCTGGTTATTACAATAATGGACTGTGGTTTGCTTGCTCTTTATTAGCATTTAGCATTTAACTCACCTGCCCAAATCCCCTACAGCAAACATCTGTCTTGTTGCATTTAATAAGTAAATGTATATGTTTCAACTTACATACAATTTCAACTTAAGAACATACCTACAGACCCTCTCTTGTATGTAACCCAGGGACTGCTCTGTATCACAAAAAGATCAAGCTTAATGATGGTTTAGTTTAAATTAAATACAAACAGGATATAAATATGCATGTGAGAAATAGGAGTATGTATTTATGAAGTTCTGTATATTGACACAGCTTGAAACCATCCCTTCAAAAAACATAGAGCAGAACAAAGGTTGGATGAGTCAAGAGCAAAATAATGAAAAACATAAGATTTAGGAATTGGATAAATAATTACTTGATCGGATCTGCTTGTTTCTAACTGCAACTTAATACAGTTTATGAAATCATAGTCAGAATTCAAAGTATTTTTGAGGCTGAAGCCATGTGAGTTTGGGTGGGTAGTGATGTCACGGATCGGGCTCCACTGACCTCTACGTATGACATCATCATTTAATGCAATCCAAACATGCAGAATTAAATATTCAAGCAGCAGTGTTCAAAAGTATTTCAGCTACAGTACATCAGAGCAAAATGAGGGCAGGGGGTTTCAACACACCTACATATGAATCCTATTATCAAAATGTATTTTTTTAAAATATATATTCTAATATATTTAAATATATTAGTTCATTTGAACAGATGAATTAGATACATTCCCTAGAAAAGCCTTGCACCCCATCCATGATTTAAGTGATGTGGTCTTTGGACCCCTGACCTCTCTCTCTCTCTTGTGGTATATCTCCTTTTTCAACATTAGTTTAATGAATAGGGCTTGAGGCTAGGGCTGAGTATACTCTTTGTCTATTGTTTCAATTAGGAAAAATGTGTTTTTTGTTATTTCTTGCATTAAACACTCATATTACACTTCTCAGTGGATCACAGATACAGATACCATTGCTTTCTTATTTTTTTGCACTATTTAGTTTAACATATATCAACAAACCCATACATACAGTATTTCATAATTAAAACACTAGTCAAAAAGTATGATTAGGCCAAGCTAAATCTATTAAACCTATGTTGGAATATTCTGCCGATTTTTATTAACAATTAATGCAATATTGCCAAACAAAAAACTTATTATAAGTGGGAATGGTAGTAGGCAGGACCCTTATCGGGTGTTCTTTGGCATCCATAGTTTGACATTTTAAAGCGGTATAGAGTGGTTGGAGTTTCTTATGGAAAAGGGTCATCCTATTCAAATGTATATTAAAAATAAAGAATTAGGCTAAGGCAGAAAACAGCAGCTGTATTTAAATAAAACAGTTCCCTCATTTATACAGAACAGTAGTAGTAGTAGGAGTACAGAACCCATATTTTCAGTCGCATATCTTAACAACACAACATACGGTGTTCAGGAAATTGGTTTCAGAATGATGTGACAATGATGATATAACAGGTGAGATTTGATGAGAAGACTAATTAGTCATTTTGGAATCCTAAAAAGAAAGCTGCCGTTTCTGTGAGAGAAGGGTTTGGGGCATATATATTATTGTATGTGCACAATGGCATTGTTTACAGTATTTAATGACCTATTGTTTACATACTTAATCTATTTATATTTCAGATTCTGGTATGATTTTTTTTACTGCATAAAATTATTTTACCTGAACAATGGGGCTATTCTCTATAAAGATTTTGCTACTGCCACTACATGTTAATTGGTCCTCCAATTCTGAAGTTCTAGAGGATAAGAAATGTAAAATTACTGTACCCATTTTCTGTATTCGGCAGTAAATAAAAGTAGCGTTGTGTAAGTTATAATACGTATAATAAATACATGGTTGCTCAGTTGTCTTAGAGATTGTTATAACTTCAACTCTCATATGTTCTTTCAAGGCAAGTTACGTGGTAAACCTCTACACAGCAAACACATTTGTGCCCTTAGTAACAACAAACAAACAATTGACTTTAGTATTATGGAGTCAAGGGGAAAGAAAGCATAGGAATAATGTGCTCTTTCACTGACTCCCACCAGCCATAGAGATGTATCTCAGAGCAGGAATTCATCAAAGGCAAAACTGTCAGCTAGATTCCTGCTGGTTAAGTGAAGTTATTCCCTCCTACATGGTATGGCAGACTTGTATAAGGGTTTGTCATCAATATGACAGGAAGAGAGAGCATTTCTTGGGGAAGCTGCCATTGATTTCTTTTTTTCACAGCATTATTCTCCATATCAGTCTACAAACGCCATTATTCACGCTTCGCACAGTCTCTTAAAAACACATAAATAATGGACCTGACAAAAACAGAAAACTAGGTCGACTGCTGTAAGAACAGCTATAAAGTAGATACACAGTATATGCAGAAACGAACAATTTATTGTAATATTTTCATGTATTCATGAAATGTCAATATATACCATAATCAGTACTTTCATATTGTCAGTTTCCCAGCTGCCCCCAGTTGTGTGCTCTGATAAACTTCAGTCACTCTTTACTGCTGTACTGCAAGTTGGAGTGATATCACTGCCTTTAAAGTGGTTGTTCGCCTTCAAATGGTTTTTCATGTTCATTTGGTTTCAGACAGTTCACCAGAAATAAAGACTTTTCCCCTATTACTTTCTATTTTCCAATTGTGGTATTCTAGTTCTAATATGGAAATGTAAAGATTCATCTTTCACCTTATAAACCACTTGTGGGATTGGTGGTCACCGACTCTTTAACTGTTTAAATTGATACATTTAGTTACTTTGTCCCTGCTGAGCAGAATTCCTGAGTTTCATTAAAGGCAGCTGTTAGAACTGATACAATAGTTGCTAATATTCCACAGATGCTGCAGTGAAATGTATCAACGAATTGTATCCCATTGTAACAGTTCAGATGCTCCTGGATCACTGAGCCGCCAGACTGATACACTAGAGACAGCAACATTAAACTTTAAACTTCAATTGTGGGAAAATGATAAAAAAGTAAAAGATGGAAAGCAATTGAAAAATGTAATTGTTTATGGTGAACAATCTGAGAATAACTAAAATTTTTAAAAAAGTGTTTGGAAGGTGAACAACCCCTTTAATGAAATTCAGGGATTCACTATTACATTTCAATATTAGAAAAACAGAGAAAAGAAATTGGAAAAAAGTCTTTATTTCTGGTGAACTATCTGAAACCAACCGAACTGAAAAAGTGTTTAAAGGTGAACAACCCCAAGGGCAAAGGCTTATAATGTAATGAATAAAAGGGTTGTGGGTTGGGCAAGAAAAAGTATAGTTTTGTAGTATAAAGGTCATAGTTTGACCACATCCAGTGGCAATCTACAGACAAAGCAGACTGTATGAGGGACCTGTGGAACAAGGGAACAGCTACAGCTTCTTCTAAAGTTACATGGCAATCCCACCTCCCCAGCGCTCTCCTACCAGAAAGATGGCGGGGGTAATGAAAGCTGGCAGGCATGTGGGCAGGTAGCGGCGGGTCAGTGATGGGTGTGTGCACCAGGCACCTCTTAAGATTTTTTTGGGGGGGGTCTGGCGGCATGTTATTATGCCACTGCCCAGATCTAGTGACCCATACCAATCAATCTCCCGTAAATGCTACATTCTGATTTGTTGCTGTTGAACACTAGACCTCTAGCAAATTTAGCATTTTTATTTTATTTTCTCTAGACTATTGACTTGTTACCCTGCTGTCACCATCTTGTTCCGTTATACCCAATATCTCCCCATTCCTTCCTACTTACAATGTATGGGTTGTGTAGCCCCACTTTGTGTTCCCTGCAAAGACAGCTCTGCCATATGCATGTGAGATAGCTATGGATATGACCCAAATTATTGGTCACATTTTTACAAACCCTCTCAGAACCCTTTAGTTGTCCATCAGAAAAATAATTCTATATGATTTTTTTCTTGAAAATACATAGCCTATTTCAAAGCATAAAACAAATAGAATTGTAATTACAAGGCACCTGCTTACCATACCATTTAGAGTAAAAATAACAAGCAAAGTATTTTTATAATTACAAGGGTGGCAATCTAGAAGAAACAGCTGAAATTATCTCTCCAGTTCATGCTGAAGAACATCAGATCTGAGGAGAAAATGCCAAATTGCTATACATAACTACTGGTTGTGGGGTAAGTAGGCAGAACGCTATGCCACAGAATTGGAAGATCCCTCATTTGGCTTAAATACAGAATGAAAGTACAGGAAAAATTCCATGGACCTATTAATATAGCAAAAAATTACATGACATGTGTCATTCTATATTTCTAACTATTCTGTATTCAGGCTATTATAGAAATGGGAGTTCTGAAGAGTTTTAATATCACTGAAAAATTTTAAGCACTATTTTTTCATGAATATTTTTCATCTTCAGTTCAAGAATAATTTTAATATTTCTTTCAAAAAATAATCATTATTTTGGTTATATTGGCCCAAAATGCAGCAGACAACAGAACAAAGTATCATTATTAACATTACTGTTATGAATCCTTTCTCAACATTCCCTTGCAACAGGTTCTTTTAAAGCAATATACAAGTAATCTTCCTTTTTTTATACTGACTTTTAAACCACCATACTAACTTAATGTTCTTTAAAAACAATAGAGTAATACTCAAAGGCTGGCCAGTGATATAGGAGGCCTTTTGCTGTTCTGGCGCTGGGCTGGTTCTCTTTGCCTGTTTGTTATTGCCACCTTAGAGTAACAATAACCCCCAGATAAACACAACACTCCAGAGCTAAAAGGAATGCAAGCAGGCAATCTAAATTCTTGACCCGATGACTGACGTACGAGTGGAGACACCTAAGGTCCATTTATTGCTAGGAATGCCTCCTGTGGAAAAATGTTAATATAAATTGTGTAAGCAATCTGACGTTTTATAGATCTGTTTGATGATAGGTGCTGAATGGATGAGAACAAACCAGGCTATTGTCTAATGCTCTTGTAAAGCAAGGCACTTGGTCAAATGGTTTTTGCTACAAAATCTGAATGCTCTGTTTTTCCTAAATATTAGTTATACTGTAGTAATGATTAGAAGTACAGGTGGATATTTAACAGATTTTTAAATATCTTTCAGTTGTTATTATTTTGATAAAAAAAGTATTTATTGGTCTCTCAATATAACAAATCTTAATGCTAGCACCACTAGATTTTAAGATGGTGATTAATAGATAAAAGCAAGCTCACAACTAACTCTATGAAAGGCCCCCATGCACGTACCGATAAAAGCTGCGGACATACCAAGTTGGAAGCTTATTGGCCCATGTGTGGGGCCATCCGATGGGCTTCCCCGATCGATATCTGGCTGAAAGTCGTCAGATCTCGAACGGGCAGATTAAAAAATCGGATGGCAGCCGCATCTGTGTGTGTTTGTGGTTCTGCGATCCGACCACCTGTTTTGGGCCCACGATCAGATTAGCCCAATATCCCCCTTTTCAATGTGGGCATATCGGGTAGAGATCAGCTCATTTGGCGACATAACCAAACAAGCATATCTCTGCGTCTATGGCCACCTTTAGTCACTCTTTGAGGCACCTCCAATTCAGATTTTCAAAGGCGAAATAAAGTCTATTTAAAAGTCCAGGCTCCTTCCAGAAGACTCCTTTGCAGCCCCCAAAATCACATTACTACAGGCCCCCTTCTTGCCCCATTTGCTGCACTTGTTCATAAAAAGCAACAATTTCTCTGTGTAATGCAACAAAGTCTGATTTTCTAAAGCAAGGTAACCCTTTAGGTAGTAGCAATAATTTCACTAACTGCAGACCCTACATTTCCAAAGTTTGGGCACCCCACCAAAATGTTCATAGTATATGCCCGTTTTTTTTATTTTTTTTTAGCCATGCATGCTCTGAGACAGCTTGTACTAATTTCACATGAGAATAAAGTTTTGCACAATTGCAATTCTTTAGCGTCTATGAATGAATAATTACAGATGCCGAGGTTCCATTGTGCAAATTATAGAATGGCACAGTTCATTTGCAAACATCTGTTTATGCATATTAAAGAAAACAAAACTCCATTATTATGCTGAAGAACCTCAATGAATTTTGCATGCAGCTGTATTTGTATATGGGGTCAGCAGGGTAATTCTTTCTTTGGATCTACAAGATGTATTTTATGTCTAGCTGGTATCATTACCTTGAAACATGTGCCTAGAAGAAAATAGCAAGCATGATTTAAATCTATCTTGGGACTCTTCCTTTTCAGCTGTGAAGTTATGCTTCGATGAAAATTATACAGTATGATTTTGTGTTCTTTTATATATTTTTTGTGGTAATATTGGTTTTCTATAGTGGATCTGCATGCTAAATCTGTTATATTGGAATCTACCAGTTAACAGGCATACTTAATTTAAATGTACAGTTTTGCATCATACATGTTAATGCTTTCAAAAACTTTAGCACCTATAAAAGTAATTTTAAGATTTCTTTATTTTTCCACTAGTCATGCAAGGGTCACCCATAAACCCACCATTAGGTGGGTGTGGGCCAAATGATAACACACAACACACCTAATTTTGTCCAGTGCTTTCCCACCTTGCTCAGTCTTGTTTGCACAACAAATTGATTCCAATTAGTGCCAGCCATAGGTCGACAGTTTTTTTTATCTGAGCATCCGCATTTTACATCCCTCATAAGTCTCCTACAAGCATCTCAATAACCTGTTAAACTGTTTTATAATGGTTGCTGACATTTCAAAACTCCTGCTCAGAAATGCAAGCTACAAATGTATTATATTGTAACCATTTAGAGAACTGGGAATAGATCTAGACAAAAAGTCAAGGGTGCCCAAGGCAATCACCTCTACTTCCTACCTGCCCCCTCGGAGGGTGGGATGGGAAAGCACCAAGCCTCAGGCACCAGTAGAGCTTGACCCAGTGCTGCACTTGTCTTCCTACATAAGGATGTGTAGGAGTTTAGTCAGAGCTCCCTCTGCTCTCTACCCCTAGTTCCAGCCTAGTTATAGATTGGTGTATAGGTTTCATTAGTTGCTACCAGGAAACATAGGAGATGAGACAGAGAAAAATGAAAGAACACCTGGCTTTAACCATATTGTATTAGGAGGAAAGGGAGACCATGACTAGGTTTCATTTCTTTATCAACATTGCCTGCTCTAGGATAGTGCTGATTTTTGTCGACCTGCGCCCAACCCTAACCCACCATCTACCAACCCATGCTCAACCCGATACAGAAAGTCACCAAAATTGATAGACCCACAACTGCAGAGCATGGGTGCATCTATATATATATATATATATATATATATATATATATATATATATACTGGAGGATTTTTATGGGTTTTGGGCCAACCCACACATCACTTCACCCAATCACTTAGCATTTAAAGTGCACAAAATAAAAAATATAAATAAAAGTAAGTAGTAGAACTAGGGGGGACTAATCAGAATATTTTTATGTATCAAACAAATAGATCAGACCCAACCCCTCACATATTTCAAAAATCATAAAAATGTACGGGTAGAACGGAAGTTGAGATCCATAAGATCTAAAAATAAATGGCTTTAATTGAGCAAAAACAGATTCTTTCATCCGGTGTTATTTGTATTGCACAGTGTGGTGTCAATGTGCTCCTTTACTAATATCAGTGCATTGCTTGTAAATGATGCATGTAGTGCTATTGAACTGTAACATACGTCATGCACAACTAAATAATGAAAGACACAGGAAGGGATAAATAATGCATTATAGAAATATTTTACCTGACTGTATGAATAAGTAGTTTGTATCTGTACTGGTTTTTTAACACAATAAGCACTGGTTTCATGAAACATTACCAGCTGCAACTAAAACGGTATCCATAACGGGCAAAACCCACCTACAGGCATACTATATAGTTTTATTCTTCAGAAGAGGACCAAAATGACAGATAATCCAAATTGTGTTAATTCACTTGACTGGAATGGTCTAATGTTACTACCTTGATCATTTTAATAATTTTTCCAATAGAAATAAATGGTATGAAATGTTGTGACATGATACATCATCTGATGTCAAAACAAAGCTTGTTCCATTCATAGGTACATTGCTCACACCTGCCTCTCTATTGTTACTCCCTGCTTAAGTATTTAAACAGATGCTAATAATTCCAGCAATTTTAAGGCCACGCTATTATTTTTTCTAGATCATGTTCTGCTGTGATTCATTTCCTCCCTGCGATAATGAGGTTTTCCTGTGATGCCAATACAAACAAAATCATAAAAAAAGACAAATCTTGTCACCTAAGAGCTGCTCAGATTCAGATTTTAAAAACCAGGGAAACAAATTGCAAACAATGAAAAAAAAAGTCTATTGCGGCAAAAAAGGTTTGATTGAGAAAAAAAGTGTGGTCTCACAGATATCTTTATGGAAACAATTCAATTCCCAGCTATAGATCACTTTTGTCTTTTCTTTTACATGTTAATAACCTGTAGTTTCCAGGCATCCTTTGTGGCGACTTAGAGAAAATTTGTAGTAATAAACTTATCACTTGAATTCACTGGAGGTGCCTAACATATTAGCAACCCCCAGTGGATTCGGCTTTCCTTGTCCTTTAAAGTCGCATGGTTGGTAACCAATATATTTGCAAATTGTTAACCTTCACGGTGTGTTTCTTCTACAAAGCTTGTACAGGCTCTTGGAACTTTTAGGGTGAAAATATGTTTGATTTATTTTCAAATATCCCCTACATCACCTTGGGCATACGGGCAGGCAACATGCCCGCAAGGCTTGCCCAACATTTTAACCCCCCTATTGTTTAAACCTTTATTTCTTTAAAGGATGTTGTAATGGCTTACATGAAATATTTGGTTGAAATGAAGACAATAACACAACAAAGTTGTTTCTTTCCTTTCATATAAATATGGGAAATCATCTAAAATAACTAAATTATTATATTAAACAAATGCCACATGAGAGATTATAAACGCCCCCATAAGCATTCCATGAAAAGAAGAAGTAACAATAATGTATTCTTCTGGCTGAAGGCACCCTCCAAACCACCCACATGAAAAAACACAGCAAAGTGGCTATGCAGAACAATCTCCTTATACATTATGGCAAGATTTTTCTTCAGCTTTAACCTTTGACTTTTCCAGAGAATGAAATTGCTGGTATTACAGAACGAATTGCATTTTATTTCCATTAGTTTTCAGTGCAATGTGACCTCTTCTGCGTTTGTTTCTCCGTTCAAAATGTCATATTTCACTGTCTACCTTTGGCCCCTTTGATTAAATAATGATTTTTAATGTCGGCAGCCTTACAGGTAATGATACAGCATAGATACACTCACTCAAGTCTCCCACTGAGGATGCAGCAATTTAGAACAGAGAAAGTGTTAACTGCTGAATTATATCACAGCACGCTCAATTCCTTTCTGTTCAGTTTTTTTTTCTTTGAACATTAAAAATTGGCCAGAATTAGTTTACTAGACGTTAGCAGCTCCTGGATTCTAGAAATCCCACTTGGCTTGCAACATGGCTGCCAAGAAAAGAGACATTAACAAAAACACTGACATATGTAACATCCCATGACTGGAGTTGTGCATTTAGAAAGATTCCGAATGACTTAAGTATTGCCAAATAATATTTTAAAACCACAAACAGAGCTGAAAATATCAATTGTATTTTGTATGAAGAACATTATTGGCCCCTAAGCCCTGTTGTTTCCATGTAAAACTGTTCTGCTCAGGAGACAACAGTTTACAAATAATGATTGATTATGCCTGTGTTACAGGATTAATGATAATATGTTTCTTCTGTTTCCCAGGGCAATAAGATTTAATCTTCCTTCTGTGGCAGCCTGTTGGGAAATGATTTGAGAACCAGTCTATACAGTATTTTAAAGAAGAAATAAAAATGTCCTACGTTTTATAACTACAGGGTATATAAAACGTCCACAGCTGTGTTGTTCTAATATATTCATATATTAAATCGATGCTGTCATGAGAAAACATGTATGTATCAGTTAATAGTGCTGCTCCAGAAGACTTCTTCACTGAAATCCATTTTTCAAAACAACAAATTGATTTTTTTTATATTTAATTTTGAAGTCTGACATGGGGCTAGACATTTTGTCAGTTTCCCAGGTGCCCCAAATCATGTGACTTGTGCTCTGATAAACTTCATTCACGCTTTACTGCTACACTGCAAGCTGGAGTGATGTCACCCCGTCCTTCTCCTCCACCCCCAGAAGCCCATTAGCAGAACAATGTGAAGGTAACCAGATAACAGCTCATGACGTGCCCAGGTCTACTCCATTTTGTAGTGCAAAGACATGGCACTAGTAGCCATTCGACCTGTACCATGGAACCCTTGGCAGGGTGCAAAGTACAGAAACATGCTGACTTACGTGTGTTGAGATTTGTGCTGCCCCTTTTCTTCCCTCTAAGTTGATTGAAATTAACCTTATATTTGTAGCAACAAATAATTTTGGATCAGCTCAATTGCTCCTAAATTTATGTGAAACAACTAATAACAAGTATAAGAAGGCAAACATAGAGTTGTAGCCAAACATTTTAGCCGCATGGTAGTCATTATCTATTTCTTATTGCTAGTTATTTCTAGTTTTTACTAGTGTTGGTTGATATACTCTAATTAATATATTATTTAATTGTATTTACTCTGAAATGTCATGTCAATTTTATCATATGAATTGTTTATTGTTGGATTATTTTAAAATTAAATAAAAAGAATTAGAAAAGAATGAAGAAGGGTGGGAACATTCCTGGTCATGCCTGATCTACCCCACCCATACCACCCAGTTGGCTTACCCCATTTGTTCCCTAAGAATCATGACTGTCTTGTTTAAAATAATTGGGGTGGATGCTCCTTAAAAATGGGATTAATGAGCGTTGTTATATAAAGTTTTATTTATATATATATATTTATTTTAGCATTATATACAAAACCTATATATATATATATATATATATATATATATATATATATATATACATATGAAATAGTTTGGGAACCCCTGCATAATAATTTACTCCACTTTCAACAAAAAACAGTGGTATGTTTTTCATTGCCCAGGAACATCTGAGAACTGGGGTGTTTTGTGAACAAAGATTTTTAGTGAAGGAATATTCAGTTGTATGATATTAAATCAAATGTGAAAAACTGTCTGTGCAACAATTTGGGTACCCTTGTAATTTTGCTAATTTGAATGCATGTAACTGCTCAATACTGATTCCTGGAAACACCAAATTGGTTAGATTAGTTTGTAAGCCTTGAACTTCATAGGCAGGTGTGTCCAATCACGAGAAAAGGTGTTTAAGGTGGCCAATTGCAACTGCTTCTGTTTGACTTTCCTCTGAAGAATGACAGCATGGGATCCTCAAAGCAACAAAATCCTCAAAATATCTGAAAACAAACGTTGTTCAGTCTCATGGTTTATGGCTTAAGTTTACAAACAGCTTTTCACGAACTGCACCCTAAATCCAGAACCGATGCTAGGCTCCCTGGTAGGGATGGCGCGAACCGCGGAAAAAAAGTTCGCGAACATGTTCGCGAACTTCCGGAAAATTGCGAACGGTTCGCGAACCCCATAGACTTCAATGGGAAGGCAAACTTTAACAGCTAAAAAAGAAATTTCTGGCCAGAAAAATTATTTTAAAGTTGTTTAAAGGGTGCAACGACCTGGACAGTGGCATGCCAGAGGGGGATCAAGGGCAAAAATGTATCTGAAAAATCCATTGTTGACACAGCGCTGCGTTTTGTGCTGTAAAGGGAAAAAAGTCACTCAGGTGGTGGTTGTGGACACTGTAATATTATTGATATTTAGACAGAATGTGAACAAGCTCACACAGCTAGATGGCAGTTGTTTGAAGAACACACTGGGCAAAAAATGGCTACAGGGCAAATAATGCCTACAAGGTCAACGTATACACTACTACAGCGGTGGATACGGATTACGTAAAATATATTATGGCTGCTTGAAAAAAGTCACTCAGGTGCTTTTTCTGGAGAGGGTAATATTATGGATATTTAGACAGAATGTGAACAAGCTCACACAGCTAGATGGCAGTTGTTTGAAGTACAGTAGATTATTAGCCAGCAAACTTACTATCCACTGTCCCTGAAATCACTAACAGCTCTCTCCCTACACTATCTCTTCCAAGCACACACAGGCAGAATGAAAAAACGCTGCAGGGCTTCGGTTTTTATAGGGAAGGGGAGTGGTCCAGGGGGTGTGGGGGTGGTCCAGGAGGGAGAGCTTACTGATTGGCTGCCATGTATCTGCTGGTCTGGGGGAGAAATGGCAAAAATAAAGCGCCAACTAAGGCGAACCCAAATTGGCGAACGTCGCGCGACGTTCACGAACTTCCGGCGAGCGCAAACAGCCGATGTTCGCGCGAACAAGTTCGCCGGCGAACAGTTCGCGCCATCCCTACTCCCTGGTCTCGGCTCTTGCTTCTACCTCTAACAGCCGCCTTTCACCTCGGGAGGAGCCCTTGCTTAATTGGATGCCGTCAGGTCTTAATAAGAGAGGAGCCAAGCGAGGGTTCTGGATGAGCAAAGGGGCATGACCGTTATCAAGATTTTAGGCAGAAGGTCACAGTTAAAGGGGTAGGCGAAAAGCGTGGTCAGACAGTCAGAGGTCGGTTCAGGCTGAGTTCAATCAAGGTCAGACAGGCAAGGGTCAAAAACTGGAGGATCAATCAGAATGGTCAGGCAGGCACAGGTCAGGATAACGGAGTTCAGAATAGTCAGACAGGCAAGGGTCAGTATCACAGAATTCAGAGTAGTCAGGCAGGCAGGGTTCAAAACAGGAATCAGGTATAGTCAGAATCACACCCAGGAGCTACTAAGTAGAACCAACCAGGCAATGAATTTGAACACAAAGCCCCTTTAAATATTAGAATTTCACACCATTGATGACATCATGACGCACGTGCTGCATCAAAACAAGGAAGTGCAAGCGCCATAGGAAACCCAGCAGTGAGTGCAACGAGTGTCCCTGGCAGCCCACTAGAGCATGAGGGTGAGTCGCTACACAGCTATCTCAGAGGTTTAAACTGTCAGTTTCAACTGTAAGGAAAGTAACCCAGAAATGGAAGGCCACAGGCACAGTTGCTGTAAAACCCAGGTCTGGCCACATCAATGCCTTTCTCAAGGATTGCAGGTCCTTATGAAGATTTCTATATGATATTTTGACCCTGCACCTACAGTTGTTTAACTAGTCCAGATCTGAGTATGACTGTCTTATATAATTAGACCCCAGTTCAATTACAGACATAACCACAACAATGTTTCAATTTCTTCTACAGAGCATTTGTTTTTAGATGGTGTCAGTGACCCCCAATTTGAAAGCTGCAAAGAAACAGAAGAAAATTGCAAATCATTAAAAAAGTATGAAAAATAAATAATGAAGACCAATTGAAAAGTTTCTTAGAATTGGCCCTTCTACAATATACTAAAAGTTAACTTGAAGGTGAACCACCCCAGAGGCATGTCTTTGGGAACTTGAGTTCTAGACACAGCAATGAATGTCCTTGAACATGAAAGTTAAAGTGTCCTTTCCCATAGCTTACCTTCCACAGAATTCGTCTCTCAACAAGGTTACGTTTACAGCCGTTAATAAGGCAGTGGTGCAAACTACAGTAATCATGGAAGATTCCATTTTGGCAACAGAACATGAATAAACATGGATTGTTGAACACAATGTGAGTTACATTTTAAAGCTACTGCATGCAACAAGGTACTTGAGAGGATAACTAAATGCACCTCCAGAAAGAGAATAAGATAACATCTGGAGATGACTGAAACACTTCAGAAGCAAAGATCTCTACTTTAGCTATAATCCTGTCAAAGATGGACATGAATATATAGAGCACAGGATAGCTTGCAGTTCAGATATCAATTGGGGAACCCTACAAAGCCTCCATTTGTGCAATGCCTAGATTTCAACCTGTGGCCCAGCTGTGATGCTAAACATTGTAGTTCCCTAGACTTGCTATAGAACTGTAGATCTGGCCTACATAAAAGGGGAAAAAGTGTTAAGTTATTGCCAGTGCTGTTTCAGGGGGTAAAAAAGGGGTTGGCCCAGGCTAATGTCAGCATGCCCAGACTAGTAATCTGTGGGTTCAAGCCAGCGCCAGGCCAATCCAAATGAGCGCCCGAGGCAACCCAGCCGGCCTCCACGCTCGTACACCCTGTGTGCGCACTGCACAGGCCCCCCATCACATTGTGCTTACACTATGCGCCGGACAGGAGGCAGGCAAGTTAGAGCGCCAGGAGGGAGTTCGTCAGAGGAAGGGAAGGGGAAGAGAGAGCATCAGAGGGGAGGGGGCAGACAGGGAGCGCCAGAGGGGAGGGGGCAGACTGGGGAGCGCCAGAGTGAGAGCAGCAACATGGACTAGGGGTAGGCAGAAGTCAGGTACCTGCACAGTGCCCCCTCTCCATTGCGCCCTAGACAGTTGCCTCTTCTGCCTACCCCTATTTCTGGCCCTGGTTCAAGCAAATGGGCTGCTGTAAGATGCCATAGAAAGTGACTATTAAGTGGGCTGGTGGAGGCTGTTTGGGCCTCTTTTTACTTGGAATGCCAGGACCTATTTTGAATCCTAGTCCAGATCTAACTGTCAGGATATAATAGCCCAATATAAGAAGAACCAGCAGGACATTAATAAAGACTGGAGGTGAGCTGAATATTACCAGAGGTAAGCTGAGGTTAAAGCCAGCTGAACTTCGGAAGACAAGTGGCAGTAAACATAGTTAGAAACTGGCCAGAAGGTGGACGCAAGCACATTTGTTCATGGTCGGAACAGGCAGAGGTCAAAGGCAGGCAGAGGTCAAGCAGAGAAAGTCCAAGAACAAGCCAAGTGGTAATCAGGGGTCAATCAGTAATATTAAGAACAGGATCAGGAGCAAGCAAATATAACCAAGTACAGTTTGTTTCCTTTGGTGTCTATTTAAAGGAGAACTAAAACCTTAGTTAATAAAACCCTACCCTACATAGACGCCCCTCGCTGCTCCCCCCCAGCCTAGCTGTTACCCCTGGTAAATGCCACTAACTCTTTACATACCCCTCGGTGTAGATTCAGGGCATCAGAGTTCACAGGTGCCATCTTCTTCTCTTTGGAAATCTTCGGGTCTTCTTCGTTCACTTCGGCAATTTACGTGACTTTCGGTGCATGCGTAGCTGTTACAAAACGGAAGATTGCTCCAGCTGCACTTGTGCTGATACGCCACTTTCTTCCTGAATATTACCAAAGAGAAGATTGCGCCTTTGAACTGCGATGTATGGGCATATTGCACACCCCTGTGCCTGCGCAAAGGTGCAACTATCGCAGAGAGCACTAGAGCCTTACACCTACAGAGAAAATAGTGGGAATTTAATCAGTCCACTGTGACATATTAAGAGTATAATAGTGTGTATAGTACCGCTTTATATGAAGGCCATATAATTCCATGCAAGCTACAATTCTTTGCAACCCAACTGAATGCCACATGCTTACTTTGGAGCCCCCTGGCTAAAGCTGGCTGTCTGCCTAATAGCAGTAACAGTCAGTACTATAAAACATTCAGTGTTTTTTTTCATCATAAGCATGACCCTCAGACAAGGCTTGGCTATTACCGATATTCGTCAAAAACGAATAGTGAAAGAAAACGTAACATTCAGATATTTTCCAGAATACAGTATTTAAATAAAAAATGTTCAATGGTTTTAAAGTTATTTTTAAATGTAATTGCTAGTGAAAGCAGTATCTGTTTGACTGTTTACCTTCCCTACACTCCTAGTTCTAACTCCTAAAACAATGTTGCAAGCCAACCGATTAACTGACCAAAAGGACTGGACTCCTCTTACATGATAAAGAGTCAAACAGAAAGAAAAGAGAACAGAAAGGGATGAAAATGCAATTATGCTACTTATATTTCTATACATTTTCTCTACATTCTACTAATTAAAGAAACACTACAGTTAGATTGTATTGGCACCCATAATGATACTACAGCTAAATAAAGCTCTCTTCATGGATGGGGCCATTATCTGTCTTCAGATTAGATTGCACGCCAATGAGATATTCTGATCCTCAAATGACAGATAATCTGTGATATAATGCACTTCCATATTGAATAAATTTATATTTTAATTAAGTGGCTGTAGAGAAACAGCAGACAAGAGAAGTTTTTTTTTAATTTAAACAGATGTTGTTAGAAGAATCTTCCACACTGATATCTGCATTAAAGGAAACCTGTCATGATTGAGTTAACACTAGGAAGGAAATAAAACTTTTAAAACAAACCACATACCCCTATTTATTATGCTCAAATATCCCTAATTCTCAATTTATAACTACTTTTCAAATGTGCATGAGACACTAACTGAAGTCCTGACTTTCCAGAAAGTCAGGAGAGCAAAGCATCATGGGTAGAATCAGTACTGCAGACTCCTCTCACGATATCACCAGTTTGTGCAGTTGTCAGTGGCTGGAGTATCCCACACAATCTGAATAGAACAATAGAAGGTGTTTCAAATAATTCCCATAGAATATCAAGTCCTGGTGTGACATGAGTTATACAGAGCTTGTCTAACATAGAGTTTACTCTGACTAAGCATGAATGAGATTTGGCAGTTTGGCACAGCCCACACACGGAAAACCAAGGGGTGTTTAAACATGGCAGCGCCTATGAAGCCCTTTTTACATGAAGGATATTTTCTAATCCGTTTCAGATATAGACAAAAACAGCTGACTAAAGGGTTTAACTAAGGATGGAAAAGAAATATTTTACTCATGTCTCAAGGTGACAGGTCCTCTTTAAGGTTAGGTCCCCTGATCAATGTTGGCTGGCTGCTCCTATGTTTTTTGTAAGCTATAGACTTGTTGAATAGGTTTCAGTGTAAATATGTTAATACCTGGAACTACTGGACAGCAACTTACACTGTGAATCACTATAGCTTAGATAACCAGAAGGAATATAATTGGCGATTCTGACCATTTGCCTCTTGTGTGTTGTTCCCTATACTATAATGAGAGCAGCTACCTAAGGTTGGGAATTTTAATGTTTATGGTTTACCCCTAAATAGGTCCTGCGCTCCACTGCCCTAATGCTGCAGCCATAAACATTTTCAGATATAGGGGCAGATTCACTAAAGTGCAAAGCGTCTAATGCTAGTGCTAATTCGCCAGTGTGACGTCAATTCGTAACTTCGCAAATTCGCTAACACGGACTCTGGCGAATTTTCACTAACGAAGTAGATAGACTAGTGCAACTTTGCACCCTAACGCCAGGCGAATTTGCGCATTGATGAAGGATCATAATTACGCAAATTCACTAAGATGAACATTTTACTGAACATTACCACTTACGCTAGACGTTACTTCGCCAGGTCAGACCTGGTGAAGTTCAATAGAATAGATAGGAGTTTGAAAAAAAAAATGGAAATTTTTTCTAAGTCCCAAAAAACGCTGGCGTGTTTTACCTTTTGTAGGGTGATAGTCTGAAAAAGAGCAAAAATTTTATGGGGGGTTACCCTCCTTCCCCCCTACATTTCCTAACATATGGCAATTCAACTATACGGGGGGCACATGTAGGGCAATAGGACAACTTTATTTTATTTATTAAAGGTTTCCTGGGCTTGTGTAGTGTAATATAGTGGCTGTAACATACACCTCTATTATACTTTAAAAGCAAACACTTACCCCAAAAATGAGCTTCCTTTAAGAAAGTCTACTGAAAACATAAGGGTACATATAATTAATAAATATGGGCCCCTAGCTAAATGATGGCTGATGTGGTGCAGCTTTACCTGACTTATACAGCTCAGTTTTAATTATGGAGGAATTTTTATGGGCGAGTTTCCATGCCATTTAAATGACTTTTTTCTCCCATGTATGCTTCTGGTTAGAGCCTTCGGTTAACACCACCAACCAACTGCATGTGAATGTCCTTTAAAAACAGCATTCAGTGCTTCTGAAGCCTCCTTTCAGACAGTAAAAGCAAAATTCAATTCTGGAAACAAATCTGTATGTTTTTTTTTTTTTTAATTCCAGAAAACACTGATGTGGGGGTGGATCAGAGGTGTGACCATGTATGCAGGGGATTCCTTTTTTTATTTTTAATTTAGGACCTATTTTTTTGTTGGCGAAGCCCATTGCACCAGGGGCCCAAGTGAGCAATAGGGCTAATGGTGACCCTTGGGGAGGGAAGGGCCCGGTTAACTTAGTTGTATGCCATTGCCTCCATGATTATGTATGGCGGCCAGTATCTCTAGTGAATAGGGTCATTATGTACAATCATTTTTACCCATTTTAATACACCAACACACACACACAATCATAACTAAGGCTTTATACAAATAAAAGGGTTTTGTGTTTACAAACAGCTAAGCAAGCCTATCCCTTCTAAAGCAATGAAGGACAGCTCTTCATTAGAACAAGAGGAGAATTTTATTGTGTGTTAATGTAATAAGGTCTCAGGCTGTTGGCTGCACTGTGACAGGGACTATAAAGCCTGCACTCTATAAATAAAGGGTAATAAATAATAGTTAATGTTAATTGAAGGATAAACCATACAGCAGGTAAATAGGAAAGTGAACATGTCCCTCTAAGGTCTAAACACAACTTCTTTTCATTTGACAAATCTAGCTTTTAAAGGGATACATTTAAGGCTGAAGATGAATCTATGAATTGTTTTTCCACTGCCAGGACCCACTTTAGTGCAAATAGCTGAAAGCAATGCTGAGCCATAAATTCAGCCAATGTCTGTCTGGTTATGTATATTGTTGCTAGTGTCAATCTCCTTCTTTAAAATCATCCTAAATAGTAAAGTCAGTGTTATTCTAATATGAAAGAGCCCATTGTAATAATCACACATGCATGTGAAAACAACGGGAGACCTTATTGACCTTTAGTGCACATGATACTTTTTTCTAAGCTCTTACACTATTTTAGATTCTTTTGGTGTGGGATGCCAGGAGCAGAAAGGTCTAGGTACTAGAGTCCTGCACTAGGTTAATGCATTTTGAAGGCAGGATAATGGATACAGGTATGAATACATGTTGGAAAGCTAGTCTTAATATAATTATAATTCCTTTTCCAAATTCCTACTCCTACAAACAACATCACTTCTGTTCACCAATCATTAACACCCATGAATTTGTGAATGGAATGTTAAAACCATTTTGGAGTGAGGGCTAGTAAACACTATGCCACTGGCTCTTATGTAGAATCTCTTGCTATGCTCCCCTCTTCTTCAAACAGCACATGCTAGTTTATGCCTTCTATGAACTATAAATGTTGATGTTTTTACTTAATTTTAAAATTACTTATTTGCAAACAAATAGAATATGTACTCCAGAGTCCCTCTTTCAGCCAAACAGCATTTTTGCTTGTTAGTCTTCTGAGAAAGGGTGAAACAAGATCTTATGGAAACAGCCTGTGCATATGTCTGAATTAGCGAAGCAGGGAAGCTAGATCCCGTATGCAGACATCTTCTTCTGTCTGAACAGCTGGTGTTCACTTGCTGAAGGCTACAAATTACATTAAGATGTGTAAAAAAAAAAGGCCACAAAAGGCATCCAATAAATATTAATACCAATTACAATACAACAAGCGTGGCAGATGCACATCCACAAAGAACACAGGAATCTCTGTCCAGGCCTAAATACATGCTCATCTGTGAACAATTATAAGCCACTTACATAAATGAATGCCATATTTTATTACGTGCTGCTTGCTATCTGATTTCTGCTTACTCAGGAGTGAAAGCATGGAGGTATGGAATCCTGCAATCTATACATTTAATAAAATAAAGCTTAGTATATTCTTCATGTATACAAGCCAAGGTGCACACACGCACTGTATTACACACCACTATGGGCATCATATGCCACACTGATTTATTCTTGTATTCTCTCAGCGAAACACCCACTTTTGCTTTTCAATACCCTTGGCATACATAGGGATTTCAGGCATTTTGCATGTTTTTCCAAGCATATTAAACAAGGCCAGAACACCTCATTTATATGCCATTGCTGGGCATGAGAATTATGGAAGTTTTTCAATACAATTCTTTTCCAAAAATGCACTAAAATACTAGTTCTGCTCTTAGCATGTAATTACCATAAACAGCAATGAGGATAACTGAAACTGTTATGGCAAAATACCCAAAACTGCTACATAAGCTGAACCTTGGGACAAGCACATGGGACATTTTATCTCAGTTCCTTTAGGGAAAAACTGTAATGATAAAATATAAGAAGTAACTTTTTATCACTTCCTATTATAGCAGATGGTGATGACAGAAAACTCCAGCTTAAGTGGTTTCCCTGTTTGCGTAAAATTGCCGACATGCACTTTTTCTCTTGGGAGTCACTGAGATCTGACAGTGACCCAAGTTGCAGAGAAGCAGGGGAAACTGCTATTCAATGCTGCTGAATTACGCTTATCCAAGAGAAGCTGAAGATATGCAAGGGGGCAGCGAACTCCATATGCACATACTTCTCACCGGAGAACCCACCTGCGATATTCACTTCACCACTGGGATGCCAGCATAGCAGAGATCATTCAGTGCTGATGTACTGTAACAATCAGAATGATTACAATTGCACAAAAATAACAATTCAATTAGAAATGTAAAGGGTTCAGAAGAGTTTCCTTTATTGGATGAAAACATGAATATTATGGAATGTCAATTCAATCCTCGCATTCCCTCAGAACCCCATTATTTAAAAAATTACTTAATGCAAAAGTTTCCCTACCCCAACAGGTTAAACCTGCCAGAACGTTAATTGTTTGAGACTGTACAGGGCTTGAGCTAAAATAACAGAAAGGTCAAGTGATTAGTACTGCTCAGGCCTGGATTTGTGGAAAGGCAACCTAGGCCCAGGTCTAGGGCAGCAAGATTTTAGGGGGGCGGCACTGTGGCATGAGGCCCAACCATACCCACATTGGTTCAAAAACACTGGGGATGCGCAGATATGCGCAAAAATACCGGCCTTCCTATATATTTATCTTTTTTTCCTATAATAACATTGTGATCAACCACTAAAAATACCGGCCAGGCCGGTAAAATACCGGCAAGGTGGAAACCCTATGCGCAGGAGATACAATAGTTTTTTTAATTACCCATTTATCAATCCCCATTGCTCCGGTCCTGATAATAAAAATTTGCATGAAAAAAGTGGAGAGGACAGGGGCGACAAGCGGCAGTGGGCCTAGGGGCACCCGCTATATAAATCCGGCCCTGGTACTGCTACCTTGCAGAACTTGAGTTCTAGGTTTCATTCCTGCCAGGACAACATCTGCAAGAATTTGGTATATGCTGTCTATGTATGGGTTTCCTTCCTCCCACAATATCTGCAAGGAGTTTGCATGTCCTCTCCGTACTTGTTTGACTTTTCTCCCACACTATGAAAACAGACAGGTCAATTGGCACTTGAGAAAATTGACCCTACTGTGTGAAAGTGAAAGGAAACTTTGACTGAAAACTCCACTGATTTGACTGTTGTATAATCTCTGTAAAGCTGTGTAGAAGAAGACATAAGGTGGTCATTATGACCACAACCGCAGTGTGCAAAGTGCAATTTCGAATGGAAATTGCATGTTATTTCTCAGAATGCAGGCTTTCTCCCCCCCATAATTCCAGTAAAACTGTGGCCATGAGGACAGCCATGCACAAATGTGGCAGATAAGTTAGGGCACACACAAGGTAAGAAGATGATACCTACACACCATTATTTATGTCTGAAATTGTACCTAGCAAACCCCTATAGTTTTTATTTAACAAAGCTGCATTCTGCACAATGCCATTGGCATTGTAAATGACTGCTATAGTTAGATAAACTAGGGGTAGTAAAAATAAAAGCACCAGTAAATTATCTGCGGGACATTGTATCATCCTGCTTGTATAATCTAAAAAACTTGTTAGTGCAACATTTTAGCTAGTGCCATAATATAAAGCAACCAGTCAGCATTATTATTCTAATCAGAATTTGCTTTCATTATTCTAATAGTACTATTTGGAAATGTTTGATATGTAGCAGCACATCATAACATTCTTATTCTTAATTTTGTCTCTGATTTATGTCAAGGTTTGGAAATAAAAATAATGGAAACATGCATAACACTTTCCATACAGAAGAAGTTGTATCTAAGGTATAGTTTCCCTTTAATGCCTGATTTCACCCATCACTGCCTTTTACTCGCCACATTTTACACATCAGTGCACCCATCTCCCCTTTCTTTCCACTGCAGTTTATGTACAGTCTTGTGTATCTAAGTTCATACTGTATTTTTATGCATAAAGAAATCCTCTCATCTCCGGCAAACCTGCACCCATACACAGCAGAGTGTGAAAGGAATTATGTATCCTCTGGTACCCAAATCGCTGTTACCATAGAGATGAGCTTTAAAATGCTTCCAGAATACAAGCGACTAGTTATAGCATTATTACTTTCAGCAGGGGATACACTATTTCTTACACAATTACCAGTTTGCAGAAATAAAATTTGAGTGCCTTTTGCAGAATACACAGAACAGGTTTCTGGGACTGATTTATATCTGTCTGTTCCAAACAGTTTGGTTCATAAAATAGCAATACAGATTTATAAAGTGCCAAACGTTTCTGCTGCTCTACAAAAATATTGGGGAGAATGACCAAAATGGCAAAAAA
>CM044436.1:89582163-89593730 GCA_024363595.1 Xenopus borealis
TTACTGGATATCATCCAGAATCCAAGGTGTCTGAACTTAAGTACAACAGGGTTAGAAACCTCTGTGTAATAAGGAAGTGCGAGAGTTTTATTAGAATTATAAAAGGAGATCACCTTGGTGAATGGCTTTTAGCATTAGATTCTTATGTTTTTTTGTGTAGAGGTTTTTACACATGCTATGGTAAAGAAAAAAAAAAGCTAGAAAGTAGCTAACCTTTATTTAGTTAGTAGAGTGTTATCCATGAGGCACACATGCCCGTGACCTGGGGTTTTCCAGATAAGGGGAATTTCCATAATTTGGATCACCATACATTGAGGGGGTTATTTAGTAAAATCTGAAAACCTCTCACTATTTTATTCGACCAATCTCCTGTGCACATTTTTACCATATTATCAATAAATTTACTCGAAAAAATCTGGTGCAGGAAAACTCGATAAAATCATAAGAAAATTCAAATCGTATGTTTTTTTCGGATTTGACACCGAAAACTCAGATTTTTGAGGAATATTGCCTTAAAAAATTGCAAATTGTATGAAACCCAGTGCAGATCATGATATTCTCCAATTGTAAACAGGACATATGCCATTGATTTCTACATGACCTTGGCAGGTTCGAGATGGAGTACTTTTGTATTCTGACTTTTAGCAGAATTGGGGTTTAATAAATCATGAAAAAATGTTGTTTTTTTCCCCATGAAAAAATTGTTTTCCCCTTTAAAACTCCAACCAGAAGAAAATGGAGTAAATAACCCCAAAGTCTACCAAAAAATAATTTAACCGTTAATTAAACCCAATAATTTTGTTTTGCCTCCAATAAGGATTTAATAGACTACTGTACTTGCCCCATAAGACACAATGATATCTCACATATGACTTGCCAAGCAGAAGAAGCAGACACAGATTTCCCTGTCTGATGCAAGCATTTAAGGGGCTAATTGTTGGAAGTAGGTATAACAATAGTACATGTGTAGTGATGGGCGAATCTCACCCATTTCGCTTCGCCAAAAAATTCTCGAATTTCCTGCGAAATTCGCGAATTGGCGGAAAAATTTGCGAAACGAGTCGCGCAACGTTTTTGACATGCGTCGCGTCAATTGCGGTGCAACATTTCCGTTGCGTAGTTTTCGGGGCGCGCGTCACGTAGTTTTCGGCGCACTGCGTCGTTTTCGGCGCGGTGCGTCAAAAAACGACATGAATAGTGATGATCTCACCCATTTCGCTTCGCCAAAAAATTCGAGAATTTCCAGCGAAATTCGCGAATTGGAGAAAAAATTTGCGAAACGAGTTGCGCATCGTTTTTGACGTGCGTCGCGTCAATCGCGGCGCGTCGTTTCCTGCGTGTAGTTTTCGGCGCGCGTCGCGTAGTTTTTGGCGCATTGCGTCGTTTTCGGCACGGCGCGTCAAAAACGCGTGACGCATTTTTTTGCCGAATTTTCGCTGGCGTTTCGAATTTATTCGCCAGCAGCGAATCGCTGGAATTCGCCGCGAATTCGCCCCATGCGAATAAATTCGCCCATCACTATACATGAGTAGATATGATCTTGCTGTTACAAGAGTAACAATCTAATAGTGATCTAATAGTAGTAATTTGTGTTACAATCACAAAGATAAAAATAATAAGCAAGCAGTTCATCTGACATTTATATACATATAAAGCCTGTATCATAAAAGGAGATTAGTAACTGCTAAGACTGTAGTTCATTACACCATCACACTAATTAATAAAACCTAATTGTAGCTAGCTACAGTGGCGAGTTATTAATTTCCCTGGGTGATTGTTGACCATTGAGACAGAATCAGCCCTGTCCTGTAGAACCGCACTTTCCTGATTTCTGTCTACAGACCCTGCTATTGTTGGATACCAAATTATGGGCAACTTGAATTTGATCATCATAAAATGAAACTCTGATGCAAATCTGATTTGATTTCTATGGTACTCCTGAAGGAAGATTGGGTATGTGATTGCGGCGATCCTACTGGAAGATTTTGGCAATTAATTCTACTAAATAACATTTTCTCCAGCATATAGCTACTTTATTGTGTAGGTTGCTCCCTTATGAGTACATGATTCAAATACTAGTGAGATTTGAGCACACCACTCCTGATCAGCATGTTGTGCTCATTACTATCAGTGTTACATGTCTTTTCACTTGCTACCATGCACAATGCCCTTTGTGTTGCCTTTGACAGCTGTCTGATGAAATCCCGTCTACTGACTCACAATAATAGCAAAATGGAGTATGTGAGGAGAATCCAAGCCTATTCAGAGACGTGCTTCTTAGCGGTGCACATTTGCTCGGACCGCACTCTGAAAAGAGTCATTCAGACATAAACAATTTGAAAAGCCGTTTTCTTTGGAAATATCGAGTGTGAGCGAAGCTAGCTTTTTCACAGGTTCCACACTGGAATCTCTGATAACTGTAGGCCAAATCATGAGCACCAGAATTCCACTACCTCTGTCATGTTAAAGTGGGACATGGAACACTACAGATGTATTGAGTAATTGATTTTCCATAAAACCCTTCAACTGCTCTCCACAATTTTCATAGGCAGCACATACTGAATTCAGGATTGTCCTGTGGAAATGAGCCATGGGAGGTATGCTTTGGACAGGGCATGGTGATGTGAAATATTAGGCTTGTGGAGCATAAGACTGGTAATATCTGGGTACAAAAATGATGATGTTTGTGGTCCCAAAGGACCAGTCTCAGTGTTTAGGGAGGAATTGCACTGTTGTTTTCTTTTTACTATTAACTTATATGTGTAAGAAGTACCACTATATCAATACAACACCCTACTGCAGTGGTCCTCAAACTTGGCCCTCCAGCTGTTAAGGAACTACAAGTCCCACAATGCATTTGCCTGACTGTGGCTGTCAGACTCCATCATTGCATTGTGGGACTTGTAGTTCCTTAACAGCTGGAGGTCCAAGTTTAAGGACCACTGCCATACTGACTCTCTTCATTAAATGCAGATTTGTACCAAGTAACTGCAATGGATCTTGTTTATTATACCCAACAGAAATGTGAGGTACTCTCATGCATATAAATCTGCTCAGCATAACATTACCAGGAAATATCATTATTATCATCAGCACTTCATTTGAGAGTAATGAACCAAGTGTTGACCCTTTAAAATAAAATCAGCAATAAAAAATGAAAAAAAGGGCCAAGGAATAATTAGGCAAAACAATGTGAGCACAGAAACATTTGCATCATCTCACCAAATACAGGGAAAACTCGTCTCTGCCTTAGACTCAAGGTAATCTATACTGTCAGATGTAAAAAAAAAAAAGATACATTTAACCTCTTACTATCAGGGAGGAATTGCACAAAAGTGGAGAGGTTAAAGCTAGCCATGATTTTTGTGTTTGTTTGCTTGTATTACAATATGGGCACCCAGGGCCGGATTTACATAGTGGGCGCCCCTAGGCCCACTGCTGTTCATCAACCCTATCCCCTCCCCTTTAGCCAGGAAAAGTTTTATCATCAGGACTCTGCAATAGGAATTGGCGCATGGGAAATTTAAAAAATGAGTATCTCCTGTGCACCCCCAGTGTGTTTGAACCAATGTGGGTGTGGTTGGTCAGCATGCTGCCCCTCTAAAATCCTGCCACCCTAGACCTGGGCCTTGGTGGCCTTTCCACCTGAATTTATAGATGTGAGGAGTCTGCCTTTAGTCAAGTCCACATCAGGGTCTACAGTGCAACTACCATAGCTGCCTTG
Organism: Xenopus borealis; assembly: GCA_024363595.1. Taxonomy (NCBI): domain Eukaryota; kingdom Metazoa; phylum Chordata; class Amphibia; order Anura; family Pipidae; genus Xenopus; species Xenopus borealis. The sequence continues at coordinate 89,585,888 of CM044436.1, forward strand.
GTTGTCTATTCCTAGTTGAGCAGTACAGTGCTATCCAGGGCCAGGACAAGGGATAGGTGCAGACATGGATGTGTGGCCTGGGCTTAGGATGGAAGGATCCTAGTGGATGGTATGCTACAAGGCCACATCTGACTGAGGACTGACTGAGAAGGAGATTCAAATAAGTCTTGTCTGCCAGGTTCCCCGTATTGCTGGTCTGGTTGGTGAAAGTGCAGACAAGGGGCAGCAGTCTGTGCATTCCTATACACAGGCCCATCCTTGTGTTAGTGTGCAGATAAAGTTTCTGCCTCAAGCACTTTAATTTGGGTGGGCCCCACAGCAAATTAATTTTAGGGCCCCCAAAATATCCAGAGATTGTCCTGTTTTGCCTATAAATGCTGAAATAAAATTGCTGCTTCTAGTGATGGGCGAATTTATTTTTGCGAAACGCCAGCGAAAATTAGCTAAAAAAAGACGCAATGCGGCGAAAATGTGCCGCGACTCGGTTCGCGAATTTTTTCGGGTAGATTCGCCCATCACTATCTGCTTCCTCTATAGTTACGCCCCTGGTGGAGGCACGCCAATTTATATCCACCATATTTTTGTGGCATGCTACATGACATCTCATGGGAAACCACAATCTGAATTTCAGATGTATGCATTTTTTTTAAAGTCTGGAATGCTACTGATAATTGGGAGTGCGGACGCTTAACTAGTAGGAGAAACAAACTCCCAGGAGATGTCATAGAGCTATTTAAGAAAGCATTGTAAATTACTACTGTACACTTAAATACAACATAGCATGCAGGGACGGAGCTTGGGGGGGGAAGGGGTTCAGCTTTAAAGGTTTAACCGGGGTGCTAGAATGGCTGGGTCCATCTTTGCTGCTATAAGGAAAAACAGATATATTGTATTTAAATGTACAACAGTAATTTACAATTTTCTGAATGGGAAGTACCCAAGGTACCCAGGAAAGTGATCTGATTAAGTTGTTTGTGATGAAAGATAGTGACCTGGACTGAACCAACATGGTGGTAATATTTATATGCATTCTGCTCTGCTGCCTTTATAAAAAGACAAATAGAGTTATAAGTACTTAATTTTTACCTGTAGACTATCATTCCTAGAATGCCTTAATTTCTGTTGTAGCACAGAGAAAACCTGTTAATACGGCAGCGCACAGCTCCGACACAGCAGGAGCTAATGATGCTCGACTATGATTACCTAAAATTGTTCCTGATTTTCTCAGAGTGCTACTGATGATTGCAGTCTCCCTAAATGATTGCAGCATAATGGCAGTTTAGTTCACATTAGTGATATTAGCACATGTCAATTTGAATGCATCAAACTTTGTTTGATCTTAAAAATAATCCAGATATAAAGCATGCTTAATGTTATAAGGACAGCGGTCACAGCACACTGCTGTCTTTCTTTTTATATTTTATTGCAACAGAATGTATAAATGGGCAATGTATAGGATTGTCGGACTATAACATCTGACCAGCATACATTTTATGCCAGCTGAGTCTAGCTAGTGGATGAAATATAAAAAGATAACAATATCAATGTAGTCTGAAACCTCAGACAGGGCACAGGGGGAATAAAAAATGGAAGCAACTATTCCATACATTCGGCTATTACAGCCCTTCAGTTTTGCACACTATGGCTACATTGTGCCTACGGTGAATGGTGAAGGTCACTTAGGGTGAGCTTTAGAGAGAATGTCTGTGTAATCACATAGAGCAGTGGTCCTCAAACTTGGCCCTCCATCTGTTAAGGAACTACAAGTCCCACAATGCATTTGCCTGACTGTGGCTGTCAGACGCCATCATTGCATTGTGGGACTTGTAGTTCCTTAACAGCTGGAGGGCCAAGTTTGAGGACCACTGTCATAGAGTCTCCTGAAAGCCAAGCTTGAAGGATAATTCAGGTGAGATTTGGGGTAGAAAGTAATTTGCTGTCCTAGATATGCTTGGTAGTAAATGTTTTCATATGTCTATAGATGCTAAGACTGTACAGATAGGGGGAAAGACATAAAATGCCCTAAACCCACTGCCTTATACTAAACGTTGAATTGTACCTTTGATCAGTGGACTCACGGAACAGAAGTAGTGGGTTTCAGTTTCTACTTATTAAAATAAATAATATACAAGCACTGTCATTATTATTTACCTGTATGTTCTACCTATGGGTTTACTGGCTTGATTAAATATATGTTCATTCTGTTCATGGAGAAGTAGAGAGAATGCTTTTTAAAGGCAGAATTACTGCTTTTTCAGTTTATAAAATGATGTTACCAAATTATTCTACAACACTTTTCCTGTATAGCAGCATGCTAAATATCAGATTTGTTTGAGTGGTATTTTACCCTATAATGTGAATAGCAGGTCTACCCATACTGGTAGGTCTACCTATCCATAAATCTATGTATTGTAAAAAGTACCTTAGAAATTTAAAGTTATGCGCAGAAGTATCATTCGGTGCACCTATGTTATAGGGGTTGATGGAATACGTAAAGTATTTTCTATTGCATTAAACATCTTACTTGGAAAACATTATACATGAAAAGTCTGTAGCAGGAGTATAGTGTTCCATCAAACATAATGTATGCTAATCTGTATGGATGCTCAGGGTTGTTTGCATATTATAAATCGTATTGTGAACGTAATCACTAGTTTGTGACTATCTTGGTTTTATTCATTATGCAGTCTCCTTGAACAAAAAGAGGTACTCAGAGGCTTAGCAACACAAGGCTGCCAATTTCTTTTGCTGGCAAAAAGCAAGGACTGGAGAATGGCCTGACAGACTGATAGATTACACAATTAGAGAAGGAGTACAGCCTCTGCCATTTTGTTTGGTCTCAGTGTCAGCATGATGCTGCAGGAGATGCCATACTGCAATAATCTGCTTCAGTTGACCTTTCTTCTCTTGTCTGCACCTTAAGGTAGAGTCCTGCAGCGGGTCGGGTACCCGCCGCGGGTTACCCGCAAAATCCCGCGGTACCCTGCGGGTTGCTCGTAGAATTTCTGGGTGCGGGTATAGAAGCGGGCCGGTGGTCCTGCAGGTTGGCGGGTTGAGGGTCGGGTTGCGGATCCTCGCTATAGGGATTTTTACTCCTTTTTCTGAGCATTTCCACTACTGATGATGTCACATCCGGTTTACAATGACAGCACTTCCTGTTTTACTCCTTTTTTTTCTGATCCCGGCTACTTCCGATGATGTCACTTCCTGTTTATGATGACAGCACTTCCTGATTCTTGATGGTCAGCGGGTCACGGGTCCGGGTTGCGGATCACGGGTTGCGGGTACGGTTCGGGTCGCGGGTCCAAGCGGGTAAAAATGCGGGTCGCGGGTTTGGGTTCGGGTTGCGGGTACGGGTCGGGTTCGGGTCCCAAAAAATGGACCCGCGCAGGACTCTACCTTAAGGGCACAATGGAAGATTAGACTCCTAACACAATGATGGTCAATAAAATGTTTCCTCATCTCTCTAGGGCCAGTCCATCCTAACTCAATTCTTCATGTTAAGAGAAAGAATAAGGAATCTTCAGCAGAACATTTTTCATCAGAAGGGTGGAAAATTCTGTGCAGGGTGCGGAAGGATGCTTGAGGCAACAAACCAAAAATGCAAGAGTTTTCTTATTGCTCTACTGTTAGTTTTGTGACAATATTCTGTTAAATATTGGGAAAAGAGAGAAGAAAATATTTTTTCAACACAGAATAGAGTGGCATTTCAAAAGCACATAGAGATTGTTTGTTTTCCCCTGACAATATTTTCCAGGACCTGATGTCACTTGCTCATTCATAAAAGCTTGCCTGTGCTGGGCTCTTCCTTAGAAGAGCCATTTCATTGACGCTGACCATTTAGGCAGAAGAATATATGGATATATGGAAGTCTTTTATGTGCTGAAAGTAAAGGTTCCGAGTCCCCTGCTTGGTGCAAGCTATGCTTCACTGGTCCGTGCTTCAGGCAGAATCCATTATTTTTTAGCTCCTCACTTTCGGCTGATTGCTTAGTTCTACACCTGCCAAGTTAAAAGAGTCCCTTAAATATGGGGAGGTAAGTTACACTAGCTGGGATTGTGCATTGCTTATGGTATTCCAAGTGATAGATGATGTTCAGAAGAACGCTAGGCGAATGTTGCGAAGGATCGTAAATTTGCAAATTCACTAAGATGAGCATTTTCCTCTACTTTAGCACTTACGCTAGACGTTACTTCCCCTGGTCAGACCAGATAGGAAGTTGAAAATTTTTTTTTATATTTTTTCTAAGTCCCAAAAAAACGCCGGCGTATTTTAGCATAGGAGGGTGATAGTCTGAAAAAGATCAATATTTCCTTCCCCCCCTACATTTCCTAACATATGGCAACACAACTGTACAGGGGGCACATGTAGGGCAATAGGACAACATTATATAATTTATTAAAGGTTTCCTGGGCTTGTGTAGTGGAATGTAGTGGCTGTAACATATACTTCTATTATAAGTTAAAGTTCCCGCCGAATGCAAATTAGGCTTCGCTAGCGTAACAGCGCTCTGCCTAGCAAAGTAACACTAGTGCAACTTTAGTGAATTTGCACAGTGCTGACGAAAATTCGCCTGGCGAAGTGCGGCGAACGCTAGCGAAGCCAACGCTAGCGAATTTGTGCATCTTAGTGAATTTGCCCCTATGTATCAGCTTTGCCTATACTGGAACAAAATGCTTATATATACAGATAGAGAAAAAATTTAATAAAACAGTAAATATAATAAAAAGAACCTGCAGTTAATATACAATTGCATAAATCTTGCTTGAAGATAGATAGGTGAGGTGGATAAAATATGATTTTTTTAACGGTGTGCTCTTTAATCTTTATGATTCATTCCTGCACAGGCGCTGCTGACTTAATATTATAATTATTTTATGCAAGCTTGCTTCCTTAGCTTACATGGCTGACTTGTCCAAAGTAGAAAATTAAGTTGACACACAGAAACTCACGCACACGTATGGAATAAAACTTGTATACACATTTTTTGGTGATGTTGAAGCCAGACTCAAACTCAATAAAAAAAACTACTGATAATTTGCTTGGCTTCAAGAGCACTTGTTGGGCAAAAATAACATCCCCAACCAAAGTTTACGGCTAATAGATCCCGCACTCCAGTTGGGGGTAACAGTACTTTTTTTTTTTAATTACTGCCGGCCAGTTCTAGGCTACCCGCACAAGGACGCACATGCTCATGAGCATAGTGACCAAATGCTGTGACTATTTATGCTCATGCATTCTCTCCTGGTGCATTGGAGGGGGGCAATTTAAAAAAACAAAAACAAAAAAAAAACGATACTAACCAGGTTCTGGCCTTTATTAGCTTGCACCTTTGGTTGGGGATAATATTTTACCCCTTTAAAGAGGTGTACTTCCATAATCCCATGGATTAAGATGGAGAAATTAACATATAGAGGCAGATTTGTCACATTCAAATATCCTTTTCATTGTTTTTAAAAAGAACAATTCATGAATCTTTAGCACAATATTTTAATACTTTATTTTGGATATTTGACATTTTTTCTTACACTGCACAAGTGTGCGTGGATGGGACACACCGGGGCTGTCACTAGAGAGCCCCCCAAAGCCCAGGCATGAAACTCAGAGCCGAACTCAGGAAGAGGACCATACTCTGTTTTGGATCAGATCAGGGAATGGGCCTGGGTCATAAGGGCTCAACTAATATCCCACAAGTCCAATCCGACTCTGATACGTAAAATAGTGAATCAGTCCCTTTGATCAACATGTTAATTCTAATTTAATCTTAATTTTTGCTCTTTTTCAAATCCTGTCTTAAAGTTATCTAATGTACTTGCTAGGGCAACCTCTTTTTCCCTTTTCACTTTCCCCTAAGTAGCTTAAAAAACAGAAGCACAAGAAAGTCCATATGTCTGTCTTAATAGCAGATGATGGTATAGAGCATCTGACTAAGTTCATCACAGACAGACAGGATCTTGCATTTTCCTCTTTTTATTTAGAATTGCCAAACTTTTCTGCTAAAAAGCCCATCAAGTTTAGACACCACAGAATTTCTGCTGACTTGCACCCAGACCAGAGCTGCAAGGAAACTAGGACATATACCCAGCAGAACAAAGAATTCTCACACTTGGAATCTAACATTCTTTAAATTACTCGCCCTGTGGCCTTAGAAAACAGGCCTAGTTTCAGACATTAGCTTTCTTTGAGCCTTCCTGATGGAGCACACACCAGACCTGTGTATATTTTCATTTCAATAAGATTAGGAATAGCAATGAAAGAAAACACGTGCACATTCTTCACATCCTTTATTGGAATATTTCAAGGCAGCATTTGTTGCCTTTGTGATGAAAACACAGCACAGCGATATCCCCTCGATTTCCAGCGTGTTGGATGTGTATCTAGCACACTAGAAATACTAAACTACTTTTAGGCAAAATGATAAAAACAAAATTACATCTCTATCAAAATGTCATATCTCTAAACAATTTAGAATGTTCCCAGGATGTGCTGTACCTTTATATCTTGACAGTTTTATATTCCAGATACATCTAATCTAATCTACAGATTTGATCGTTATTTAAGTGTTTAAGATCCAAGTAAAGTCTACAAACCCTGCTGCCTTGTACAGAGGAGACAATGTAAGTGTCTGTATTCTTGCCAGAAATCTGTAGGAAAGTTAACTCGGCTTAAAGAGACAGGAAACCTTTATAACATACTGATTTCAAACATTACATTACAAAATACGTTCTTCTTATTATTACTATTCTTATAATTATTTTTAATAACACACCAACATAATATCCTGCAGTGTTCTACAATAAATGGGTGCATAAACCTACTAAACTGTAAATGAATGTGTTTGTGTTACAGGCCCAAAGTGAACAACCCCTTCCAAAAAAATACAGACTCAAATGTCTGGCAGTTTATCAAAGGTTTATTCATTTCAAACTGAACCATAATATAAATTCTGCAACCTAAATAAATGAGATAATGGCTAGACATTGTGATTGTTTGCTCTTGTTCAAAAACGATGAAAATAGAGGAAAAAAAGTGCTCATATTCTTGTCCCAGTCAACATGTATGCTTTTGTATGGACATAAACTCTGTGTAACCAAAGTGCTTGTCCTGTGATCACACCTTCATTCCCTCAGGGTGGTTTACTTGCTGACTCCCTCTCACATCAGTCACATCATACACATTTCTTCCCTGATAAGGGTGCAGAGCATGAGCCTATGATTAAGAGCGCATTCAGGCACAATATGTGTAAGCCTGTCTTTGTTGAAACGCTTTTTCTTTGAATAAATAATCTTAACGGCAGAACTTTGGTTCTTATGGTCTAGTCTTATGCTAATTACAAGGTATCAAGTTTATGCAACCTCCTCTGAGCTGAAGGTCTGGGGCATGTGCTCCATGGGTCCCCCACTTATCTTGGTTAGTACAGCCCATTAAATGCTATTGGATTCTCTTTATGTTTAATTCATAATGTTCCAGTAGCCTGTTTGTTGCTTTTAGATTTGAAAGTCTAACAAAACCTGGGCTTTAGTCTAACCTTCCCCCGTGCAAGCTACGTATATGGTAAACTACCAAATATATTTTTACTAAGATGTCTACCATGTATTATAAAGGGCCAATGCTTACTTTCAGTGAATACATTAAAGGTATTTGAGAGAAGTACAATGTTGACAAGTTTTGCTCAAATAAATTGTGTTCAAGTGGGAAAAACACATCCGTTAATAGAGCTGCTCCATTTCTCAAAAGAGCAAACATATTTTTTTATATTTCATTTTGAAATATGACATATTGTCAATTTCCCAGCTGCCCCAAGTCATGTGATTTGTTCCGATAAACTTCATTCTTTACTGCT
>CM044436.1:89638236-89651356 GCA_024363595.1 Xenopus borealis
ATTTTAATTCTCAGTCCGGACCTACCCCAACACCTGACCTCTACATGTATACATCATAGGTGCATGTTGCTGGGTCACGTTTCCTTATAATGTTACTGTTTCATCCACAAATCAAAATTACTTTGGAGGTAGGTTTGGCTGTGTAATCCAAGGCTGCTTGAATTCACCAGTCACATGATAATATGCTATATGGATATGTGTGCAGTCAGAAGCATGAATATGTGCTGATTAATATTATTAAACATGCAGCATGTGCAAAAATGTGAAAAATGAAGTGGACTTTATTTAGTACACTATTCCACTGCATTTTACTGAGATTGTTCATTATTCATATCAGTTCAAGCCTCATTTGTACTCACAATCTAATGCAATGTTGAACTGGAATGCCAGGGGCCCACCAGAAAACCGTAGCCCAGGGGTCCCCAACTGCCCGGCCGTTTCTGGGCCAAGGACAGTCCTGAACTGGGCCGCTGAGCCTAGGCCTCAATTAATGAGGGGTGCCAATTTGGATGCCATTGCAAACAATTGGATGCCGACCCCCCCTGGTCCTTGAAAAATGTTTTGCCTCGACACAGGTCCCCAAACCAAAAAAGGTTGTGGACCCCTGCCTTAGGCCATGGGCCCACGCTTCAAACTATTTCTCCTCTTCCTACCCTCATTCAAACTCTATTTGAGTCTCTTTTCTCTTGATTCAACTATTCAATTATTTAGCCTCTCTGTTCCCATACAGAAGTAGGTTATGACCATGAAACTGGACAAATGGTTAGAAGCAGGAGGGTCCATTGAGACTTGGGTCTACTGGGAGTTTTTCTGGAATCCCCTAGCCCCATAAAAAGAAGGTTAATAATGCAAAAGAGAGCTCATAAACACTGTTCACCTAACATACAGCAAAGTGCCACATTTGCAAACCCCGCTTCCTATCAATGACAATATCATAGTGAAGAATGAAGCTTGCATTTTCCCAGTCCTGAAAGTCTGAAGTCTCTGGAGCTTGCAGCTGCTTTTCATCTGCTGTGTCAGTAAGTGCATCTGCAGAGGTTACAGAGGAGAACTGGAATTCAATTAACTGAAAAGTAGCAAGGTTACCTGTATGAAATATGCATGGCAATTTTTAAATCTGATCAATGCAGTGATTAAGTCTGTCCTGGATTATAAACTGGGTATTAACAGCAGTAAGGGAAAACTAGAATTTATAGACCTTGGCTATTCCATTATTACGCTATTTTGTGGGTAAAATATGGACTTTAATTTCTGCTTCCATGCCTTATAATTGCGATATCACTATAATCAGCTACTTTGGAAAGCTAGGCAGCACTAGAGAGTCAGTTTTTGGCAAGGTTTACAGCTCCTCCAGGTCTCAAAAGTAAGAAAGCTTTCTGTTCAAATGTATTCCTCCATACCAGTCTTTGTGTTGTTATGTAACATAGATTATGGTGCAATAATCATGTAGAAAGTGTGGAATGCCACTGGTAACTATGAAAGCAAGATGGGAGAGGCAAGTGTAAAGAGAGAAGGCTGGATTCTGATTGCATTTCATAGACGGCTGAACCTAAAGGATTTGGATAAAAATTTTTAGTGTTGGTTACTGGTCTACAGATCCTGCATTGTTCAACCCAGGGGTGCCAAAAAAGTAAATTGGGATCTACCAGTAGACCTTTAGCTGGTGATCAGCATATCTCAAGACAGCTTGTTTACATCACCCTCCTATTTCATGATTTGAATTCAGATATTTATTATGTTATGGTTACATAATAGTTGTTCTTTTAAATATAGCAATATACGTTTTTTCATAAATCGTGACATTTTCCATGGAACAGTGGTAACAATGATTTTATGGCTGTAGATCACAATGGGAAGACATCACTAAAAGTAGACCCCACATTAGTTAAGTATGGGCACTCTGGATTTAACCCTTGATAATATGTACGTAAGTATGTGGGAGTTGTAGTACAGTAGCATTTGGAGGAGCAACACTGGTATATGTTCCATTTGCTTATTAGCTCAGCAAACCACTAGCCATGGTGTTTGCTCTACTTTACTTTTTTATTTATTTGAAATAATAAGGAATGTCGTTTCTGCATCATTATTATTTAAATAGTTGGATTGGAATAACAGAAAATAGGAGAAATCGAAATTAGTATCCCATTATAAAGTCATTCCATTTGGGAATGCAAATGCAGTGTGCATTTTTTGCACTTTGCATACTGCAACCTCAGGGTGAACTAGGCCAGCAGGTGGGCTGTAGTTCTCATGGGCCCCACCAACCCAGACCTGCTCCCTGCCAGAACTTACTCCCCCTTCACCCCCCAATCTCATGCGCAATGGAGAAGAAATAGTTACATCTACTGCCCCTGTCCCCTCCCATTTATTTGCTCAAATTTTTATCATCGGGACGGAGCAATGGGAATTGGCACACGGGAAATTTTAATTTCTGAACTAATGTGGGTGTGGTTGGGCAACATGCCGCCCCCTAAAACCCTGCCGACCTAGGCCAGGGACTAGGTGGCCTCTCCCCAAATCCGGGCCTGGAAACCCCAGTCTGACACATTGTGCATTGTGCTGAGGAAATTGATAAGGACAAGACGGAGCTGTATCTCCTGACTGACAAAAATGCTGTAAATGGTGCATGTTTTTTTACACCTGAATTTTGCACTCGGCTTTGTATATGCCTAAAACACACAGCAATAAAAACGTGTTGTATTTTAATCTGTCATGTTTGGGGGCAGGTTTTGAATATTTTACACCATTTTGTACACAGCTTTAAAAATAGGGCCCATAATTGTATTTCAGAAAATCATATGGAGAGATGATGTATCTAATGAACGGCAGTACTGTCACATAGGCCTGTGCTAGAGGTTTGGGGGAAAGCAAATGCTGCTGTAATTTTTTTGATTTAATGGTTAACACAATCTCTGGCTGCAGCCTGTACAGTTTATGAATGGAATATAAAAGAGGACGAGATTTGCCGATATCAGCAGAGCTAACTAATTAACCACTTTATCATTCATAAGTATGCTCCGTACAATTATTTTTCAAATAAAACTTACATTCCCAGCCTGAAATTTATTCCAAATATAAAAAATGACTGTTACTGAAATAAAGATACCAATAATGTAGACTAATATTTACAAATTGAATTTACAACCCTTACTTTTTATGATTTTTAAACTGCCACATTTATACTGCTAAATGGAAAATATTAGTGGGGGCAGAATATTAAGCTTTTGTGATTCTTGTTTATTATTATTATTATTTATTATTATTAATAATAATATAATAACATCCCCAATTTGGCCAGTTTTTTCCTCATAGCTAAGATTTTCCATGCCTTTTACCAGCTTAGTTGTCCTTCTCTGTACCCTCGCTAATACAATAATGTCCTGTTTGAGTGATGGAGACCAAAACTGTATGGCATATTCTAGATGTGGCCTTACAAGTGCTCTATAAAGTGGAAGAATGACCCCCTCCTCCCGTGACTCTATGCCCCTTTTAATACAGCTCAAGACCTTATTTGCCCTTGATGCTGCTGACTGGCATTGCTTGCTACAGCCAAGTTTATCATCTACAGGGACTCCAAGGTCCTTCTCCATAATGGATTTGCCTAGTGCAGTCCCATTAAGGGTATAAGTGGCTTGGATATTTTTACATCCCAGGTGCAAGACTTTACATTTATCAACATTGAATCGCATTTGCCACTTAGCTGCCCAGATTGCCAGTTTATCAAGATCCTGTTGCAAGGATGCCACATCCTGGATGGATTAATTGGGCTGGATAGTTTTGTGTCATCTGCAAACTCTAATACATCACTTACAATACCCTCCTCTATAAAGTTAAATAAAAGTGGACCCAATATCGAGCCCCGAGAGGCCCCACTAAGAACCTTACTCCAAGTAGAGAATGTACCATTAACAACCACCATCTGTACCCAATCCTGTAGCCAGTTTCCTATCCATGTGCAAATTACTTCATTAAGCCCTACAGACCTTAGTTTAGAAAGCAGTTGTTTGTGGGGCACGGTATCAAACGCTTTGGCAAAATCCAAATAGATCACATCTAATGCCCCACCCCCCACAGTCCAGCATCTTACTTACCTCATCATAAAAAGCAATCTAATTTGTCTAACATGACCTATCTTTCATAAAGCCATGCTGATTGCTGATCATAATGCCATTCTCTAGGACAAACTTTTGAATGTGATCCTTTAACAAGCCTTCAAATAATTTACCCACCACAGATGTCAAACAATTGCCAGGCTGAGATCGTAATCAGTTTTAAAATATTGGAATTACATCAGTTTTTCTCCAGTCCATAGGCACCATACTAGATGAAAGAGAATCTGAGAAAATCAGAAATAGTTGCTGGTATAAAACTGAACCAAGCTCTCTTAGAACTGGGAGTGTATGCTATCAGGCCCTGGAGTCTTGTTTACATTCATTTTTATTAAAGCTTTTTGAATCATATCCTGAGTTAGCCACTGACTAGACTGAGCTGCAGTTATGAAGTGAGCCTGGGAACTCAGACTCCTCTATTGTATAGACTGAAGAAAAGAACAGATTTAGCACATTTGCCTTTTCTGTATCTGTTACAACCATACTGGTGCCATTATTTAATGGAGAAACAACCTGCATCTTTTTACTATTAGTATATTTAAAAAACTTTTAAAGATTAGTTTTCGCCTCCACCACAATTTTCTCTTCATTTGCTTTCTTTGCCTTCCGGATTGCTGATTTACAACATTTATTATATTGTTTATATTCATTAAATGCAGCTTCTGTCCCAACATATTTGCATGTTTTTAAATGTCTTTCTCTTTGCTCCTATTAACTACTTCTGTATTAAGCCACATAGGATGATTGTTAGAACTTCTACATTTACTCCTCAAGGGAATAAATTGAGAACTTAATGCCCCATCAATGCTTTGAAGGGCAGCCCTCAATGCACTAGACAGGAGGATCTGATTTATATTTAACTTGTTTATTAACATTGGAGATAAATCTTTGGAGATGTTGACAATAGCATCAAATCAGATCTTTGCTTTTGTTTTCTAACTTATATGTGGCTGTTTAAATCTAATTGCTGATTGGTTGCCATGGGAAACATCTCCAGAAATCTCTCCTGATATTTATCTCCAATGATAATAAACATGTGGGTCCCCTTTAATTGTCCTAGGCAATACAAGTAAGTGGTGCCAGTAACTGAAGCATATAGGTAGCACACAGAACTAGAAGAAGGCTTCTTATTCTGGAATTGTTCTTACTGCATAGCAACCTTCACATTAAAACTGACATTACTAAGCAATTTGTTTTTAACATCCCAAAGGATTTCCTAATAAAAGGCTCATACAGTATGGCAAATGTTGCAAATAATTAATGTTATTAGCAAGCTAATAAGTCAGCAATCTTAGCCTCATGAGAATCATACCATCTTTACTGGGACCTAAATAGCTACAAGTGATTATAAGTCAACCAATGGCCCCATTACTATTAATTGTATGGTCTTACAATGACACACTGAATACACATGTTCAGAAAATCTACTGTGGCATCTTAATTTTCATTAGGGCCTAGTCTAATCAATGACATTTTGCAATCAAAGACTGAACACTGTTTTTAAAATTCACATTTTATTGCAGACCAAAGTCTATCTATAAAAACTGTACGATTTATTGACTACTATATAAACTCAACTTCTGTTTTCCGGTTCCTGGACCGCCTGGCCTATTTATTATATTCACACATAGGCTAAATACAAAATAATTACTTTCATAGCTTATACATTGCTAATCTTTAAAAATAACTGTTCAAGTTACAGTTCTTTAATATGCTAAGGATATAACTTCAGAAAATATTCAGCATTTTTGTATTGTGCTATGGGTTCACTCTAAAGATAATTCGTTAAGAGCAATACAGATAAGATATGTTTTCTGCAAATAAATATAAAGCAATTACAAAGTTTTAATTTTAAAATATATTAACACTTTTCTTGTATAAATAAAACATTTTAGCCAAAACATAGCCCACTGGCTAACCTTTTACACAGATGAAAATTAAGTGCAAATGCTAAGAATAAGAATCCTACACAGTACAGAAATCCACAAGGTTATATAGCCTTGTGTGCTACACCAGTAAAAAAAACTAGTAAATGTTTTTTCTGGTATGGAATGTTTAACATTATCTTTACAAATTGTTTAGCTTTGAAACAAATGAGTGTGCAGGTCTTCAGTCACAACCCACCAGATCTGGCTTTGAGATGAGACGTCACAATAGCACCAAAATGGTGCCCTGCATAATTTTTACTGCGGGATAACCCTGCTGTTTTCCTGTTGCCATAGCAGCTGTGGCCCCTCTTTTACAAGACCATTTTCAAATTTGCTTTTGGCTATGTCAACAAATAAAAACAGCAGGGTTTAACCTCAGCATCCAGGCTGTAGGATGTTGCCTCCAGAACGTTTTGTCACAGTCAAAGTTGTGAATATCTAAAAGAAAATAGAAAGAACATGTTTAGAATCAATTAAATGTATTTGAAAAAACTGTAAGCCACTTATGTAATCATTTAACAGTGAGATTTCAAATTTAAGCCACAACATTTTGCCAGTTTCCATATTACCCAAATCATCTCTATTATTGGTCATTTTACTTGGGAAAGAAATGCAGGAGCAATAAGGGGTACAAGAACAGGTCCCTTAGTGCTGATGAAAAGAGGGTCTATTCTGATTCTGAGATTAAAAAATCTGGATCTGCATTGTCTTGGTTGCAGCCAATTAGTACAATGGCCAGATGCAGAGGAACCTGTCTTGATCACTACACTCTAACTTGGTGTCTGTTAGGTGGAGGGTGTACCTATGTGCCCTTTATGAACACCAATCATTTGAAAACGGATCCGCATACACACACACACAAGATTGTGCAGTTGGGGAGTTAACTCAATAGTAGATCCGTTTTCAAACGATTGCTGTTGCAAAGGGTCCCAGCCGGGCCAAAAGAAGGCCAGCACCAACATTGCAGTTTTGTGGTGGAATAATTACATTCCTTTTATGAACACAGCACTGCTGGAATATTCTTCTTCTCTTAAAACACAAATTATCAGGGAAAAACCTAAAAATAATATATTCCAGTATCTTCCATGTTTTTGTGCTTAGAATATTGCCAGAGTACAAATAAATTCTACAAATGTATACAGAAATGCTAATAGATAAAATTATATCACGATGATTCAGTGTTTCAGCACTCCTCTGAAAATTTCCAATCTAAATTGTAATAAAAAATGATATTAGAAAAGCCAAAATACTGCATGCAGAGCTCTGCAAAGTGTTTTGCTTTATGATAGACAGGAAATATATATATGCAACTGTAACCAAATAAAGTCCAAATGTGCCTGCTTAGTGCTTAGCCCTGTTCAAATATGCCATAATTAGGCTCATCAAATCTATCTTTTGTGTGAGCTTGAGTACCCTACTTGAAAATAAAGTCAATTTTGAAGGCTAAACAAGTTTGATGTATTTGCTTTTTATTCTGCAAACAGAATGGCAGTGCCTGCTAGTAATAAAGTTATGGGAACGTAGTGGGTGCCAGTATCATAATAATAATATTCAAACAAGAGGATGAATGAATTTAAATACAAAAGGAGGCTAGGCTTATGGAATTGAACTCAGATAAAAGTAATGTCATCACTCCTAGCTACTGACAAACAAAGGCTGTGAGATGAGGCTATATGATGGAAATTATAGTTCAAAAACAGCTGCAGGGTCAGCAGCTGCTAAATCATAGAAGCAACTAATGGTGAGAACTAGGGTAAAATGTGGGAAGAATCATTAATTCTTCTCCTAGATACTCTTAGAAGCCTGCCCTGATGGTCAGTATGATTGAGATTATTTAAAAATATGGGAAGAATCATTAATTCTTCTCCTAGATACTCTTAGAAGCCTGACCTGACGGTCAGTATGATTGAGATTATTTAAGGTGCTTACTAAATATTTTTAGAACTGTGGCTGAATGCCTAATGTAGTGTCGTGTATCTGTCAATAAAGTCTTCCACACCTTGTAACGGACAAATAGTGGCCCTGACCAAAAGTTGAATCTCAAATGGACTTTGAACTGAAATGTATGAAAAACGCTGATGAAGTTGAAGTTAATCTGAGGGTGAACCATTCCTTTACAACCATCGCAGATTAATTGTCTGCCAGATTTATAAATGATGAAATTTCAACATACATTTTTAAATTAAGGTTAATATGTATTTCATCATTCTGCTTGATTGTAACATAATGAAGGCTGAGCCTTAGCACCGTTTGTTCAGTTTAGCCGTAGGCTTTTATGTTTAGCTAATAATTATTCAATGTGCCCAACGTGATGCTGGTGCTGACCTTCAAAAAGAATTAAAAAAAACCTTAAATAAAGCAACAAATTACTGTGGACATTTTTAATGCTCTCAAAATGTGTTATCTGGAAGGATTTTATAGTTCAGAGGCATGATCCATTTTGTGAGGACAGGTATAGAACTGACTTTTAATGAGGGACTGAGTGGCGATAATTCCTGAGTTCTTCCTGTCAGGGAAATAGCAGCTGAAATAAACTCTTTGGGGAAATTAGGCAGTTTGTTTCTATTGTGCATGTTAGAATTGTTTGGGTTTACTATTTTCTATTTTCTTGTGCTAGAGATTTTTCATTGTAAAGCAAAACCATTATTTTTGTAATTATTTCTGGATATATACATTAACTTTATGGCACAGTACTCTACTAAGTATTGGGGAGCAACACATACCTCCGCACAGACAGGATGAATTCCTAGTTGATCTTTAGTGAGGCCACATTTAATTGCTGCTGCAAATCCCTGTGTTATTTCTCCAGCATTCGGAGAGAGGACATGGAAGCCCACGACTCTTTCCTAAAAACAAAAACATAAGAAAGGAAAACATTTTTATAACAATTTCTATGTAACACTACTGTACATAATTAATAAACGTATAAAACTCCGTAAGTGCAGCCATTCCAAATACTGCCCCGTTTGCCAGTCCTGTAAAGAAGGTAGCAGAGTAGACAGCAGTGCAATTAAAGGCAATTTGAGACAGGCTGTTGTTCTTGGTTGGCATTTGAGGAGAAGGTGACATCAAGCAGTGAAAAAGCCAATTGGCTGTACCTTTCTGCTCTTTATAAACAGATACAGCAAATAGGGCAGTATTTGAACTACCCAGTGAGGCCTCTGGAGGTGTCCTTGGGTTTTAACAAGGGTTTAGTTCTCCCAAAGTGTTCTGGGTTATATTTCCTGTTCTTTGCCATGCTACAACCAAATCAATGTATCCTTGGAAACCGCTACTAAGGTTATAAGAACATTTGGCAACAGAACCCTATGTGGGAGAGAATGCCATAACTTCATGTTAATTTTACATTTGAATGAACAGAAAATATCAGCACACTTTTCTCAATATGATAATTAATGTAACAGCAAAGTGAAACGTAAAGGGATTCTGTCATGTTTTTATGATGTAGTTTATATTTCAAAATGACACTGTTTACACTGCAAATAATTCACTCTACCATATAAAATGTCATTCCTGAACCAGCAAGTGTATTTTTTAGTTGTTGTAATATTGGGGTTTGGCCAAGGCTGCGTAAATTCACTAAAATCCGAAGTTGCTTCCAGGGAGCCAAAAGTTAGTGACGTTGCGCTAGCATTAATTCGTCAAGCAAAGCGAAGTTACGCTAGCGATGCCTAATTGCATACAGCACCAAGTTAAAGTACAATGGACTGCAGCAACTACATTACACTACACAAGGAAACCTTAATAAAATAAATAGAGGTGTTATATTGCCCTACACATGTGCCTGCTGTACAGTTTATGTTCCATATGTCAGGAAATGTAGGGTGGAAGGAGGGTACCCCAAAATAATTACAATCTTTTTCAGCCTATCACCCTAAAAAAAGTAAAAGACGCCAGTGTTTTTTGGGATTTTTCAACTATTTTTGGAGAAACTCCTATTTACTCTATTGCACTTCGTCTGGCCTGAGCTGGGGAAATGAAGTCTGGTGCAAGAGGTAACATTCAGGAAAATCTGCAACTTCGTGAATTAGCGTACTTACGTCCCTTTGCCAGAGTGCAACTTCGCCTGTCGTTAGGGTGCAAAGTACCGCTAGAGTCTGTCTACTTTGCTAGGGACCGTTAGAAAAGTGCCAAATTAACGTCAAACTGGTGAATTTTCGCCATTTCATCCCCCTAGGATGGAACTGCTTTCTGGCAAGCTGTTGTTTCTCCTTCTCAATGTAACTGAATGTGTTGCAGTGGGATCTGGATTTTATTATTGAGTGCTGTTCTTACATCTACCAGGCAGCTGTTAGTATGTGTCAGGGAGCTGCTATCTGATTACCTTCCCATTGTTCTGTTGTTAGGCTGCTGGGGGGGGTTGATATCACTCCAACTTGCAGTACAGCAGTAAAGATTGACGTTTATCAGAGCACAATTCACATGACTAGAGGCAGCTGAGAGACTGACAATATGTCTAGCCCCATGTCAGATTTCTAAATTAAATATAAAAAAAAATCTGTTTGCTCTTTTGAGAAATGGATTTCAGTGTAGAAGTCTGCTGGAGCATCACTATTAACTGATGCATTTTGAGAAAAACATTTTTTCCCATGAAAGTATCCATTTAAGTCATGCCACTTCCAATGAATACTATTTAGATATTTTTGCAATAGTTATGTATAATATATAATCATTAACAGTAAGTAAAACAAATAGCAAGCGCAAAAGTAACTCTGCTTACTGTACTAGAGTGACCAAAACAATGTGGGAAAATGTGTGTTCTCCTTAGTGGGAGAGGTAGGCACCAGGAAAGGTGATACTAATCAGAGAATAGGTTCTCTGTTTAAAGGCTTTGGTGGCCAGGTCCTGGAGGTTAGGGTATTCTGGAAAGAACAGGCAAGCCAGGTACTCCGATCATGGATTAGAGCTCACCTTCCACAGGAAGGCTGTCCTGTGGAAAGGTATTTAGTTTAAGCGAGACTGTTAGGAAGCTCTCTCAGAGCAGGACACAGAGCATGTAGGAGACTGTGTTAGGAACTCCTGGAGGAGCTGGGAGTGCTGCCTGTGACTGCCTGAAGCAGAAAGTGACTGGAACAGTGAGTTGGTTGAGCTGGTGAGTCTGGCTACAAGAGTGAGGGAAGCAAGAAAGCTGAACTCTAACAGGAGAGTCCTGTGAGGACAGGGGTGAGCCAAACTATATTGTTTGTTATGCTGGTTATACAAAAGGGGCTCAGTCTGGTCAGGGGCTGCTTCAAAGTGTGAAGGTAGTGCCCAGTGGGCAAGGTTTTTATTTTGTGATGTATGCTTATTTTCTACATTGGTCAACCCTGTGTATAATTGACTGTTGGTTATAAAAGTGGGAAAATAAACCCGTGTTTTCCTTGAAGAAGCCACTGTCTTTCTGCTCCTTTGTCCTACGCTGCCTGCCGTACCATTTGCTAATTTCCCCCAAAAGTTACATGTGCAAGCTGCCAGTTTTGCCACACTACATATTTCTGTGATAATGAGAATTCCTTGCAGAGTAAAAATGATCGACTTGGGGGGAAAAAGAACAACAACTCAAAAAATGGCAACGATCAGATAAACAGAGCTATAATGGATCATGTATAGTTAGATAAACACCCCTCCCCAACCCATTGCATCTGTAAATCTGTAACATTGAACAGACTGTCATAAAAATCTTGTCAGCATTTAGAAATAACTTCCCATTTATTCCTGCAGGAGAATACTTTGCCAAACAGAAAACAAATGTCAGGTTGCATCTCTGCCTTTAGTTTTTCTTTATGGCATCATAAAGAAGACTATCTGAGAACTTATGTGGCTCTGTGGCACCCCAGTAGTTATTTGATCATTCAGTGCTGGTCGTTACAGGCAAATGATCCTGTCGCTTAAGTAATCACTGTTCTAGACAGGAAGCCAATAAAGTCGGTACATTTTATCATGGTCAGCAGCCTTCAGGTGCCGGGTGAGTAGAATTAATGCCGTCCTCTTGCTTGCTACCCATCATCTTTATGATTACGGCCTGTCACATTAGCATATCAGGCCCAACACAGGTGAGCTGTGCAAGGAGACAGCCGGCTTCCGAGGAGAATGTTAATTTGATTTCTTGTCTCCTGGTTTGACTCGAAAATTTATACTGCATGCAAAATGAAACCAGAGGATAGAAGTGAGGGTGATGAATAGCTAATTGTGCTCTCTGTGTCTTAATGCACTTAATAAAATCTATTACATGGTCACGCCATCTATTATAGGTTATATCTTTTGAGAAAAACAGTTGGGATTCCCAGCAAATCAGGGACATGTTTCATACCTAGAGTTCGATTTTTTTTTGCTGGTCCAGAATGTTGTCACTCAATTAGGATTATATTTGTGACTGGCTATCCAAGCTGGTATAATAGTTGAAATGCCCTTTTTTATGAAGCTGTCAGTTGTGTGATTATGTAGGGCTGATTACCTATTAAGGGGCAGTAATCCCACTACTTTGTAGAGAACGTTACACAACTTCTTAAAAGAATCCTCAGTAATTTAGAACTTTCTGGATAACAGATAACAGATCTTATACCAGTATCTTTTAGTCTTTTCTCTACAGCAAATGGCCAAAAGTGACTTGAGTGAGACTGAAAGGTTAATGGGAACCACTACACTACTGTTTCTGTTTCCTATACCCTGATGCATCACTAGAGATTTCGGCTCACTCTACCAGATGGAGCACAGTGTGGAGCATACAGTAACATATAGGAATATTGCAACAACCCTTTGGTATCAGTAAGACTTCAGTTCATATGAGCTAGGTTATTGAGATAAAGTGAGGCTATTCCTAACTTGAAAAAAGTGACGCAAAGTTTATATCTGCATATTGGAATGAGAATATTTTACAGTTTGGCAATGCCACAGCCAGTAATTATAGCATCTTGCTGAATTACTTATGTGCATCATTTAATTTTAGGCAGATAATGATACTTCCTTAAATCAGTGCTCCAGTTTGTTTCCATTTCCTTGCAACTTGAGAAAGGTTTGTGTTTGGGCCTGAAACATTGTTGCTTGTTGGTGATCCCAGCTATGTAAACCAATAAATGCTTTTTAAATTGACTCTATGGAAGCTGC
>CM044436.1:89652901-89664038 GCA_024363595.1 Xenopus borealis
AATTTACAGCGCAATAATATTTAGCTCTGAATTTCATTAAATAAAGCTGTGAAATTTATTTTAATTCCTATACAAATGCTACTCTCCCTTTATACTGATTTCAAATAATTACTTTAAGAATAGAACTTTATGATCTGCAGCAGTATAAAATTTCAGCACCGATTCATTTAACTGTCAGAACAATTACATTTTAAGGCCATCTATAAAGTCAACGCAATGAGCCTTCTAGTGAAACAGTGTGTAACTCATTGGTAACAAATCAACTTTCATATTTCTATAAATGTAATGCAAATTAATCTGACACTTTTATTAAAAAATGTTTTTGAACCTCATAAGAAGATTTCTGAAAACATAAAGGTAGGTTAATTGCCGCCTTTTATACTAAGCTCTATTAGGGCAGGGACTTATGTGACTGATGAACACACTCTGTATGCTGAGTACATATGTCAGCACTATATAAAGCATAATGATGATGTCTCAATGATGTGAAGCTTTCTGTAGCGGTGCATATAAACAATCAACAGAGAGGCTTTTTGAAAATGAGCGCTTGATTCCTACTTACATTATCTTTCAGATTACAGATGATCTTTGCGTAACACTTGTTATTGTCCCTCACTGGTACTGTCCATTCTAGAGGCCAGAAGTAACTGTGGTAGACCTGAAAAGAGGCAGTTTCTTTATAAATGTGTTCCCAAATCATTTATGCTATAACAGAGTCGAAACAAAGGAAAAGAAGAAATAAATTCCCATATATTAAGGGGAAGTCATTGCATTTGTGATTTTTGCAACACTGGAGTAATCAAGCTACATGCACCACCTGAAAGTATGTTTACTGTAGTCTGCTGCACAATATGAACACATTTTTCTTTTGCTTGAAATCTAGACACAATATAATGCAGGTGAATGAAATTCCTCTGAATTGGCGGAAATATGTCTCTGATTTGTCTTTTCATATTTAAATATGACTGTATGTTCAAATGATAACTAAGTGCCCACAAGACATGAAACACGTAAAGGCTCTTTTGAGGTTTTTTTTTGCTATATTAAACCTTTTTTAACTGCATCAAGCATTGGAGTGCAGCTTAGTTTGTGCCAGCCTACTATTATATATGTGTATGTTTTTTGCCTCCCCGAGCTGAAGGTCTGGGGCTTGAGCACCTGGACCCCCATGGGTTTTGGTAAGTTACCCCTTATTTCTTACCAAGCCCAAAAACTGATTGTCTAATCAAATAGCATTGCTAAACAAATGGTACTTGTCTAGAGATGAATCCCATAAGCAAAGAAAAATGCAGAATAAACAGAACAATTTCCAGGGCTTGTATGAGTCAAAAGTTTTAACATTTTCAATTAACAATGACACCAAAAGGTATTTTCAGTTTTTGCTGTCACCCACGTTAGAGAAGATAAAGGCAGACAAGAAAATGAAGTGGATATCTCCTCGGATCTGGTGCATATAACAGAAGCTTCCAGTCTGAAAGTTAATAGCTGAGGCAATAATAGCTTCATAAAAGCTAGGGGTAAGAAAAGCTATATATTTATGCCTATGTATCAGGTATTTCTGCCTTGAATATTTCAATTGTGCAAACTGAGGAAAAATAAAAGTTTAGAGGACCTTCATTTCCAGTCCATTATTACCCTCACCTCTATATTCTCCTCTCCGTATTGTCTGATAGCATTTTCTTCAGATAAGCCACAGGCACCATATTCGAAAGGGGTAAATACTGTCGTTGGTACGTTTACATAGTCACACTATTAATGTAAAAAAAAAAAACCTGTAAAGAACTTGTGTCTTTTGAGTTTCATTCAAATAAAGATTAATATTGAAGAAAACAGCCAGATATTAAACTGTATATATCAGTAACATTAAACAACAAGTATATGAAACGGACCAGCTATAATCCAGATATCCTAAAGGATCACTTTATATTGTTACCATTCTACCTACCATTTATACTGATTAGAGGATGGGCAACATCAAGGGTTACTGCATTTCTAGCTTATTAGATTGTGTAGCTGAAAGGCCCTTTACAAATTTAATTTTCTAAGAAGATACAAATAAGGGCCATAGAGTGGGGAGACTGACCTATAAGACTTGTGATACAACAAGCAGAGTATCATTAGTCACCGTGGTGACTGTAAGTTTAGTGGTAAATGTATGGTCTGTATATATTGCCATTGCACAGGGGAGAACAGCAGAAAAAGTTCAATAAATAGTTAAACCCACAGCCCATTTTCAATGCATCTGGGGTATTAAAGGGTCATTTTGGTTGTTTTTCTTTGATAAGTCTGCTTTTGTAAGTAATTGTTACTTTTGGCAACCTGCCTTTCCCTGTCAACCTGTCAGAGTTTCTAATGCTAACATTATTATTATTATTGCTGCACAAATATGGCAGCCCCCTCATAGAGTAACATGTGGGACCAAACAGGTAATGTAAAAGCATTGGGCAAATACCAATGAGAGGTTTTCTTTCACAGCAGATCAGTAAATGTTAGAGATTGATTGGATGGTATCAACCAGAGCCAACATTGCGCCTGCCATTACATTATGGCCAACAGCCTCTAAGATTAGGTGCAAAAATATACATTTCTCTTTATTTATACTGCACTACAAAGGTCCTTTCTAAAGTTAATTTTATTTCCCTATTAAGCACTTTCTTTATAATGTGATATAATATTTGTGTGAGCAATGCATGAACTGAATCAATCATAGCATAACAATAACCATTCACACACCCAAAAAAAACCAAGGGATGTAAAACAGCTAATGACAAATTAATGAAATAAAAAATGTGACTACATTTTCGTCTTTTTTTTTTCTAGACTATTGCTGCATCATCAGTACCACATGGGAGGTTTTGGGGTTTATGTGGGAAGTATATTGCCTATCACTGCTGTGTCAGCATTTAGCACACATCTAAAAGGCTTCTTTGTTATTATACAGGCATGACTGTTAAGTGATATACATTGCAGAATCTTGACACTCATATCAGTGTGTTTCTGAGCTTCGGAGTAGGGGGGGTTACATCCATAGTGCAGAAAGTTAAAATTAGAGTAAGTAAAAATTAGAATTCTGTCTCTTGGAGTTACCAGGAACATCTTTTTATTGCTCCTATTAACTTATGGGCTGCTGCCTGACTCAAAAATGAGTAAAGGTTTAAACAACTGCTCAGTACACAGTGATTATCTAACACTGGGTAATATTATGGATTGTTGCTTCCCAGAAAAGGAAAGAACCACATGTAGTAATGGGAAGGTACCTCTATGGATACCTGCCCATCAGTTGTATTACTGTTCATTCAGGTTCTAGGGCAGTATTCACATGTGTATCAGGTGGCTTAGTCCTAAGTACTTGCTGTAATTGAGTGTTGTGATTTTAAGTACCACATGAAGCCTTTGAAATGTAGTCAAGTAGGGAGCCTCGGCCTTCTTTATCAACGAAATACAGCAAATTACATTTACAGTATGGAATATCAGACAGGGCCGCTCCAGCCATGAAGCAAGGTGAGAATCTTGCCTCAGGCAGCAGGGAGCGTCAAATTACTGGGGGTGGCAAAAAGTCGCCTCTTCTAGTGCAGCAAGCGCAGGGGGGGTGGCATCGGGGTTGCTGCCTAAGGCAGCAGCAGCCCCTGAAACGCCCCTAGCAGAGGGCAACATGCTCCTAGATCCAGCAGTAAATAGCAATCAAAAAATAGTTATATTTTCCTGACTGAGTCAAATTAGAGCACTGAAAGCAAACACCTGATTGATTACATTTTTAATGCTGCTTCACAACGCCTTCAGAGTTTGGATCATTGTAAAATTATGCAGATCAGCAGGTATATAAAATCAGCAGAACCCTTCTACAAACCCATGAAATTGTGGGAAAGGTAAAGAGCAGACCTTTAGAGTTGAATCTCCATACAGCCTCTTTGCTAGTAGGCGGCCTGCTTGGATAGCTACAGGGGTGAGCTCTAGTTTGTCCTGTATGACATCTCCAATGGCATAGATATAAGACACATTAGTCTGCTCCTCATCATTAACTGGGATTTTTCCTGTTCTGGATGATTAAAAAATAAAACAGAAAAAATGAAATAATATTACAACAGTTTTTTTTTTACCTTTAGGATAAACATTAATTCAACTATTGATTTTTAATCTCTTCTGACAACTACAGAAGTTAACAATAGAACAAACTGCCTTGTATTTGTCTTTATCATACAGTATGTCATTATAGCTCTGTATAGAGATATAAAACAGAAATTCACAACTCTTACTTTTCATTTATCTTTACTCCAGGTATTTCAAGTCCAATATTTTTTGTGCAAGCATCCCTTCCAATTGCCAGCAGAACCTGCAAAGCACCAGTGACCTCTTGTGACCATTGGTATATGAAGAACAAACTGAACTTATATAACATATATATATAATGATTTTTTTGGAAAAATCTAAAGCTTTATTGCCCGTTTTTTTTGGAAAACAAAGTAAATGTATCATATTGTGAAAGCACAGCAACTACAATTTCTACCAAGACAGATTGATGGAGCATACACAGGCTGCAGACATAACTTACAGATTAATGCCCACTGGTTGCACAAAAGTTTTACTGGGACGCCTATTAGAAGACTTACTTTTTTTTTTCTTTTTTTTCTAGCAAACTAGTTGGCCAATCCAGGCACACATTATGATTGTAAGGGTATCTGCATAAATTGCTGCACTGAGAAAGACTTACTGTGTTGTATTCATCTGTTGTCTCTGTGCCATCAGGTGCTTGTGATGTTACTTTTAACCTTCCAGGTGTGCCTGCTTCTATTTGTTCTATCTGGCAAAGCAAACATCAATAGAATTGTTATTTCCAGGAATGCACGAACAAATACTAAATATAATGGAAGCTTTCCAATATTCCTTAACAGCAAGACAAGTACATCCATCAATGTCTAATGTATTTCTACTCATCTGAAATATAAAGGCTGCTATCCTTGGGAACTACAGGTCAGGCTAATAGGTTTATAAAAGTAAATCTAATCAGCTTGTACTGTTGCATGCATCACAGCTCATGTATTGTGGTGCCTAGGGTCAATAGCAATCTCCTGCTGCAGCTGGAATCAAATGTATATCATTCCATAAAGGTGACTTACACTTAACAATTATGGACTTAAAAGAAAAATAAATAAAATGCTACTGAATGCCTTTCTCTACTGATCAATACCAGGGTTCTTGAATGTATGGAGGTATATTAGGTTAAAACTTATTGCCTTTATATACCCTTAAAGCAAAGCAGGCATTCTACCCATTCAGCATCTAATCACTGACTAGTGTCACACACATAAACACAAGTAGACTTTCCTGTTGGTTGTAAAAAACAAATAATATATAGGCTGCTGATCTCCACCTTTTTTAAACTAAAAGTAGCAGCTAGTTTGTCTCTGTTATAGAGTGAATTGTTTCAAAATAAGCAAATTCAATTCATAAATATCCATAGTTCATGCGTTTAACATGAGCAGTGTCAGCTATGCAGGCAATGAATTTATCAGGCTGAATGAATGAATGATAAAAGTGTATTATGTCTGCCCTGATTAACAGCTTTATCTGCACAATCCATTATTTGCATAACTTCAAAATTATCTGAAAGCATCCCACTTACATGGCTTAGATTATGGTCGGTATTTATATAAAATGTTATCATAATCTATCCACTCAGCAATGATATCACTATATATGTATCCATATTTTTTATTCTATCACCTTCAGTCAATTATTGTATAAAATATGTATACCTACATATAGGGGCAGATTTACAAAATTCGATTTTTTCGGAGGATCGAATATGCAAATTTGGCATCTTCGATCATCGAATACCGAATATTCGAATTATTGAACAGATTGAATATTCAATCATTCGATGATCGAAGGATTTAAAATTTAAAAATTATTCGAATGCCTACTTCGCCAGATTGAACCTACCAAATACGAATAGAAGCCTATAGGAACCCCCCCATTGCAAAGACTTGCTCGAATACCATTCGTACGATCCAACACCTCGATTGTTCGAATAGTAAGAATTTTTCGGAGGCTCGAAGGAAAAAGTAAGTTTTTTTCGTAAAATCGAACGATCGGTATTCGATCGTACGATTTCCTCGAGAAATCAAATATCGAGGAAATCAAAGCCTAAACCTATTCGATAAGCATTCCATAGTCGAATGCAATTTCGAGGGGATTCGAAGGATTTTAGGGGAATTTTAGTAAATTTGCCCCATATTGTCTGTATTTAAAATCTATACAATTCAACTGAAAAGTTTTATATTGTGGATGGAATACCTTAGTTGGCACAAATTGTTTGATGAATTTCACTCCATGCTCTTCCATGTAGTCACCAATCTTGCTGGCCATTTGCTTATCAAAACCTCTTAGCAGAATGGAACGCACCATGACGGTGACATCTAGACCAAGTCCTGCCAAAAACCCAGCACATTCCAAGGCAACGTAGGATGCTCCAACCACCAGAGTCTTCCCCGGACAGTAAGGAAGCGAGAATAGGTCATCACTGGAAAAGGAATAATAATTAAACGGTTCTTTAGCATATAGGTCAACTGTAAATAAATTAGAAATGATTTGATTGATAGAGAGGAAGATGCTATAGGACTGGAGCCTTGGTTCTATTAAGGTGCAGTCAATACAGTCCTAATAAAGGATTAGCTGGATGCAAAACTGGTGCCACTTCTTGACTGAGAATTTATGTAGCAAAAGCTCTGAATCCCCTCGGGATACTGTAAATAAAACTGAATAAGGGTCACACTTTGAAAAATGTGTTTGGTCTGCTGTATATAAAAAGACACATCAAGTTATAATTGCAAGAAAGCTAAGACAAGTTCTGTTGGAATAAACTGAATCATTTATTTATTTCCACTCTTTGTAGCAGTTTGTGAAAATGATAGGACACTCAGAGGCAGATATATCAGATGGTGAATCTTAAAGGACTTCCTACATAGGATATCCTGACTTTTATGAACATTTTAATGAACTGACACATTTGATCTTAGACAGCATTATGGGGTGTAACAACTCAGCTAGAGAACACCTTTCTTTCTGAATCTTTCATTTCAGCAAGAAATTTTAAGCAGGGATAAAGGATTATGCCATTTTTTTTCTGTGCTGGAACAAAACATTTTGGGCCAGAAATTAAAATTTAATTTGGAATGCCAGGTAGTTTTCTAACCAGTTCAGAAAAAAACTATCAAAACATGATAACCCTGCCTCTAAATTAAGTGGCCTACTTCTGGAAGTGTGTTTAGACAACAAACATATTATACTATCAAACTGTTGTCTTAGATTTGTACCTTGTAATGCAGTATTCCTTGTCTCCGGGAATACCCAAGTATCGTGGCCGTTGACCAGTGGCAATGAGAAATTTTTCTGCTGTAAAGTATTTCACTTTTCCTCTACTATTTGTTGACTTTAAAAAAAGAAAGAAAGAATAATATTAAAATTGATCCAAATATGAAATTGACAATATTATTACTATTACTGTATCTACTGTGCTGATTATTATGAAAGTGTTCTCACCCTACCTTGATTGTATGAGGTCCTACAAATTCTCCGTAGCCATTTTCATACTTCACATTGTTTTCCATTAGGGCGACTCTGTAGTTAAAATTTAGAGAGCCAATATAGTTCTGAACAGAATCTATCATTGTTTCCCAGTTGTGCTGTACTGTTGGCACACAATAAATAGAAAGTTAATATTTTTTACATTAGTAAAACATAACATCAGTAAAGCTGAAGGCTTTTGCAGGATGCTAGTAATTGCAGTTTAAGAACTATGAAAAAAACCTGAATGTAGTAAACCCCTGGGTTACACCGACCAAATATGATCATGCCAATAAAATAGCACTTGCAGACAAAAATGTGTTCACCTGGCAGTATATAAACTATCACATTTCATTAACTCCCATCATGTAAGATTATGTCACAAGATGCAGTAAGAGTTCCTTTGTTTCAATTCCACAGAAATTAGGGATTGAAACTTGAAGCTGATTTGGAAAATTATTAGACTGCCAGGAGAAGTCTAGCCCTGATGCTATATATTCAGAACATACACTTGTTCATGGCATAAGAATGTGTCACCTTAACACATTGCATAGCAATTCCAGTGTATTTTAGGAGATTTAATAAGTGATCCCTCCTAATTACGGGCAGCAGACATTTGAATGAATTGAGTTGAGGGTATTTTCATAGAAAATCTTGGTCAGCTTTATCCTAACTTGTCTAAATCTCAGCATTTAGGTGACAAGTCCAAATAAACATTATTAAACGCTTAGGCCCAAAACCATATGTTTTCTCTGACAGTAGTGTTAAATAAAGGCACTTTTGCAGCAGAACCTCTGCGCTATTTTGTATCGACACCTACCATTTTCGAACTACTATTGATGGCTTTGGATGGAAGCAAGGTGCAGCGATACTTAAAACCTAAACCACAGAGGAACGAGTACCAGTTTATTACATTTACTATGTTTTCTCTGAGACACAGCTTTTTGATTTACATTTTGAAGTTCAGAACATGCATGTAATAACAACAATCAAATGATCAACTGCTCAAAAGTTATACACTAAATGGCAGTGTGTGAGGAGTTTCCTTAATTGAGAAGGATATATGGGTTTTTTTTTTGTAGATAACAAGTTGTCTAATTCTGGGCAGTGTCATTCTGTAGCTACTAAGGCAAATAAAGTTCTGTCTTGAATAAAAAAGGGCATAAACTCAAGGGATGAAAACATAATTATACCTCTTTATAGGTCCCTGGTAAGGCCTCACCTGGAGTATGCAGTGCATTTTTGGGCTCCAATCCTTAAAGAAGAACTCAACCCCTTATTTAAAGAACTGTACCCTACATGGACCACCCTCCCTCCTTCCCCCAGCCTGGCTGCTACCCTGGGCAAATGTCCCTACCTCTTTACTTACCTCTAGGTGCAGATTTAGGCATCAGAGTTCACTGCAGCCATCTTCCGTGTCTTCATTATCTTCTTGTCTTCTTCCGGCACTTTGGCACGCTCCATCAATTTTGGTGCATATTAAGTTGCTCCAAATGCGTATTGTCAGATTACTGAAGACCCAGAAGATGGCTGCCGTGAACTCCGATGCCTGAATCTGCACCGAGGGCAAGTAAAGAGATAGAGGCATTTGTCTTGGGTAGCAGCTAGGCTGAGGAGGGAGGGGGTTTATGCAGGACTGGACTGAGAATCAAAATAGGCTCTGGCATTTCAGGTACACAGAGGCCCAGTCAGCCCACATAGAGGCCCAAACTGTCCCCACCAGCCCACTAAATACTGACTTTCTATGGGACCTTATAGCAGCCCATCTGGCATTTGCCCTAACCCACAGATTGCCAGTCCGGGCCTGGGTTTATGTAAGGTGGGGGTAGGATTTTTTTTAATAAGGGGTTGCTTTAAGAGAGATATAAATGAGCTGGAGAGAGTGCAGAAATGTGCTTGTGAAAAGACATGATTACACTTTATAAGTACCTGTACATTAGCAGGGACCTTTATACCCATAAAGAGGATCACTGCACAAGAGGCCATCCCTTTAGACTAGAGGAAAATAACTTTCATTTGAAGCAGCGAGGGCGGTTCTTAATGCCTTTAAGAGTGGCTTTGATGATTTCGTGGACAAGCATAATATCCAAGGTTATTGTGATACTAAACTCTATAGTTAGTGTAAGAGTATATACAGTATATACAAGTTTATGTGTATGGAGGTCCCAGTGGCGGAACTACCGGGGAAGCAGGGGGGTGCAATTGGGCCAGGGTCTGCAACCCCTCAGGGCCCCCCGGCAGCTTGCGCACTGCTGATTTACGGCCGCACGGGCCAATTTCGGAGCAGATAATCTGGTACACAGGGAGGTGGGGGGCCCGACTACACGTCCCGCACCAGGGCCCACTACTGGAGTGTCCAACACAACATAATGCTATTGTTTCGAAAATGGCAATTATATCCATTTCATTTCCATATAGTTCTTAGGAGTGCATATGGCAAACGACCTTTCCTGGACCCTGATCATCAACTCTATCACAAAGAAAGCTTAACAACGCCTTCATTTTCTACGGAAGTTAAAGAAAGCCAGTCTTACCCCTCCCATTCTCAAAACATTTTATCAAGGCACCATGGAGAGTGTTCTCTGCAGCTACATCACAATATGGTTTGGAAACTGCACAGTTGCAGAACAAAAATCCCTTCAACGGATTGTGAAAACTGCAGAAAGGATCACAGGAGAACCACTTCCACCCATCTCCCAAATCCACCAGAAACACATGATGCGCCGGGCAAATATTATAGCAAAAGACTATTCTCACCCATCTCATTCTCTGTTCACTCTCTTGCCATCTGGAAGGAGGTTCCGCAGCATTCAAACTAGAACCTACCTACCACCTACTACCTACCACCCTATGTACATCCACAAATACTCCTTCTCTTTCTTTATGCAAAGGCACTATGGTGAGGGGGCCTGAGTGAAACGTGATTTCGATACGCTGTATAACTATATAGTCTGTATTGACAAATAAAGGAATCTTGTATCTTGTATATAGATTACCTGATCTTGCGTATCTAGAACAAAAGTTTTCACACAGCTGTTCATTGCCTTCAACAGGAATAAACAAGAGTGTAAATAGTTTGTGCAATAAGCAAGAACGGTTTTCTATACTCATGTGTATGTGTCTTTGCCTGAATATGTCATAAATTCACGTATATGGAAGATAAATCAACTATTGTGGGACAATTATTTCTCTTTCATGTCATTGTCTCATTGTTAATTGTTCCCGAATAGAAATTCTGTTTCTTATATTATTAGAATTCAAATGATTAAGGTTTCTCTTTTGATCTTTTAGACACACAAACATACACACATATAATGCAAATCTGGAAAAACGAAATTGTCTAAGAAATGGTTATATCAATACATACTATTGTCTTCTATCTGCCATCCATATTTCTGAGAATCTTTCAAAGCCTGTCTTAGCAAAGCCGCCTGATGCATTAGCTTCTTGGGAATACAGCCTACATTTACACAGGTTCCTCCCAGACCTGATGAAAATATATTCACAATATTAAAAGCAATATGTACAGTAATGAAAATGAAATAATAACAGGGTATTTATTCATCCGGCTTAA
>CM044436.1:89667172-89688462 GCA_024363595.1 Xenopus borealis
TGATCTGTATAGGCCATCCATGGGACACAAATCTTGAACTAGGGCCAAATCATCTGATATTTTAGTTGTATGAGGATTTTAAGACTAGCACAGGTGATTCTTTGCCTCTTGCCGCTTAAGGTGGCTCCTGCGATGCAGCCCCCACCCCTCGCTCCCCAGCACTTACCGTTTTTGTGCAGTAGCGGGTCCAGCGGGGGTGCATCGTTAGTGCAGAGAGTGCAGTTAGAAGAGCCGAATTTCCAGTTTAATGACTGGAAATGTATCTCTTAAAGTTACCAGGAGCGTTTCTTTTCTGTCCCTGGAAACTCGGGGGCTGCTGCCATCTGAGGAGAGTTTCTCAACTCACCTCATTATTATTATTATTAATAATAATAACATGTATTTCTATAGCGCCAACATATTGTGTAGCACTTAGCACTCCTAAAGACTACATTCTATAAAGGGTAGCCACAGAATTAGTGACTCCTGTAGTTTTATAATCTCTTAGCAAAATTAAGTAAGTTTTTGTGGTCTAATGGCAGATAGAAAGTCCCATAAATCTGTATTATTTAGCCTTGATGCAGGAAGAACAACCTCTGGATACTCTATACATAGAAAACTTAGTGGCTCTTTAAGCCTGTATACTATGGTGGCAGATTTATCAAATTCACATGAATGATTCGAAATTCGAGTGAATTTTCAAAAATATTAGAATTTTCAAATATTTTTGAAGACCACTTCGAATAATTAGAATAATTCGAATAAAATTCTATTTGAATATTCGTCAGTCGAATTAGTTGCCCTTTAAATTTTTATTCGACTGCTTAGTTCACCAGATTAAACCTACCAAATTGCTATTAAACCCTATGGAAAGCTCCCATAGCGTTTTTTAAACTTTTTTAGATCGAATAAAAAAAATTTGATCGAATGGTTAAGATTTAATTGTTCGATCGAATTTTTGTTATTCGATCGTTGATCGATTGAATTGCGGTAGAAATTCAAAAAATCGACCACAATTCGACTGGTTGAATTCGAGGGTTAATTCACCCTCGAATTCAACCAATAGTAAATCTGCCCCTATGTATTCAGCATTTTTTTAAATTTAATTAAAACTGCAATAATTGGTTGGTTAACTATTTACCTTAGAAGCAGCTAGTCCTCCTGATCCACCACCAATAACTATCAGGTCATAGTCATATGTGATTTGGTCAGGATTATCTTCTTTAGTTTCTAGTAGTTTCTGAAACAGGTTTTCTTTAGACAACTAGAATGGAAATAGGGAAAACAGGTCACAAAACCATGAAACCAAAATATGAATACAATGCTTGTGATTACTATAATATAATTTCATCTTATAAGAAGTATGAAATCATTTTATGGCAGTACAGTATTGTCTGACTCATATAACTTCCGGTATTCTATGTATTTTTACAAGTCGATGTGGGATGGGCATTTCTTATTTTGTTCCTACTATGCAAATAACATTCTAACACTGATAAACATCCCAAGGGGATAATTTTAGGTGTGGCCTTAATTTCCTAGAATGTTGGGGAATTATGATGTTGGCACAACACCTCGGATTTACTGTCCTCGTCTACGCCCCAGCCCTGAGATTAGGGATGAAATGTGCTTTCTTTATGGAACAGGTTCTTAAATAATTCATGTTTTAAATTTTGACATTTACAAAATGGTTAAAGGTGAAGGTAAATGAATACCTGTTACGTAAAAGAATGGTACAGGTCTTAGTACCTAATAATAAAACAGACAGGCATATTGGATATATGTATTGGATTTATTGGCATATTGGATTTATAAAACTTCTTCTTGTCTTTAATTTTGTACATGTCATATATTGTGGTTTGGTTTCAACTAGCGTAAAACAACAAACATACAAATCAACTGAAAAAACACAAGTAATAGGGGGTATTCATCAAAATAAAAATCAAAAAAAATTTTTTGTTATTGAGAAAATTTAGTTTTCCTTTTATCTGAATTTCCATCAAACTTCTTGTATTAAACCCTGTTTATGTTCAGCAGAATTACCACCACCCATACATTAGTTGGTCACAGGGGTGATCTGGGTTTCTAGGTTATTGACTGTGCTTAAACAGGTCAGGTGTGGGAAGAGTATCATCAATAATGACCCCTGTCAGCAGGAGATGTCTTATTGATTGTGGCTTAAATGGTTTTGCTTTTTGTTCAGTAGCTCTAAAAGTTGGAAATATCTGTTTGCCAGAGTCCAATTTACGCTAGCAATCAGGCAGTGGTTTGAATGACAGATTAATAGGAGGGTCTGATAAGTAATAAAAAGTAACAAAAGCAATGCAATTGTTGCCTCAAAGAAAATAGATTTGGTTGGTGTAGCCAGAGACCCCCCCCCCAACAACCTAATAGCATTTTAAATTGAAAGTTAGGAATAAAAAATAAAGACCAATGCAAATCTACACATGATGGGACATTCCACAGAATACAAGTAAACGTGTAGATTAACTATTCAACTATACATGAATAAATGTATGTTTAATAAAAAAAAAAATGAATAAATGTATGATTCAAGCTAACTCCATAATCTTACTTAACTCATGTAAAAACCTTTAAATAATGCATGTGACATGTACATTATGCTAACTGAGAATAGAGATAATTACCACCTCTTATGTTAAAGTTGCTTTAAGGTCAGCCATTAGTCACAGATCTTGTTTTAAAATAATTGCAGATATATGGTATGTGACTAAATCACATTTACATTACAGGTATAGGACTAGTTATCCAGAATGCTCGGGACCAGGGGTTTTCCAGATAATGGATCTTTCGGTTCTTAGGATCTTTATACTTTATATCTAGTCTACTAGAATCATGTGAACATTAAATAAACCCAATAGGCTGCTTTTGCTTCCAATAAGGATTAATTATCTCTTGGATCAAGTACAAGGAACTGTTTTATTAGTACACAAAAAAAGGAAATAATTTTAAAAAAAGTTGGATTATTTGATTATAATGGAGTCTTTGGGAGACATCCATTCCCGTAATTCTAAAGTTTCTGGATAACGGGTTTCCGGATAATGGATCAAATACCTATACTATGTACTCTACATCAATTCAATATTTTAGCTACCAGGATACATAGTTTTAAAAAATTTAAGTAAAGGACTATCATGAAAATGAAACTTTAATACAACCTTTGTCTGATGTAAATTATCCCACTAATTTTTTGTATTTATGGACAGTGAGATCCATTATATCATTAGTATACTGTCCTTTTTTCTAATTAAGTTGATTTTATAAAAAAAACTTACTGTCTGACAGAAAGGCAGTATGTAGAGATTTATAATTATATGAATAACATGTAAATTATCGTTGTGTTGAACTTCTATAGCTCTCATGATAAAATGCAATTTCAGTGCCACAGTACTGTTTATAGCATTAAGAAAACTCCTGTGTGATTGAACTTCCGTACATTGGCTTTTATTGCTGTTATCAATTTAATTAATTAAAAATTGCATGCTCATGTCAGAATTAATAGAATAGAGAATTTACATTGTGTTAGACCAAGCATTAAGCTCAGTTCTATGTATGCAGCAAATTTATCAGACAAAACTGCCATTAGTAGAAGTAGAAAAGGCACAGAAAAATGTTACAAGAAACCAAAATGACTGATGTTCTTATTTCTGGAAAAAAATCTCTACAGTCTACTTTAGAGTGAAAACTTGATACAAAGATTAATATGGACACCTACAACTGAGCATATCTTACCTTTAAAATGTCCTCATAGCTTCCTATGTGCTTCTCCTTCACATAAACACTGGGTAAAGATGATTCCATGGTTTGCTCGTACAGCAGTTCTTCCAGTTTGTTCCCGTTGTCTGTGAAATCAAACAGTGATCTCTCCATTTATAAACTATTATGCCAGGAGCTGCCAAAAGAGGTGGATAATTTTCTTTCTCAATTATTACAACACTCACTTCCTATAAATCATGACTCCTCAATGAATGGCACAATACCAGCTCTTTATAAAACATGTGGGCAGCAAGGATGTTCCACTTTCTCAAGGTATAGTACTCATCTCTAGATGATACAGAAAATATCTCACATGACTCCAAATAGGTACAGGTTTTGCCAAAACTGGTGCTATAATTTGATTGATACCATGAAGGATAATTAGAATCCAGTCTCTTTTTCAACAAAGTAACGAGAAGAAGCATACATTATTTATAGGAAATCTATATTAAAAAAATGATGTCTTTCAGCAGACGACATTAAGGATTCTTGCTCCTTAGCATTGTCTCTCCATAGTCATTCCATATAAGGTGCAAATTCCCACTGTGTTTGGCAATGCTAATTTTTGAGTACACAATGGGAACAATACAATAACATAACCAACTAAGTACCTGTATTGTTTGCCTGCTGTTTATGACCCTTGTTACCTGCCCTGACCATTTACTTACTTAGAGTCTGCCTAATTGGTGACCAGGGTTTACTGAGATTAAATTGGACATCAAGAAATACTTCATCTGCTGAGGGCATTGATGCTGTCCACAATTTTGGGTAAGCAAATCAGGCAAAGATATGCTTATATTGTGACCTGGCTATATAAGAAGACTCCAAGATCATGACCTTGCATGGTCAGATTCCCAGCTGGCCTTAATTTAAATTAAATCTGCTTCTTAGCAAACCACCACAAATGACTAGCACATTGTAAAATTGAAATAAGTCCTATTATTTGTCCTATTGTCATGTTTCTGTATATGTGATTGTACATTGGTTACCATCTGTATTTTATAAGACATTTTGTATAACATCTTGGTAACACAAAACTTACTACCTTCATATGAGAGATCATAATAGGGACTGTTAACAGTTAGAAGGCTGCATGTCTTTTGTCATGATTGCTCTATGACTTTCTTTTCCATGGATTTAGTTTTTTTAACAGCCATGTCATAAAAAGCCTTAAAGTCATATTTGCTGCTGGTTTTAATACTTCAAATAGAATCCCCCGCACAAGTGAGCCAACGTGCATGGGGGGGTCTGAGAATTTCTGTATGATCATAGCTGTTCCATTAACAAAATTCTGGTACAGGGATGGGACCTGTTACCCAGAATGCTCAGGACCAGGGGGTTTCTGGATAATGGATCTTTCTGCAATTTAGGTCTTCATGTCTTAAGTGTACTAGAAAATAATGCAAACATTAAATAAATCCAATAGGCTGGTTTTGCTTCAAATAAAGATTAATTATATCTTAGTTGGGATCAGGTAATTATTATTATTACAAAGAAAAAGGAAATCATTTTTAAATAATTGGATTATTTGGATAAAATGGAGTCTATGGGTGACAGCCATTCCGTTATTCGGAGCTTTCTGGTTAATGGATCCCATACCTATACATGTCTAGAAAATCCAGCTAGAGGGCTGTTTGCCTTTAACCTAAATGCAATCAATTTGTGATCAGTGCAGCAGAGAAATTTGCCTTTACTGAAGGTGGTCCTGATTTTTCAAATGATGAATTACATTATGCTATATGCTATAATGAATTACCTTATGCTATTGTATTGATTCAGGCAAGTAAGGGTATAAAACTTCTGTACTACATCTATGTATTTTTTTCTAAAATAAATGAACAGGGTTACAGAATACTGTGTTTTTTATCAAGTAGATTCTAAATTGTGCAGCACTATTCTCTTTCAACAAAAGGCATTTCCGTCCAAACTCACCTACTTACCTCACTCACTATAATTACCTCCCTCACACCGAACTTGTTTAATAACTGACACCTGCTCACCTTAGTAAGTTGTTCAGCATGACATAGCAAAATGTAAATGAATGTTTCCTTGTTCTTATAATGTAAAAAGGGAATTTCAACTGCAATTAATTCTTGATGAACACGCTTTTCTTCTCTTAAAACAGTTCCTTAATGCATAACCATTTTAAACCAGTCATTTGTTTAAGCATGACAACTGGCTTGTCTTGTGACTTCATTTGGACACTGGGATGGAAATGTAGGTAGTCCTTGGTCTTTGGCCCAGGTCATCCCAGAGATGTATATTCCTTTCATGTATTTGAGCTGACCTCAGCTTCATCTCTGTTGTGTGTGACACACAGACTGATCAGATTCAAATCAATGGAGGAGGGGGAACTGAGCAGATCTGCTTCTCTCTCTCTCTCTGAGCCCTTCATCCTGTGTGGCCACAGATAGAATAATAGATTATAGAATAGAAAAAAACTAGAGACTTGGAAAATAGAGGTTGAATGAGGTGAGGAAGAAGATAAACAGTTTGGAGAATGGGCCATGGGTGTCCACAGAAGGGGGAAGAGGGGGCAGTTGCCCCACCATGACTTCTTCAGCTAGTTCAAAGAAATTGAGATTCCCAACAATGTTTTTTATACTTAAAGGCATGCCATCATCAACTTTTACTCACACAGTGATATCGGAAGGGACTAAGGATTTGAAGGGAAGCCCTAAGTGCCAGTAATAAAGTTAATAGCTAAGCAGAACCTTAAAGTGGACCTGTCACCCAGACACAAAAATCTGTATAATAAAAGTCCTTTTCAAATTAAACATGAATTCCAATTTAAAATTTTTATTAAAGCATTCATAGCTGTTTTAAGCTCATTTAAAAATCTCAGCTGTCAATCAAATATTTCTGCCACTCCGCTATGCCTTAGGTATAGAGGCGGGGCAGATAATTACTTTCACTTTCCATTCAGCACTTTCTAGATGCCACTGCTCCCCACACATTCCCCCAGTTCTCTTAACCATTTAATTATGTAGCCAGGACATAGGGATAAACTTTGGGTCCCCCATTCTGGTGCACAAACAAGATTCTGAGATGATACAAGGCTTGCCTTAATAACTGTGTCCACAAAATGGCTCCTGCCTCTTTGCTATAATTATGAATTCCCAGACTGAAAAAAACAAGATTAAAATAAATTTAAATAGTGTAATTCATGTTCATTTTGCTTGATTAATGTGATAAAATAGGATTTTGAATTTTTTTTGGGGTGACGGGTCCACTTTAACTATAAAATTTTCAGGAGATTCGTTGAGCCATTAACATGCAGGCAGTAGGCAGTGTTCATTGGATATTACCATGTTAGTGGGAAGGCTTAGGGTGGGTAATATGAAAAGGATGCTACCCTATTAGATATTAGTCTACTTGCCCCTCCCTGGAAAATTTTCAGTGGATGCCTTTGCTATGGTCTAAAGTTTTTTGGTGGGGCCCCTGGCATCCCAGTCCAACATTGATTGCAGCTCACTGCTTCTAATGAATGGTGTAATTGGATTATTTCTATTCAGTAAACCAACAGAATGCACATATTTCAACATCAAGGTGTGTTTCTTCCACTAAGCCCCTCTCCCTATAAGATTTTATTACATATACATTATAGACATAAATAATGAGTCTTAGAAATGGTAATACATGATATAACTTGTCTTGCTCAGTCAAACAAGGAAGCTCTCATGTCAGCAGAATTTACCATCAAGTCAACTGGAGCAGTGGGTAGGCCATCTCAATGTTTACTGTCCAATTAAGGTTTTTTTTTCTTAGCTGGCTGTACATATTGCTAAAGAACAATAATTGTTTTTATAAAGTATGTGCACAGGAGCTAACATATCTGTAAAACAAACCAAGCCACATATTCCTAGGGGCACGGTATTTATATAACTAATACACCTTTATGCCAGCACTACAAAATATGTATACAAGTGCAAGATGTTTTTAATTTAGCATAAACAGAGACACAGGAATTGAACAATACAGCTTCCTATCATCTTATTTCTATTTTTAGAAATAGCCATGCTGGGTCTGACTTGAAGACTGTAGACTGGGAAAACAAACCAGGCCTTCTGCTAAACTGACCAGTTTCTATATGTAAGAGAACTTACACATAGCAACAAACTTGCAGTTTGTTCACCCTAAAACCACACATTTATCCATTCCACATCTGTCCAGAAAACTCCTGTGCAAATAAGTGACAAAAGGCTAATTATTTAATCACTCCCCCTCAATCTTACTGAAGTATTCTTCTACAAGGCCGTCTACCACTAAAGTTTGTAGGTATCTTCATAATGTCCCTCGTCTGTAAATTATAGATATGGTTGGTGACAAGCATGACCCCAGAGAGTAAGAAAGTTGTTCTTAAGACCCACTTTCACCTGTTCCTTTAATATTATTAAATCAGCAATGATTGATCCAGGGAGATCAATTGCTAGAAGCAGCCTATTCCTCCTTGCAAGCTTGCCCATTTGTGCCTCTTCTATTTGGAGTTTGGTTAATATTTCTTTAGACCAAAAAAACAGGTTTTTGCTATAGACTATAGAATTTGAGTAACACATACTGCAACAAATCATGTTCCACTTCTGCCACTCTTTAAGAAATCATGCACACCACAGAAAACTACTATATTTGATTTTTCCCTTTATATTTGTGTATTGAAAATGTTAGGAGATAATGCCCCTCATCTATTTCCAAGAAGTTGTTACAGGCTAAGGCTGAGTACTAATCTTGCCTAAGCTGACATTCAGAAGCTGACATTCACAATCTTCCTTATCGTGTCTCATAGCCCTCCACAATTGATCCAGACAAACGTAGCCTGGCTCGTAAACAGAATGTTTAAAAGGATGAAGAAAAAGTACTTTGGCACAGCTGTCGCATGATGTCTTGCTGAAGATCACAACATCACTGGAACAGATGTATTCCTCAATCTCGATTTCAAGGTCACTTCTCTCCTCGTCTGTTCTCCATCCATTGTCATCATTTTTATTAGTTTTACATTTGGTTATTTCTGGAGATTTTCCATACTGATCTTCAAAAGTTGAACAGGAAACAAAGTTATATAATTAGAAATATTCTTGTAAGCCAGCTGTTACCACAAACAGCTATTCGTAAAGAAGCTATTTAAGTAGATGAGTGTGGAGTCAAACAGAGAGAACCACCGCTTATACCCAAGCGGCAGTTTAAACATTGCTAATGCCACTGGGGGCATTACCGTTTTAATGTGAAACTCTATGAAGTAATAAGTAACATATACTAGACTTTTATTAGGTATAAGGACATTTAAAAAAAAAAAATCCCATATATATAATTTAAAGAGAGATGACACATTTTTTTAAAACAATTACAAAAAAAACTCAATATTCTTTAAAATCCTGCCTGCTTTTCCCTGCACAGCAATATAAATTGTTAAAACACTCCTTAGTAAGCTGGGACAGAAGTTTTAAGGGCTACTGTAGCACAGAAGAATATGTGGCATTGCCAGTCAATTGAGTACTAGGCACGATATAAAAAACAAAATGAATGTCAATATAAAGGGTCAATTTTATATATATATATAAAATAGCCAGAAACTGTCCAGTTTTAGCAAAGGCTGAAGAAATGCCAGCTACCAATGCAATCTGGTCATATGGGTAAATTACACAGACATACACTTACTGCTACTCCTCATGATAAAGTATCAGTAATGTAAGGTTGCAAAGTCTTTCGTTATGATTAATTATAAAATCATTCAGCAGAGGTAATCATACTGGATGAAACAAGAATAAAATAACAATCTCAGAATCCAGGTCAAAATAAGCCTATAATAAATGAGCAATTAGGTTTACTCTTGTAAATCTCTGGCAAGCATGAAAATAAGCAATAAAATATACGGATGATACGTAGATAATAACAACCTTGAAATAAGCTATATAAATAAGGTTTTCAAGTAATTTTAAACCAGTTTGAACTTTAAGTGTACAGTCACGCAAATCCAGTTCATATTTTAGTATGATCAATATCATAGATGACACTGTAGTAATACTGTATTACAATGTTCCTGTACCTGTGGGCAGGGCTGCCTTAAGGGGGGCCTGGCTGTGCTGCACTTTTCAAAATAGCTGCCCCCCCTTGACAGCGCTGAAGCCGTGCTGCCTCTTCTAAAGTCCTGAACTGCTGAGAAGCCGAAGAGCGGAAGTCCAGAAGTGCCAAAAAGACCCAAAGCCACAAAAATAGCCAAAGTTGAAGTTCTGAACCCATGAGTTCAGTTCTACTGAACACCAATGTGTGTGTGTTTTAAAAATCCTAGCCACCAATGTATTATTTTAATACTCTCTAGGCCCCTAAATACTTTTATGGGGGGCCGTGAAGTCACAGTTTTTTTTTACTTATAAGGGGGCCCTGACCATCAATGGCTTTTTATAACTTGTTTGTGGGGGGTGGGGGGGTTTCTGTTTTTAGCGCTGATGTCTCTGTGGTCTTTTAAATGTGGTGTGGACAGGATCTGGGGTGGGGATTGGGGGCTGGAGTTTATTGTACGGGGCCCTGTGATTTCTAATGGCGGCCCTGCCTGTGAGGGTGGCCCCTGATAACTTAAAGTAATTGTTCAGTATAGAAATAAAGACTGGTTAAATAGATAGGCTGTGCAAAATAAAACATACTTCTAATATAGTTAGTTAGCCAAAAATGCAATGTATAAAGGCTGGAGTGACTGGATGTACAACATAATAGCCAGAAAACTACTTCCTGCTTTTCAGCTCTCTTGGTTTCCACTGATTGATTACCAGGCAGTAACCAATCAGTGACTTGAGTGGAGACGACATGGGACATAACTGCTGCTTTTGAATCTGAGCTGAATGTGGAGTACCAATTGCAAACTCACTGAACAGTTGTGTCCCATGTGGCCCCCCTTCAAGTCGCTGACTAAATCAGAGTTAGAGAGCTGAAAAGCAGGAAGTAGTGTTCTGGCTATTGTATTAGACATCCATCCTTTATACATTACATTTTTGGCTAACTAACTATATTAGAGACATTTTTTATTTTGCACAGCCTATCTATTGATCCAGTTTTTATTTTTACACTGAACTGTTCCTTTAACAGTATGGGGCTCGGTGATTACTGAAGTAGATCCAGGCAGATAGCTAGGATCGTCAGGCAGGCAAGGGTCAAACCCTTGGGATGAGACAGGATCGGAGCCAAATAACAGGCAGGAGTCAAACCAGGAAGTCAATCGAAGGGAAGCAGAATCAAAGTAGGTTTCAGGCAAGGGTCAGGTTTTCAGATCACAGTATTCAAATAGCCAGGCAGGGTCAAACACAGGCGATCAAGAACAAACAGAAGCTTAACAGCACAGGTCAAAG
The DNA here is from genome assembly GCA_024363595.1 of Xenopus borealis. Classification (NCBI taxonomy): domain Eukaryota; kingdom Metazoa; phylum Chordata; class Amphibia; order Anura; family Pipidae; genus Xenopus; species Xenopus borealis. The sequence continues at coordinate 89,678,263 of CM044436.1, forward strand.
GCACCAGGAAAAAATTCCTATCACGGGCAAAGACAAAACACAGAATGCCCCTATATAATGGGGGGGTGCGCGCCGCACGCACACTAAGGAGCCGGCAGTACAGAGGAGCGGCGTGATGGGCGTCCCTGCCGCACCACTGGATCACCAGGGTAAGCTTTTGTCACAAAAGTATTTTTAAAGGGCTTTCTTCAAACGAAAATGGACCTATTTCAATCAAATAGGTGAATTTTCTCTGCAAAATCCTTCAAATTCTTGGAACTTAGAAAATGTTTCAGGACAGGTTCTATGAGGTCCCCCATAGGCTAAAATGGCAATTCGGCAGCTTTTAGGATTTTTAAAGGGCAAGTACTTCGAAATTCTAATTTTTTCAATTCAAATCTAATTTTGGGCTATTTGATAGTCAAAGTTCTTTTTTTTTTTTAATTTTCACTTCGACCCTTAGTAAGTGCCCCTTAGTGTTGCATTATATATTCACAATCCACCATTAATTCATTAGGCTACAGGCCCATGCGTGTTGGAATGGGGAGTGTCTGTCATAGGGGATGTACCCACCCAGGAGTTGTGCCCCCACTTCTGGGAGGTGGCAGGCATATCTGACCAGTGGTTTCAGATGTGTTTAGCTACACAATCCAATTTTGTCTAAAGATTAAGCTCATAAGAACCTGGAATATATCTCCATAGAGAGAGGTGGTGATATTCAGAAGCAAGATATTACTGTATGTTGCCAAGACAGGGCAACATAATTTACAAAATCCTATATATTTACAAGCACTGAAGCCCAAGAGATCACATAATCTTGCATTTTTAAATTACCATGGCAGGGGTTTAACTAGAGGCCCATAGCCCATACTGCAAAATGTGGTACCAATACATGTCCAAATAATCACCATTTATTAATCAAATCCACTTTAGACATTTTTTTTTTTATTAATTGCTAGAAATTCACAAATAAAGCATCATGTCAAACTGAAAACCAGATTAGACCATTTAGATCCAAAGGGCTGAGGGTAACATTTTTGTTTGGGGAGGATTTTCAATGGGGCAACATATATTTATTTATGAATATAAATTTTTCTTTCTTGGAACAGCTAAGCCTCCCTAAATCTGTACACCATGCTGACATTGTCTTTAGAGTCAGAAATTGCACAGACATTGCACATTAAAGGAACAGTAATATCAAAAAAATTAAATTGTTTTACAGTAATAAAAGTGTTGCCCCTCACTGGCAAAATTGCTGTGGTTACTTCAGAAACACTACTATAGTTTATATAAACAAGCTGCTGTGTAGACATGGGGGCAGCCATTGAAGCACAGGATACACAGTAGATAACAGATAAGTACTACTATTGTTTATATAAACAAGCTGCTGTGTAGCAATGTGGGTAGCCATTCAAAGGAGAAAAGGTTCAGGTTACACTGCAGATAGCAGATAAGCTGTGAACATTATGGAGTTATCTGTTATCCACTATTTAACCTGTGCCATATAGCCTTTTTTCAATTTCCGCCATTGCTACACAAGCAGCTTGTTTATATGAACTATAGTAGTGTTTCTGAAGCAAACATATTAGTTTTACCAGTGCAGGGCAACAGCACATGATATTATCATTACTTTAAAACACTTTAATTTTTTAGTGTTACTGTTCCTTTAAATAAATAAATAATTGGATTAACGCAAACAGCCTTAACAAATATGATTAGCATTATGGGTCACAAATTCACATCCATTTTGTGCCTTCTAATTTGCTGTTTTTTTTTTGTTTTTTTTTAAATGAAACCCCATATCTCAACATTCTAGTACTGTCGTATGCAGGAGTAGATAAAATAAAGCAGAACATGGTTCTCTGAGCGTCGATGGCTTTACATTGTACAAATTCAAATCATTTGCTAATATGTTCATTTACAGATTAAATTAGCTAGTAAATACAGGTATGGGACCTATTATCCAGAATGCTCGGGACCTGGGGTTTGCTGGATAACGGATCTTTCTGTAATTTGGATCTTCATACCGTTAAGTCTACTAGAAAATAATGTAAACATTAAATAAACTCAATAGGCTGGTTTTGCTCCCAATAAAGATTAATTATATCTTATTTGGGATCAAGTACAGGCTACCATTTTATTATTACAGAGAAAAAGGAAATAATGTTAAAAATTTTGGATTATTTCATTATAAGGGAGTCTATGCAGATGGCCATTACGTAATTCAGAGCTTTCTGGATAATGGGTTTCCAGATAAGGGATCCAATACCTGTACCCAAAGAATAACACTATGGGGCAAATTCACTAAGTGGCGAAAATGCTAACGTTCGCCGCACTTCGCAAGGCGAATTTTTGCCAGCGCTACGCAAATTAACTAGAGTGCGAAGTTATGCTCAGGTCGGCGAACAGTAGCATAGTTCGCCAGGCAAAGTGCATTTATGCTAGCGATGCCTAATTTGCATACATGTAACATATATGTTACAGCCACTACATTCCATTACACAAGCCCAGGAAACCTTTAATAAAAAAAATTAATTATTGCCCTAAACATGTGCCCCCTGTATAGTTGAGTTGCCATATGTTAGGAAATGTAGGGGGGAAGGAGGGTAACCCCCCCCAAAAAAATTGCTCTTTTTCAGACTATCACCCTACAAAAGGTAAAACACGCAAGCGTTTTTTTGGGACTTGAACAAAAATGTACATTTTTTTTTTCAAACTCCTATCTATTGTATTGAACTTCGCAAGGTCTGACCTGGCGAAGTAACGTCTAGCGTAAGTGGTAACGTTCAGTAAAATGTTCATCTTAGTGAATTTGTGTAATTACGATCCTTCATCAGTGCGCAATTGGCGTTAGGGTGCAAAGTTGCACTAGTCTATCTACTTCACTAGCAAAAATTCGCCAGTCGGTGTTAGTGAATTTGCGAAGTTATGAATTGACGTCACGCTGGGGAATTAGCGCTAGTGTTAGACGCTTCGCGCTTTAGTGAATCTGCCCCTATGTATCATTATAGATTAAATACGTTTTCTGAAAAATATTCAGCTCACAGCAAAACAGTGTATCCTATAATCCTTTATGAAGGATCTACACCTGCTTTGAGAGCCGCATGCTCTTGACTTGAGTCTGATTAAAAAAAAACAGCTTTCCCTTTCTTCACAGAATTGCCCATTGTGAAGCTCTGGAACCATGATCCCCAGCAGTTGCACAGTGAATCCAGGAGCTCTCCCTTATGTTCTCTTATCAGCACCCGCTTGGTTGACCTTAGATACCACAATTACAAAGCAAAAAAACACAAGTCAATGGCTTTCTCATTTTCCTTCCTTTCCAATCCACTAATTAAACCTTTGTAAATGAAACTAATGCACATCTATATTTCAGCCCTGTAGATAGAGCTGTTGCATGATTGTGTTATCAAATAATATCCCTAGTAACACAGCACTGGGAAAAGTCCATCAACACAAGGTTGATTCTTTCCTTAATCATTGTTCCATGGTGCTCAGATACAGCCCCTTTGTTGTGGGTTGAAACAAAAGCAAATCATCAATGATTGGTGTGAGTAGTGTGATGAAAACCTTGCAGCCTCTCTTTATATTTGTAGAGAGCAGCCTCTGCTGGTCCAAGCAGGTTCCTGCACCATAGGAAGATTTAGTGGGGTTATTTTTCAAGCTCAGAATATCCAAACCTTGAAAACATAGTTTTCTTAGCAAAAAAAACTACAAATTATTTGAGATTTATTCCGATGGTCTAAAAACTTTGAATCCTAAACCCTAGCATCCAAAAGCTCTCGAGGTCCTGTATAAGTCAATTGGGAAGGTCTCAGTGTCTGCGCGAATGTCCGTACTGATATCTGATGATTTTGGGGATTCGGAGCAGAAAACTCAGAAAAAATTGTTGTTTTTGAGGAAAACTGGAAACAATTTGGAGTTTTCTGAGTTTTGCCGACCCTATTTTTTTTGGCTTTTTTCTTCATAAATAAGGTCCATTCGGAAATTCAGAGTTGCTCAGAGTTGGACATTAGAAATACTGAGATAAATTCGGACCTTGATTAATAACCCCCAAAACGTGTATTAAATGTGGCTTACAGTAATAGCTATATACAGTAGAACCTTCCTTTTACATTTTCAGGGGAAAAGAAAAAAATGGTGTAAAATCCAGGAAAATGTAAAATCAGGGAAATGTATTATGTATAATATATAGGTGGCTGCTGGTCCAAGCAGGTTGCTACACCAAAGGAAGATTTAGGGGGTTATTTGTCAAGCCCCGAATATCCGAACCTCAACTAATTCGTAGTTTTCGGAGCAAAAAAAAACCTATGAATTATTCCTGATTTATTTAAATCCGATGGTCTAAAAACTCAGAATCCTAAACCCCAGCATCTAAAAGCTCTCGAGGTCCTGTATAAGTCAATAGGGGAAGGTCCTTCTGTTTGCACTAATGTCTGTACCGATATCTGCTGATTTCAGGGATTCGGAGCAATAAAACTCTGAAAAAACCATAGTTTTTGTGGAAAACTCCGAACAATTTGGAGTTTTCAGAGAAAGCTCAGAAGTTTTTGGAGTTTTGCCCAACCCTATTTTTTGGGCTTTTTTCTTCATAAATTAGGTCCATTTGGAAATTCTGAGTTGCTCGGAATAAGATATTAGAAAAGTTTAAATATGCATTGGATGTGGCTTACGGTAACACCTATATACAGTAGAACCCCCATTTTCAGTTTTCAGGGTCATTGTCTTGTTGATATATCTAACCCCTGGGTAACTACAACTTTGTGACTAATGCTTAAACATTATCCCAAAGAATTTGTTGATATTGGGTTAAATTCATCCGAACCTCCAGTTTAATAAGGGTCCCAGTCCCTGAACTAGCCCCACAGCATGATGGAACCTCCACCAAATTTGAAAGTAGGTAGCAGGTGTTTTTGTTGGAATGCTGTGTTCTTCTTCTGCCATGCAAAGCACTTTTTGTTATGCTTGTCTAAATGAGATTTTGCGTACAACAAGCGACTCTATTTGTGGCATGAGAACAGAAGGGCTTCTTTCTCATCACCCCGCCATTCAGATATCAGTGCAAATTGCTCTGAAGTGCAGAAAAATGTACAGATACACCATCTGCAGCAAAATTTTCTTGCAGGTCTTTGGAGGTGATCTTTGGGTTGTCTGTAACGATTCTCACAATGCTCTGCATATGCCACTCCTGTATTTTTCTTAGCCTGCCAGACCTGGGTTTTACAGCAACTGTGCCTATGGCCTTCCATTTCCGGATTACATTCCTTACAGTTGAAACTGACAGTTTAAACCTCTGAGATAGCATTTGTAGACTTTCCCTCAACTGTGATACTGAACAATCTTTGTTTTTCAGATCTTTTTAGCGTTGCTTTGAGGATCCCATGCTGTCATTCTTCAGAGGAGAATCAAACAGAAGCACAACTTGCAAATGGCCACCTTAAATACCTTTTCTCATGATTGGAGACACCTGCCTATGAAACTGAAAGCTTAACAAACTAATCCAACGAATTTGGTGTTGCCAGTAATCATTATTGAGCAGTTATGTGTATTCAAATTAGCAGAATTACAATGGTACACAAATTTTTGCACAACCAGTTTTTTTTACATTTAATTTAATACAACTGAATACATTCATGCAACTTTCACAAGTAACACCTATTTCTAGGAGTTGCATGGCACACTGGTAATACTATCATAGTAACGACACAGAATCAACACCTCTGTGAATTTTAGATGTCACCTCTCTGAAGAGTTACAAGGTGCTGTTGTGATTGGATTGTTGGAAGAGTCTATTTTTGGAGAACTCCCCTACACCAGTCAGTTGAACTGAAGAAGCTGCTTGTATGAACAGTGAAACTGTAACGGTGACTAAAAAAATAAGGACAGACTCCTGGGATCATATGATTCAACTGTGAACACAAACATACCAAACAAACTATAAAGTTAGGTCACATGACCAAATTAACAGACAGAGTTTTGTCTTTTGCTTCCACACTTCTTCCTGTTACAGTTAGGGGCAAATTTACTATTATTCCCCAAAAATAATTTGTTTCTGTTCGATATTCGATTAGCATTCGATTTTCGAATGTTAATCGAATAGTTCTAGGCTACCTTTTATTCGATGATCGAATAAAAACCTATTCGATCAGTCGAAGAAATCATTCGATCATTCGAATGATTCGTACGATTCGAACTATCGAACACTTCGATCATACAAATCCTATTCGATCAGGACTTAGTCTCAGAAGCCTATGAGAGTGCTCCCATAGGCTTCTATTGCAATTCGGTAGGTCCAATCGACGAAACTTAAAAAATAAAATCCTTTGCTGATCGAATGATCGAATATTCGTCCATTCGAATCTATTCGAATGTATTTGATCGTTCGATCACACCCTATTCGATGATCGAATATGCCAAAATTCACATATTCGACCAAACGAAGAAATCCTACGTTCGAACTTCGAATCCTTCACGTGAATTTAGTACATCTGCCCCTTAGAGTTGAAATATTTCTGGTCAGGTGATCTCTGAGGCAGCACACAGACCAAATGGGGGTTCTTTTGCCTTCGAGCCTCCGAAAAATCAATATTATTCGAACAATCGAGGCATTCGATCATGCGAATGGTATTCGAGGACTTAGCAAAAGAAGCCTATGGGGGGTTCCCATAGGCTTCTATTGGTATTCGGTAGGTTCAATCTGGCGAAGTGGGCATTCAAAGGATTTTAAAATTTTAAATCTTTCGATCATTGAATGACCGAATTATCAAATATTCGATCATTCGGTATTCGATGATCGAAGAGGCCAAATTTGCATATTCGAATATCCGAAAAAATCGTATGATCGGTATTCGATCTCATTCGAATCCTTCACGTCAATTTTGTAAATTTGCCCCTATGTATAGCTATGGGCATAGATGGTTTGTGTGAAAGTGTGGATGGGTTGTATGTGTGTGTATGGATGCTGGGTTTTAATTTGGAGAGTTTCAACTTGATGGACTTTTTTCAAACCAATTTAACTATGCAACTATGTACATTGAGGCTCTGTTTGACAGTGAACCTGGTTGTTATGCAATTTAAACTTTTGACTCCAAGTCAAATTCAAAAATAAGCTCCTGCTTTGTGGTCACTGGGAGTAATATCCAAGGCATTGGAGATCAATATGTCTGTTGGGGATCACTGCTCTAAGGCGACAACATGTTTTTAATAGTTGTTTTATTATTGCTCAGATATTGCTGGTATAGTAATTACAAGAAATAAATAACCTTGGATACATATAGGTATTTGGAATATACAGATCTGGAATATAAACCTGAATGAATTTCTCTCTGTGGTGGTGATGGTGCTGACCAGGCACCAGTGTGACCAGAGCTTTATGAATAAAAATATACCGCACATGCAGCCTAAGCAAAATGGTAGACAGGGTTGCCACCTGGTCGGTATTTTACCAGCCTGGCCAGTAAAAATGATGGTTGATCCCGACAGAGGCGGACCTAGCCGGCGCCCTGAGCTGCCCAGCCAGGCAGCTTGCCCCCATCCCTGTTTTTTCACCGGCGTTTACGTTCGCATCACCAGCACCGGCGTTTACGTTCGCATCACCAGCACTTGCGTTTGAGTCAGCAGCATCTACCTTAGCAGTGTCATGTGTGCCAGAAACATTTGCGGGCGGGAGACAAGTGCCAGGTCCGGTCTAGGGTTAGGCAGAAATGGTAGCTGCCCAGCACCCCCAATCTTTGCGCCCTAGGCAGCTGCCTCTTCTGCCTACCCCTAAATCCGGCCCTGGATCCCAATGTTATTGAAAGGGAAAAATTATAAATATATAGGAAGACCAGTATTTTTTTCCAGAAAAAGTCGCAACCCTATTGCCAGTCCATTCCAGCAACTGTGAACTTGTCTGAAATTAGGGTTGCCACCTGGCCGGTATTTTACCAGCATGTCCGGTATTTTTGATGGTTGATACCAATGTTATTAATAGGAAAAAAAGATAAATATATAAGAAGGCCGATATTTTTTTCAGGAAAAGGTGGCAACACTATCTGAAATATGTTACTTATAGGGTTGCCACCTAGCCGGTATTTTACCGGCCTGGCCAGTATTTTTGATGGTTTATCCCAATGTTATTAATAGTAAAAAATATAAATATACAGGAAGGCCGGTATTTTTTCCAAGAAAAGGTGGCAACCCTAGTTACTTAGCAACCTAAAAGTCTGGAAAAACGCTTTTGTGGCCAGGACCAGCGATGTGTAGATTCTAGCAAATGCAAGAAAATCCAGTAAAATGCCATCTTTGGCATGGATAGTCACTATTTATTAGGCCTGTGGTGAAAGGAGGCTGTTCAGTCAGTCATAAGAGTCCCAAGCATTCTACAAAGATTTGCAACAATGAACATGACAGCGTTCAAAGAACTACATATCCCATAATGCCACGGACAAATAGTCCAAGCGGGAGAATGTAGTGAACTATAGTTTCCCCGCAAAACTGCTTGAATTTTATAGGCCGCTTCCAAGTCGCTATTCATCGGGTGATCGAAGAGCCGCACCTTTCCCGAACTAAGTGAGCGATACCTTTATTCTTGAGAAACGAACACTTAAATTATGATGTATCGATAATCCGCGTCTGGGGTGGGAGGATCCCTTATAGATAAAAGAATGATCTGCGGCGACCGACTGCATCGCTGCAAATACCAGAGCCGTCTTTTTCGAGCGGGGAGGCATGAAAAAACTATTTCTGTAGAAATAGATAAACGAGGGAAAATCCTTCTTGTTAGACTAGCGCGCATTGGCAACAGAGGGAGGATGGCTTCTTGCAGGAAGGGCGAGGAAGGATTGGTTGGGAAGGAGCTAGGTCGGTTGCTCACTAAACGCTCGCGCACCCTGTCTAGCGGAGGGGGTGGCGCCTTTTCTGTGGAACAGCAGCACAAGATTGTGAGCGGAGGGTGGAAGGCAGGTCCCGGAAGCGCCGTTCCGCGCTGGGACTGGCTCCTTCGCAGCCATTTTCTGTCCAACCAAACAGCCGATTCGTGCAGGGAACCAACCAGGGCCGCACTGGAGGTTTGTGCCTGGCTTCGGCCAATGATCGCTAACCGATTCCTTCCCTCAGCTCGAATGAAAGGTCCGGAGCCGACATTGTGTGTGTGCATCGCCCGTCTTGATGCTTGTCTTGTGGCTGCACCGAGGCACCGGACGGGGGGAAATCCCATGGGCCTGACCGGCACCCCCTACCATTTTATTCCCTCCAGTGTTACTATAGGGGCTGCTCGGCGGCTTGCCGCTCTGTTTTTGTGCGCTGCTCTGGCTCTGGTGTACAGGGGTCACTACATACTGTAGCGGCTGATACCCGAGCCGACCCCCGGCATAATACACGGGTCGACCCCCGGGATAATAAACGGGCCCTCTTGCCCATTTTGGCAGCAAACCTTGTGTAGTTGTCTCTGCGTGGCTGCCCTTTGTATGGGATCGATGTGGGCCCAGTATTTGCTGCATTGTGTTTTGGTTAGTGGAGCCGTTCCGTGTAGCATTGTGCTGCGACTGTATCGCACCCCAGTGTCGCCTCGCACGGCTGCTCTCTGCATGGAGTCAGTTGCAGCTACTGCCGCTCTTCTCACCCGCAGGCGCCCGTCTTGTGCCCAGCAGGGCTATTGCCTATAGCAGCATCCTGCTTTTACACAGCTGCAAGGTGATCGTGCTCTGCGGGAGGGGGATGCTGGGAGTTGTAGTCCATACATACTGGGGGACTGGAGCTTTATCATAGTGGAAGTGCAGTACTGTGCCACGGTATATGTAGGAGCTGGGGACATTCTTTTGTGTCTCTTCCCCTCCTCCCATTGCCCCGGGCAGCAGCCTTCTGCTTGTCTCCCATGCTGACCAGATTCCCACTCTGTGTGCTCAGTGCTCTCTACTGCTGCCTTTATTGCTTTATGTGCTCTCCTGCTTTCACAGGTTTCTCTTCCATTAAACTGGCAGTGTAGAAGAAGGAGTATTAGCAAGTATGTGTTACTGTAACGGGCAGATCTCCAGTCTTTAGCGATTACGGTTGCCACGGCCTGGCCGGTAAAAATGATGCTTGATGTAAATGCTCTTAATCGTATAAAAAGGCAAGAATAAAGGAAGACTGGTATTTTTTTCCCCAGAAAAGTTTGCAACCCTACGAGTGATGGCTACAGGAAAACTATAACCCCTGAACAATGTAGGTCTCTATAGAAATACACTACACAAAATGATTCAT
>CM044436.1:89709354-89719454 GCA_024363595.1 Xenopus borealis
AAAGGGTTAAACCTCTACTACCTCTCTATGTAGTTCCCAAATCTCTGCTATATTTGTATATTTGTCAGAGCAGGTAAGCGCCATGTTGTTCTGCTGTCTTTGCTGCTGAAGTAGATGGACTAATTTAGAAGTATATTGCATTGATGTCTTTAGTCTTATAAGAACACATTGGGTGACTTAGTAGTGGCTGCTGTCTTAATCCCCCTAAAAATGTATATTCTTTTGCCTTTAAAATTTGTTTAATTTGTAATAATGAAAACACAACATTAGGGGGAAAAAAATAAAAGTTTAATTTGGCATGAATGCTTTTTTCAAAGAATAAAATGTAAGACAATATCACATTTTGTGGTTCGAGCAGGTAAGAGGTGTGCACAGAAAGTAGGAAGAAAATCAGATTCTTTTTAAATGTTACAAGATCAACCAAATTTTCATTCATCAACACATTTATATTAGACACTTTGGGGTTTACTTATTAAAGTCTGAATACTAAAAACTTGAAATAAACTATTTTTACTACAAAATATGAATTTTTAATGAGAATGTTTTTGGGGGGGATTTATTATAACCCGAGGATGAAAAAAGGCAGAATCTGAAAATCTGGCAGAGGTTGTATATAAGTCAATGGGAGAAGTCCATAAAATATTCTGATCTGCGCTGGGCTTTGTGTAAAAAATTGGGGGGGCAGAAAGTCATAAAAAATTTGAATCCTTTGAATTTTTCAGAGTTTTTCCCCCACACAGGATAGTCTCAGGAAAATGTATTGATAAATAAGGGGAAATAACCTGCACGGATTTGGTATGTATATATGTTCTGATAAATAACCCCCATTGTGTATACATTGCATTGTCCAATATTAAATGCAACAATGGAACAATGTAGCAGACTTTAATCATCAGAAATAACAGTAATCAGCCATGTTTTTTCTCTTGTATAAATCCACTGCAATCCATTTAGGATCTCCAGGTACACACCCTTAATGAAATGTATGCCTATAACAAGGATAGGATTTATCCACAATATGAGTGTAAAATCAATGAAATCACACTGCAAACGCATTTCATAAGAAAATATAAATACAATGGAACAGGTGTTTTAAGATAATGGCATTTATGTGTGTTTAATTCAATGGCTTCTGCATCAAGCTCACTTTATCAACTTCAGGTTCTGGTCAGCATGTTCTATTTCAAAGTGCAAATGCCCAGCAGTACGCACTGTACAGGTAAAATGTAAATGCTGCAATGCATTCCACAAAATACACAGGCGTTGTTATCCAAAGTCACAGTACGTTTATTTACATGATCACTCAAAACGGATCCTACAATAGGGTTTTAGGGATGAACATGGGGTGTTGGCACACTAAAGGGCACAAAACTGTGGCCCTTGCACAGAGCAATACATATATTGTTGCACATTGTCCCAGGTGCACCTTTACTCTTGCACTTGCCCCCCTTGTGGTAAATGAGACCTGCTATTATGAGCTTTAAAAAGTCTAAGAATTCTCATTTTAGAGGTCTAGTTACCAACATTCAGATTTCCTTTTTTCATGAATTGTCTTTTTCTCTAAAAAATTAAATTTTTAAAAAAACAACAAGAAACTCTAATAATAAATTTCTCCAAGTAAAATCAGCCAAAGTCCCATAAAAGTCTTATTGGTCTTTCTTTTTAACCATTAGAGGATTTTGGATTTTTCATTGCTAGTAATTATCCCAACTTGAGTGTCACGGTCGGCACCCAACACCAGAACAAATGCCAAGCACCCTGGTCTCGTCTCCACACCAGTAGTGTTACCGCCTTTGGCTTCGAGAGGAGCCCTCAGCTACTCAGATGCCACCTGGACTTAAATGAGGGTTGCAGGGCAAGTGTTCTGGCCAGCAATGGGGCACGACTTTTAGCTAGATTCTTTTAAGACCGAGGATCACAGTACAGAACTGGTAGGCAAAATTGTTAAAAGAAAAGAAAAAAAGCCAATACCTTGTTCAAAAGTGGGGTGTTCCCAGTTTTATTGTAGTGCTCCAGACACGTGAGTCATGTTCAAATTGTTGTCAGAACAGGCCGGGTCGAGGCAGGCGGATATCAGTCATAGTCAGGCGGGCAAAGGTCAAACTGGGTATACAGTCAGAAGGGATTTAGCAGGAACAAAGTCAGATATGAGTCAGGGTCAGGTAACAGAAGGTAGACTAGTCAAAGCCAGGCAGAGGTCACAAAGGAGCATCAGAATCAAATACAAGATCAGGACAAGCTCAAAAAGTACCAGGCACAAAAACCTATCACAGGCAATGTGAAAACTGCAAAGTCCCCTTTAAAGGAAAACTATACCCCCCGAACAATGTAGGTCTCTATAAACAGATATTGCATAAAACAACTCATATGTAAAACCCTGCTTCATGTAAATAAACCATTTTCATAATAATACACTTTTTTAGTAGCATGTGCCATTGGGTAATTATAAATAGAAAATAGCCATTTTAAAAAATAAGGACAGCCTCCTGGGATCCTAGGATCCAACGGTGCACACAAACATACCAAACAAACTATAATGTTAGGTCACATGAGCCAATTAACAGACAGAGTTGTGTCTTTTGCTTCAACACTTCTTCCCTTTACAGTTAGAGTTTAAATATTTCTGGTCAGGTGATCTCTGAGGCAGCACACAGACCATCATAAAATGGTGGATCAAGGCAAGAGACATAAAAGGGCAATATTTACTTAAATATATATACCAGGTAGGTAAGATTCTTTAATATGTCACTTGATTTGATATAAACTATCTGTTGCTCAAGAATTAATTTTCGGGGTATAGTTTTCCTTTAATTTGAATTTTGGCGCCATTGCACGCTGACGTCATAACGTCAGTGCCCATGCGCCTTCAAAAGGCACACACTAGGGAGCAGGCTGCCAAAGGAAGACGAGCGGCCTGTGGGTGTCCCCGCCGATGGCGCGGGGGGCGTCCCCGCCGCTCCACTGGACCACCAGGGTGGTGTGGTGGTTTTAGAGATGTTCATATTCACTTTTTTCCATTCATACTTTTTACATTCAGATCTTTTAATTATACTTTTTTGTAGTATACTCTAGAATGTGTTGTGGGTCACTGCTGTGTTTATTCATAAAGAGGCAAGTTTTTTTTTTTTTTTTTTGCTTTTCCTGTCCATCTGGGTGTCTGAGGAACAAATGCAGTCTTCCATGAATTTTATTATACCTCCCAGCCAGCCCTAGCACTCCAGGCTTTTTTTTTTTTCTTTTTAAAATTGCATCATTACTTTAATAGGATCCAATATTGTAAATTGCAGCTGTAACAGATACTGGGCCAATCACTGGTTTCACCGCTCTTATGTACTGTATGCACACTTTTAATATGATCTTTATGCCCACAAAAAAGTGTGCTAAGCATTTTTACACAACTCCGGCAGCGCTGGTATTCTAATTATTTCCCTTTCTGTGCCCTTGTTAACTGAATGTTTGTTTCTGCTGTGCCTTTTGTCACTTTAGGAAAGCAGAAATCTGTATGCAGATCACCAGACAGTTGTGCAGAGGTTGGATTTCTCACATCTGGAACTCATTTCCCCGGCTGTCTCCATTAGCAAATGCAGCATTTTATCGTTGGGAGCTGCACATCAACCTGCACTGAACAAAGCCGAACAAAGAAACAAGTTATTTTCCAGAAATGTACAGAACTACCCCTGCAAATTAAAAAAACGTTTACTGTTTTTAAAAGCTGTTACGGAGGTTGAACTGCAACATAGTCAACTTTATTTCTCAAACAATGTCTGATATGAAAGACTGGCCTGAAAGAAAACATCGTTGGTATGTATAGCACAGTATTTTGAATGTTTTCGTTTTGTTAGCATCAAACTTAAATGTTCCAAAATAAATTCATATGTTTTGGAGTCACAACTAAGTTTATTAAAATAATTGATGAGCTGTTTGTTTTAAAAATTATAGCCTCCAATTAGACCATTCACGGAGTACTGAAAATATAAAATATGCATATGTCCCCTTTCCCTTAAGCTTGAATCACATATATTATGGCTAATTACTAATGTATTTAAGACTTTCATTGCATATTGCCCACTTAATTAAGGCATATATACTTTTTGTTGTAGGTTACCATTTTTTTTTATTGATTTTGAGAAATAAATACAAAACATAGCAGACACAGTAATATTGTTATGCATATGAACATTAGCAATAACATGCTTAAGAATGAATAAAAAACATGAAAGCAAGAAATAAAAGATGAAAGAAATAGACTGGTTCCATAAAGGATAATCCTCCTAAATACATAAAGAAGTACTTACACAGTGAGGCTGCAGTTAGTTATATAAGCTGTCATTGCTAGTGTCGGACTTGCCCACCAGGATACCAGGAAATGTCTCGGTGGGCCCAGGTGTCAGTGGGCCCTCATGCTGCTAATTTGGCCAAGTTCATGGCCATTCCCTATTTCTAGAGGCTAAATAGATGTAATAAATGATTATAGTATGTAAAGAAAATACACTAGGAGAATAGAGGTTGAATGAGTAGAGGAAGAATAATAGTACTGAGAGTGGGCCCCTGGTCTAAAATTTTTTGGTGGGCCCCTAGTGTAAGATTATTGGGTGGGCCCCTGATGTCCCAGTCCGACACTGGTCATTGCCTCAAATTGTTTATTGCTCTCAGGTCTAGAAACCACTTCATTGATAGAAAGAACACTATTGGATTTCCATTTAGAAGCAATTTTATGTCACTTTTGATTCACTTTCAGCTTGAGTGTTGTTAGGGCCAACGAAAAATAAGGCAGTTGCTGTAAGTAATAGAATCCCTAATATATAAAATGACACATCTTTTACTTGAGCACGCTCTCCAGCATAAACCACTAGTTGTAAGTGAAATCTTCCCATATTGTAGCCCAGTCATTCCTTTTCCCAATACAACATTATATTTATGTATGTTTTGGAAAGGAGTCTTCAGGGATAGTGGTCATTAATTTTTGAAACTGAGGCATCAGACCACTATATGGATTGGGGTTGCTAAGTACTTTTTTATATGTATCTAAAAAATTTTGGATAAAAAAAAAATATAAAGATATGTTCAGTATAAATTCCACATTATGAAAGAATCACTATTTGATCATGTATAGGTCATTTTTAGTATGATATAGAGAATTTAAAACTAGACTGGGTTTTTGTTTCATTTTCATGTTCACATCGCAGCTCTTGCAATTTGGGATTAATATCTATTAACTTCTTATGGCCCAATGAAGCTGATAACTATACAATTCAATAGTTAATGATCTCTCTCTCTCTCTGTAACCATAACTATAACTAATACATTTTACAAATATATTTTTAGATTTCTGCCTATTGGATTTCAAAAGTGAGTGACTGAACCCAAAACATTAGGAAGCTGAGATGAGTAGGTGATATCCTGAAATGAAATATGTTAGCATATGGCACAGTTCCAGTCTGTCTTGTGTTTGTGCATAGTAAAACCACAAACTGAAGTACACCCAGAGTTTTTTTTCATTTTATTGAAGGGTAGAACAGCTAAGCTGGCCATAGACACAAAAATCCAATTATTCGAATCATCGAACGTCCCCATCTCCCAACCTGCCACTAACCTTCAGTTGAAATAAAGCAGTAAAAGAACAGATCAGCCGATGTTCAGCCCCTGACAGCAATCTTACAAAAGTTTAGGTCCGACAAAACTAGGGTCTCCAAGTGAAAATCAGCAGATCGGCAATACATTCAGAGAAATGTTCTAACCTGTCCAATCGACTAAACGACCGATCGGCTTGGCAAGATAAATGTCGGGACACTCCACACATGAGGATTCATACGATCGGATCTTTGGGTCTATGGCCAGCTTTACAGAAGTGGTCTGGCTAGTTTTTTGCTTACAAACAGATTGTTTACCCAGTGTCTTGGTGCTTCAAAATCACATTCAAATCATCATGTATTAACTGATTGCCATTATTCAGTGCCACAATGCAAAGAAAATATATTGCCCAGGCTATGCTTTTTTTTAAGACATCCACATAACTCAGCAGAAGTAGTCTGGAGTACCCAAAAGTAAAATTGATAAATGGCTACACTGGAAATCTCTGACCCATCAGTTTTTGCAGTCTATACATGTCCAGTGGAATGTAAGTTGACATAGGTTAAGGTATTTTATTACATTTATTTGGCCAAAGTATGACTAGTCCTCTTGATTTATTGTGTCATTCCGAAAACATGCACTGTTGGTTAGGGTGGGAAATAGCTTCAAGTCTAGGTTAATACCATTGATACACAACAGTATTATAGCTATTGTTTATATAGGGACCTCTATATCCAAATTCTCCTTATTATAGCATGTGCTCCTACAGTATAAAACATGATGTGTGTGTGTTTTGGATGTCCTAACAATCGTTGCATTTCCAGCTTTTATCACCTCTCATCCTTACTCGTTTTTCAGTCATCTGTCTTCTAATTGTAAAGGTGACCGTACACAGAGAGATCCACTCATTTGGCAATGTTGTCAAACGAGCAGATCTCTTCCCGATGTGCCCACCTTGTAGGGTTGCCACCTGGCTGGCCTGGCCCGTATTTTTGATGGTTGAGCCCAATGTTATTAATAGAAAACAAAGATAAATATATAGGAAGGCCAGTATTTTTTTCAAGAAAAGGTGGCAACCCTACCACCTTGAGGCGGGCGATATCGGGGTGATCCAATCGTGGGCCTTTGGGCCCAACGATCGGATCACAATAGAGGAGATACGGGTGGTTGGATCGAGGGACCACATCAACGAACAGATGCGCCCACAATCCGACGGAATTTTTAGTCCGATCACCATATCAATCGGTACAGCCCGTCGGAGGACCCCATACACGACTGTCGGCAGCTTTTATCTGCCCGTGTATGGCCACCTTTACACTAGTTGTGAGAACTCTCCTTAAACAATGTCAGTAGAGGATTAGCAACTGGTAGGACTGTCTGCTATCCACAAGTCCATTTATATTTTGCTGACACCACCTTATACTGAAGCAAACCTGGAGTGTGCAGTAATACAGCAAGTTAGTTGGAGTTGGCTAACTAAACAGAGAATTTAACAGAAAAGCATTAACAGGAAGTGTAGTTTTAACTGCAGCGTAAGTATAGCTATGATAAACTATATTCTAAAGCATAATTACTATTTGTTTGGTTATTCATCAAATGTGTTGTCACATCTGGAGGCTATATATAAATATGTAGCTGAGTCATTTCTAGAGCAATAAATGATTATTTATTAAATAACACATACATAGAATGACAGTCGTAACTGAAGCGGAAACTGCATTTAATCAGTTTCATATATTCAGATGTGGAGAGAGGCCAAATCAGGATCAGAGAAGCAGAACAAAGTTCAGGACTGGACTTATTTAAGGTGGAGTGGAAATCTAAAATAGATATGAAGCATTTCTTAGCTTCACAATAATGTTTTGATATTTCTGCTTTGTGTTTTGTATTTGTTTGCCGAGGATGAGAATGACTGAACTACAGCATATTAAAGCATTCACTTTGTAGAGAAAATGTAGAGAAATTTGTAGAGAAAACGTGTAAAATGTTTGCATGCATGTGAGAGAAAGCACGTTAAAGAAAAACCTGTCCCATCTAAAAAAAAGTTAAAGGAAAATATACCCCCAAAATGAATACTTAAGCAACAGATAGTTTATGTCAAATTAAGTGGCATATAAACGAATCTTACCAAACTGGGATATATATTTAAGTAAATATTGCCCTTTTACATCTCTTGCCTTGAACCACCATTTCGTGATGGTCTGTGTGCTGCCTCAGAGATCACCTGACCAGAAATACTGTGACTGTAACAGGAAGAAGTGTGGAAGCAAAAGATAAAACTCTTTCTGTTAATTGGTTCATGTGACCTAAGATATATAGTTTGTGTGCACTGTGAATCCTAGGATCCCAGGGGGCTGGCCTTATTTTTTAAAATGGCCCAATGGCACATACTACTAAAAAGTATATTATTATGAAAATGATTTATTTATATGTAGCAAGGTTTTACATATGAGTTGTTTTATGCAATATATTTTAATTACGACGTACATTGTTCGAGTGGTATAGTTTTCCTTTAAACATTTCCATAATCAAGTCATTTTCCCCACATTGCCCTAACAATAGAAGAGTTGTTACTTTAGGCTAATGTCACACATATAATTGCCGACTGTACTTCTTTACTTAAAGATTCCTCAAAAACCCGTCCTTATCAGTTAGCAACTCAACAATTTCTACTGTAGGAACCCAACCATTACTCATCTTGTGGGACAGTTTAGGTCCTTAGGTAAGTACTCCAGCAAGATTTAAGAATTAGAGTCTTCTTTTAATTCACTTTTGAAACAGCATTTCAGGAGGCTGCCACCCCCTTCCTCATGTAAAAATTATGTATAAGTGAACACACCTTATAAAGCTAAGATCTCCTATAAAACAGGAATAAACACTTAATTATTTGAAACTTGTATGTATAATAATATCATGTAAAAGGACTGGAGTCCAAAACTGCACTGCATACTCCAGATGAGGCCTTACTAGGGATCTATAAAGAGGTATAATTATGTTTTCATCCCTTGAGTTTATGCCCTTTTTATGCAAGACAGAACTTTATTTGCTTTAGTAGCTACAGAATGACACTGCCCAGAATTAGACAACTTGTTATCTATAAAAACCCCAAGATCCTTCTCACTTAAGGAAACTCCCAACACACTGCCATTTAGTGTATAACTTGCATTTATATTATTTTTGCCAAAGTGCATAACCTTGCATTTATCAACATTGAACCTCATTTTCCAGTTTGCTGGAAATCACTCTGCAAAGTGGCAGCATCCTGCAAGGAACCTATAGTTCTGCACAATTTAGTATCATCTGCAAAAATAGAAACCGTACTTTCAATGCCCACATCCAGGTCATTAATAAACAAGTTGAAAAGCAGGGGACCCAGTATAGAGCCCTGCGGTACCACACTAACAACACTGTTATCACAAGTAATGCTTCACATTCAAGATCACCAACCATATACTGCCATTGTCTTTGTGAGCTATATAAACAATCATTTTCACCATTTATATGTACTTCATGTCATCACATACTTCCTCTGTATTTAATCATCTCATGATTTCATTATCATGGTTTACATCAGGATGTCCATGATGTTCCCAATTCCATATATATTCCATATCCCATGCTTAGTGGAAATGCAGTTTGTACATCTGAATGAAATGTCAACCTTTGGTTTAACTGTACAAATAAAGTTGAACACAGTTTATCCATATAAGGGAAATATTTTTATTTTTGCCATGTGAGGTTATTATATCCCTTGTATTCTCTTTGTTTATCAGGTGATCCAGTTAAATCTGTCCTTATGGCTGTTTTGAAGAGAAGTAAGTTTTTTTTTTATGTACAAAAATCAAGAATAACTATAAATGTAAATAAATGAGGGTAGCAAACATTTAGTATTTGGTCACCTGTGAGTTAGGTGAGCAATGTCAGTAGCATGTGGAGTTCATGTATCTGCCAATCCAAATACCAGAACTACCATATACAGGTATAAGGAATCGATCTATTCCCTGATTCATGTCCACATTCTGTTTGAGACAGCATGTGAGGGATATTACCATAGCCTTGCTATTGTTGTATTGATAGCATAAATGCTATAGAACACAGTGGATGTATCCATGTTGTCCTGGACAGCACAGAATATATATTTCTGGGGTGCACCACATGAACTAGGATGCAAATAATAGTGAATAGGATTATCAAGAAAAAAGTTTGGCTGAGTTTGACCCTTGTTTTTGTGCTAACATTTAGAGAAGTGAAATACAGAACCAATCTACTCCTTTAACTATTCCCTAATGATTAAGATGGTGTAATGTACCCTGGTGGTCCAGTCGGCTGGCGGGGACGCCCACCACGTGCTGGTATCCTAAGGGCACGCACAGCGAACACTTCCAGGTTTTACACTTGGTGCGTGTGACGTCATCACGCTGAGTGGTGCTAAATTCAATTTTTTAAAGGGACTCTAAGCTCAAACTCATTGCCCATTGTTAGGTCTACTTTGTTATTTCCTGGTATTGCTATTCTGATTAACAATGGTT
>CM044436.1:89799353-89812053 GCA_024363595.1 Xenopus borealis
AATGCACAATCCAAAGTGGCTTCATCTGTAAATATATGATACTTGTTTTTGCCTATGAACTGATCTTATCACTGTATAGTATACTAAATAACAGGAAACTTGTGTTTTGAAGCTTCTTCATAACAATTCCACAAGGAGCTCTGTGTGGACTGTATAAATGATACATTTAACAATTTTTTAAAATTAATTTGAATTTCACAGATTATAATTGTGCTGAAATATAATCTCAGTTTGATTCTCCCTTTAGGAAAACTGTGAAAAACATTGGTCAAGTAGAAGCTGTTTGGAAACATATATATATATATATATATCTAACAAGTTGCTTACGGTTCAGGGGTATACATTGGTTTTGACCAGTGCCGAATATATTGGGTAGAGTGGAAAACACGGAAAGCCAACCCAGCCAAGAAATCTCGAGATGACAGTAAACCAGCAACAGGGCGTAAACGGAATCCTGTGCATTCTATGAGCAAAAATATTAATAAACAAGAACAAGAAGTGTTATTGTTTAACAAGGTAAAGAACGTAATGAATAAAAGTTTATGGCACGCATTTTACTTCTAAAATGCTTAATACAACAAACCAATATTAAATTGTACTACCACCAAAAATACCCCCATACACACAAATGTATAACCTACTTTGTAGGAAATTGGAGACATCTTCAAGCTGTGGAATATTATTTTCATTGTAGCCACAGTAATCTTCCAGCAGTGGAAACACATGGTTATGTTCATAGCAAGCATGAGTGGGATACAGAGTCTTCAGCTCTCGGAACACAGTGCCCCATGTTTTCTTTTCCTGCTCTGTGTAGGTCACATGGGGGATTGGCTGCCCACTGGAATTATAGATGAATAAGTCCATAAAAAATTAGAGAGAATGTACAGAAATGTAGACATGGAAATATACAAGGGCCATTAACTTTATTTATTTATATAGTAACTGAAGATTGAGGACATTCTATGCACTCCAATGCACTTCGCCAGGTCAGAGCTGACTAGGGTTGCCACCTTTTCTTGAAAAAAATACCGGCCTTCCCATATATTTACCTTTTTTTCCTATTAATAACATTGGGATCAGCCATCAAAAATACCGGCCAGGCCGGTAAAATACCGGCCAGGTGGCAACCCTAGAGCTGACAAAGGCAAGTCTAGCAAAAGAGGTAACTTTCAGTAAAATCCGCATCTTACTGAATTTGTGGCGTTACGTCCATTCACCAGAGTGAAAATTCGCCTGGCGCATGTTAGTGTCTATCTCCTTCACTAGCGAAGGGACGCCTGTGCTTGTTAGTAAATTGGCAAAGTAACAAAATGATGTCACGCTGGTGAATTTTCACCCTTTAGTAAATCTGCTCCAAACAATCTATTCTATTACTGTAAATTGCTACTGCTTCTCCCAAGTCATCAGGTAAAGATAAATGCTCAATTCAATGAGGAGATTTGGCTTACTGTGTGCCTCACCCTTAGTTTCAACTTTACTTGTGGTTCAGCAAGACTAACAGCATGGTGTATCTGCTAGCCTGACTAAAGGAAGGAACATCTCAGCTATTGTCAAAAGCTTACAAATATACATTAATGCAGCATTGGGAGCCTACTAGGGCTGCCTCCTACTGTGAACTATTTAACTATTTAACTTTTTAGTTTTGAGGGAATGGCTGGGTGGGGGAGTGGGTCTTGGTCAGCATGTAGGGTTGCCACCTTTTTTGGAAAAAAATACCGGCCTTCCTATATATTTATTTTTTCCCCTATTAATAACATTTGAATCAACCATCATTTTAACCAGCCAGGTGGAAATCCTATCAGCAGGGTCCAAGAGGGCCAAGGTCCACCTGGTTTTCTCCTGATGTCCTGCCTGCCCAGTCTGACCCTGCATTAATGTGTGTGCAGCTGTGTCTGGATCTACAGCATCTATTGCCTATAGAGTGTACAGAGTATTTTACAGTAAAACACATACCAAGAAAGCAAAACGGTAAAAGACTCACTGTTTATAGTTATAAGCAATATCAGCAAATTCTTTGCGTCGGGCGCGATAAACTGGATCAATGAAGCCCTGGGTTAGAGAATAAACATTTTGCCATATAAAATGATCTTTTCATGTACGTCAAAGTCGTCCATAAGAAATTGATCTCTTTTTTTTGAGGTAGCCAGACAGTATTTAATTTAAAGGGAAATGACCATTACAGGTCTCTATAAACATTTACCAGACAACAATATATTATACCATATTTATAACACTGTTTCATATAAATAAAGTCTTTGTATGAAGAACATATAGGATGTGCCGATGGTTAATACCATTTTTCTTTTGGTGAGCAGTGGGTGAGCACATAGAACATTAGAAAATTGAGGCTCAAGGGAAAAGATGTAATAGATTCTTAAATAGGTCTCTTAATTGGAAAATAAACATATTTAAAGAGAACAATAGACCTGATCCATAAAAAATATTTTTTGAAGAAAAATGGGTTGTAAAATTATTGCTAAATCTAGATTTAATTGTGGAATTTATTTCTGCATCCCTTTTATAGGCCTTTTGAAAATATTTATTTGAAGATCATGAATCAGGATATACAATGCCTAATGCATATGAGAGCAGGCTGTGGCACTCCAGGAACCAATTATCTATAATTGCCCAAGCTCAATTAAAGTAATAGCACCATTTTTGGTGGTTCTGATTTATCCCAGTGCATTAGTCATAAATGAACAGCGTGCCAGGCGTTTGTTTCCTCTGTAATCACAACGTTGTATAAAACACAAATGAGCAACTCATCATATCGATGCAATGGCAAATTAAATGAGGGCAAAAGAATATTTTGCATAGATGGCAGTTTAGTGAAGTTCACAACAACAAAGTAGGGCTCTACTTTATAATGTGGGTCCTGCAGCTCTTTAAACCTTTGTGCTTTGGAAAACTTATTGCAAATCCCTTCTTGGCAATGCATTGAAAACCTCTTTACAATGGTAACAGCTGAAAGGTCTCAAAAATGTCTGAGAGTGGATCACTATTACTCTAATAATATGGGATTAGTTGACATCTATGTGAAAGCCCCTAAAGTGCTCAGAAGTGGCATAATTACAGGGGCTGAGGAGGGTCTTAGGAGAACAAGCGGCTTTTCAAGGATAGGCAGGGAAGGTGTATAGTACATGAACCACAAAAAAATGTTATTTGCTTGGGACCCAGTCACATATCCTATCTTATGTCATTGTGTGCATCTGCTATCACATGGATATGCTTCCCAGTAGTTAATAACATTGTCATCAGCCAGGTTTGTATAATACCTGGCAACCTTACATGGATCCCAAAATCATCATCAACTCAGTCTGTCAGATGCTTTAAATAGTGTTCCCCAGAATTCAAACAAAAATATTCTTCATTGACTCTTTGTCACCACTCAAGATCTCATTGCAGCTCATTGAATCAATGGGACAAATGTAGGCATCAGCCAGAGCAATGTAATAAAATCACTTACATTTGCCCACATCTAGTGACCAAGAGCAACGAATGTCTCTGATTTCAAAATGCTATGAGTTACTAAACAAATAGCAAACCTAAGACCATTTCTAACATTCCTATCAAATAATTGCTGTTGTTAATAATGTTGTAAAGTATTGTGGTTATGCAGAACTTCTGTACCACTGGGCATAAATGTACTGAAGACATTGCTTACCGGATGATCAGCATCAAGTTCTGCTCCATAGCTCAGAATCTGATTGGCAAATTTATCAAGATCTTGGATGGTGCGCGGGAACCATGGAACTGCAAGAAGAAAACAATGTTAAAAAATGTTACATTGAAAGCTTGGGGACCAGCAAGTGTCCCCAATGGCATGACACCGTTTTTAGCATAGAGTGGTGGAGCCATCTTCCCATACCAGGCATTATCTGCATAAGACTTGCTGCATGTGTATTGCAAGCTTTTCTTCAAAGTTCTGTACTGGCCCATGTGTCAGATCTAAGGGGATGCAGGAGATCCCAGGTAAGTAAGAGATAAGCACTTAGAGTCACTGGGAAATGCCTCACAATTTGGCACCCCCTTTTACACTTTTCTAACAATTTTCCTGATGTGTTTTAAAGAGATACTGACACCTGAAATTAAACTCTTTTTACATCTATTTAATATTGGCTTTGAAAGCTACTTCTAACTTTGCCATAAAGTATTTGCATGATGCTTTTACATTACCTGTCTGATCCCCCATGTTCCTGTATGAGGGGGCTGCCATATTTGTGCAGCAGGAGTCCGTTGGCATTAGAACTAACTAACAGGCTGAGATGGGACAGTCAGGTTGAAAAAGTCAGAATGTCAGAGAGTCAGGCTTAGGAACTTCAACTAACAATTATATACAAAAACAAACCTCTCAGCAAAAAATGATCAACATGACCTATAGGTAACATTTAGGGGCACATTTACTAAGGGTTGAATTGATTCAAAGTGAAAATTCAAATTAAAATTTATTTTGGGCTTATTTGACTATAGAATAGCCCAAAATTCGATTCGAATTGGTCAAATCTGAATTCGATTGTCGAAGTACTGGCCCTTTAAAAAAAATAAAAAAAATTCGATATAACAATTCGGCAGATTAAACCTACTGAATTGCTATATATCTCTATGGGAAGCTCCCATAGCATTCTTCCAAGATTTTTTGATTGAATAAAAAAAAAATTTGATAGAATGCTTAAAATCGTTCGGATCGTTGGCATCAAACAATTTTATCGATCGATCCAATTTTTCTTATTCGATTGTTCGTAAAATCAAATTGCGTTAAAACCCCTCTAATTCGAATTTAAGGGGTTTTAATTCGATCTAAACTCAAGGGTCGAATTATTCGACCCTTAGTAAATGTGCCCCTTAATGTACATTCATATGTTAAAAATGTTGTTTTTAGTGTCAGTATCAATTTAATGAACCGACACATTTATCAGCACTTATAACTTTAGCAATTCAGCAAAATACATCAAATGCAATCAAACAACATTCTATCTTATACTCTTCATATATCATATTTATGGAGTACACAGAGTGAATAGCTAATACCGAAGAGACTATAAACAGGCAGACACTACTTAAAATTGTAATGAAATTTACCAATAATTTACAAACAACAAAAACAGTTTTTGGGTGGAGCACCCCTTTAAATCGAAACCAGTTATACATAAAACTAAAACCCTGACTTTTTTTAAAGCAGCTATATGATTTTATTACACCCGCCAAATCCAGGATTATTGCTATAATATAATATAAGCCCCCCTGGTTATTGCCATTATATGAAGCCTGACAGACTGACATCCTTGATGGTAAACTGACAACAGTAGGAGCACAACTGAAGGCAGCCTGTTCTCTTTTGACTAATACTGATGTGATCTCCATGTATGAAAGAAGAGTTTTAGGAGTTATCATTGAACACCCAAGTTGTAACCAAATTAAGAGTGGGGTCAAAAACGCAATAGCCTATTATCTAGCAATTTGTATGTCAAGAAGAAAAACACAATCATTTGTAAAACTCTAAGTGATCGAGATAACAAGGGTTACATTTAAGTCTAATTAATTTATAGCTTGGCTAGTGAAAAGTCTCGCCATTTCCAAATTTCCCCAATAAGTTAGAGGCCTGAGGGATCGCATGAATGAAGCATCTGTGGAGTGTTTCTTTAACTTCCTAAACCGAGTGCACTGAAGTGCCTGTGTTTCTATCACAGAATGAAATATATGTGTGTTATGTCTGAGCACTGTATGTCTGTCTCCAGAGAAGCTGTTGTTAGACAATTATCATGTTGTCCTCAGTTTAGAAGTGAAAAGTTTAACTTTTGTTTTAAAATGTGGTCTTTGTTTAACAACTGTTCCTAACCACAAATATAGCAATCTGAGGAGATGTATGTGCAAATTTGGACCTTGAAAATGATTTACAACATGGTTTGGTTGCCCTTAAATATTTTTAGGTTAAGGCAGATGCATCTTATGCAGATGCATAGCACTTATTTTTTTGCTTC
Source organism: Xenopus borealis (assembly GCA_024363595.1). NCBI lineage: Eukaryota > Metazoa > Chordata > Amphibia > Anura > Pipidae > Xenopus > Xenopus borealis. The sequence continues at coordinate 89,805,332 of CM044436.1, forward strand.
CTGGGCTTCTGTCTTCTATTTCTCTTTTGCTATTAGTAACCTCCCCATCTCTACACTGTGTTGGCGCATACATTTTCAACCATTTCAGCCATTTTCAACAACAGAAGTAAAGACATCCACTTAAAGAGAATGCAAGTAGAAATAAATATTTGTTACACATCTTGATCACGCCCCATGCTCCAACCTATTACATCTTGGACAAAAATATCTGACCTAGGTATAATTGGAAAATTAATTTGCCAACCCTTTGACTGCCAACAAGAAGTGCTAATCATTATTTTAACACTGGTTAAACCCTATAAGTTAATAATATAAAACAAAATAAAATATTCTGTGTAAAAAAACCTGGATATATGTGCAATCAAACCTAGCAATGAGTATCATAGTCACTGAAAGATATTTCAATTTGTGATCACAGCTTCCTAAAGACTATGGTGCTTATTTAGGTGTTTTACTGGGTGTATTTATACAAGACATAATATATATATATATTTTTTTAATTTATAGATTGTGCATGGATCAGTAGGATCAATAATCCCTTTTTTCGTTCCTTTGTTATGTCCTTTGTACCCTAAAAAACTATAGTCAGTTAAGACAATTACTTTACTTCTCTGTTTTGTTTATGAGCAACCACTAATCCTTGTTAAGATACACACATATAATTTCATTGTTTTTAACTTGCATTTCAACCCTATTAAAATGAGGGGTGCAGTTTAGGATGTTTCCGGGCATTGTGCAAAATGTCTGTGCTTTGATTTAAAAAGTCAGACAGCCACTAACTGCTTTATAGAAGTTAGCTAAATAAAACAGACACCATTAATACCCATTAACCTCTAATATTCCTATTAGTCAAAAGGAAAAATATACAGTGGAAAGACACTTTGCCTTTAAAGGACAAGGAAAGTGTAAAATAGAATAAGGCTAGAAATGCTGTATTTTGTATACTTATCATAAACATGCATGCGTGAATATTTGTGACTACAGTACATAGACATCTTCCTAATTAATAAAGGTAGCAAACATGTTTATCTCATATGTTCACCCCTGTCCATAGAAGTTAGACCTAAACATTCTCAAAGCATCTATGCAATGGATTATTTTGTTTTGATCTGTGATGTACATTTCAAAACCAAATATATCAAGCCAACAAAATACCACCTTCTAATATACTGCTTTTGTATACTGTATGCATTTAAAGATGAAACAAATACCCCCCAGAGACATACATCATGTTGCAGAAAAGATTACTATGGTTACACCAAACAGGATTGTAAAGGTTTGAAGCTATGATGTCAGTGGTCTTTGACACCTTGGGAGGATTTTAGGCTGCTAAGAAGATGTATTTTAAATAACAGGATCTACTTAAAGTCAGATAAGCCTTAAACTTTTTCGCTTTTATCTTTTAGAATAGCTTTCAGTGCACGTGCCTTGCAAATTGGTTTGACTGAGACATCTGCTGCCTTGACAAAGTGAATCCTATCTCTTTAAAATAGAATGGCCAGATTAAGAATAGAGATCAGTGTCTCCAGAGACCTGCCTTCTAATATGAACAGTAGTTTTAAGATTTGTCTTGACAGTTTCTAACTTTACGCCAATTGAATCTGATAAATTGGGTGTTTTGCTAGACTGCCGTCAGCAATTATTTACCATGACATAAACACTGGAGTGCAGGAAGTAGACCAGCAGAGAAATCGGAAAGGCTCTACCATTGTTTCACTAGGAGCAACCATACTAATGTGTCTTCCTAAATATAATCAAATTAACAGAGGACAGGAGGAAGTTCAGGCTGAATAGGATATTTGTTGATTACAGACATTTTCAGTTCTCTTTAACATTAGCTATTCTGCTTCCAGTGCGGCAGAATGTCTATATTATGCGAAGCACTCGTAGAGGGTTGGAAGATCTGGCGTCACTTCCAAACTACTTAAGGCTAAATTTAGGCAAATGTAAGCCACAAGTATTAATCTGCTATTTTGAATTGAAAGACAGAGTCAATTGATGCAATAAATACCATGGCTTCTTTTATTTATATAATGCTGTTTTATATGATGGTTAACATTTTTATAGCAATACCGCACACCTCCCTTCCACAGTACTGCAATATGGTGCTGGTCCACCGTTAACCCTGCCGGGTTCCTTAGCAACCGTACTTCTGTAAAAAACGGTCCGCACACACTTCTTTAGCAGTTGGGGAGTGAACCCCTTTTATTCATGCCACCTTAATCACCTGATTAAGGTGGCATGAATAAAAGGGGTTCACTCCCGACTGCTAAAGAAGTGTGTGCAGACCGTTTTTTACAGAAGTACGGTAACATTTTTATAGGTTATATCAACACAAAATATTGCACAAAGAATACTTGTTATTTAGGGGCCGATTTATTAAAGGGTCGAATAGTAAACTCAAGTTCAAATTATAACATTATTATTTGGTGTCGAAATTCACACATACTATTTTAATCCCCCAATTCAAATGTGAGATTTATCACATCTCAGCCATGGAAACAGTTTTAATTTTGAATATTTGCCACCTAGAATTCATTTACAAATCAATGGCAGAGGTCAGTTGAACAATTTGAATATGTTAATTGCCTTCCTGACATTCAAGTTTTTTTTGGAGGGAAAACTCAATTCGAATTTTCAGGTCGGGACTATTCTATTGAATATTAGTTGTTCGAATATTTACTTGAATATAATCCCATTCGAGTTGTGAGTATATCAGAATTTATTAGAGTAGAAAAGAAATTCACATAAATTCGACTTCTGTTAAATCTACTCATTAATGTCAACAAATGAAAGCAGTGTTCTTGCCACCCTCTTGTTAAAGACAGGAGAGGTTAGCCTTTCTTACTGTGCTAGGAATAGGTGCTGCTTATATTAATGGGATCTGCCAATTTGTTGATTTTGTTGCTGACAATTCAGTTGTTTCTGGCAGTTGCTCACAAGTTAAAGTTTTCTTTTGAACAAGCTAAGGGTAATTTAAAAAGACCTAATTTAAACAGACCCTGAACATAAGTGCAAAAGTGTGCCCCTTAGTGCTTCTGCAGAGAGCACTACTGTCCAGGGTCTGGTTGAGGTCTGCAGGGCTGGATTTAAACAGATGACGCCCTGAGCCCACACTTCCCGTGCCAAATGCTACGCAAGTGCACGCGCATGTGCACCGCCCACCTAGTGCCCGCATGGTCCTGGCGCCAGCAAAGGCTAGCATGCAAGCGCACTTTAGAGCAACAGAGCACTGGGGAGCTTTGAATCCCCAGTGCTCCTTAGGATGTGGCTTGCCGTCATGCCACCCCTAAACTTTTGCCGGCCTAGGCCTGGGCCTTTGTAGCCTTGCCACAAATCCGGGCCCAGCTGTCTGCTTCAATTACCACTGTGTGAATGCTTCTCAAATTACAGGTCAGGTAGAGGATGGGAGAAGTGGCACATACATCTTCTTATTTGCCCCTTATCATATCATAGGGGTTGCCTCAGGTCGTTGTGCTCCAAAAGAGAGTGCAGAGACGTGCCAATTTATGTAGGCTAGGATGCAGGGTGTAAAATGCAAAATCATTGCTCCTATTTATTTTACTTTGTAATCCTTCCAAATCTTAAATGAACCCTACTGCTTGTACTGTAAAATCAATTGAATGAAATATTCATTAAAGGGGTTGTTCACCTTTGAGTTAACTTTTAGTATAATGTAGAGAGTGATATTCTGAGACAATTTGATTTTCATTTTTTTATTGTTTGTGGTTTTATAATTATTTAACTTTTTATTCAGCAGCTCTCTATTTAGCAGTGTCAGCAATTTGGTTTCTAGGGTACAAATTACCCTAGCAACCCTGCAGTGATTTGAATAAGAGACTGGAATGTGAATAGGAGATGGGACTGAATAGAATGATAACTAATAAAAAGTGGCAATAAAAATACATTTGTAGCCTTACAGAGCATTTGTTTTTAGATGGTGTCAGTGACCCCCATTTGAAAGCTGCAAAGAAACAGAAGAAAATTGCAAATCTTTAAAAAAAACTATGAAAAATAAATAATGAAGACCTATTGAAAGGTACTAAAAGTTAATTTGAAGGTGAGCCACCCCTTTAATACATAATAACACTAATACAAATAACGCTGACTAAAACAAGATAAATTACCCAGTTGGTCTCTGATAATTGACCCCAGTAGCTCTTTCCCTGCAACAACTAACCAAAAACGATTCTCCACACAAAGACGTAATATGTCCTTGACACTCCTATACATTAAAAGCCTTTTACAAAGCATCTTGAAGCAAAATATTAAATATACTAGGAGATATATATATATATATATATATATATATATATATATAGAGATTCTAATTAAAAATGAACCAAAAATTTGATTGATTCAAGGTGATTTGCACAGTAGAAAGTCTCATGCTTAAAATGATAACTTGCCTACACATTTAAAACTAGTAGTGGCGGTGGTCTCTAAACTTACAATCCCATGCAGAGGTCAACAGTCTTGGCTCTCCAAAGAATTTACCACCATTTTGAAGAAATCATAATAGAACAAGGACTACCACCATTCTACATAAAGGCACTCAATTCAATATCCAAATGTTCATATAGCTTGGGACCCAGGTTATGATGTTTGAACACAATGGGCCAGTTTCAATTCAGTGAGAAAAGGTTATCTTCTGGTTTATCACTTGAAAACTCATGGATTCAAAACTTTTCTCCAAATTCATTTCCAGTTTTTTTTTCCATAAACTTCATGTGATACACTGTGAGATATGTTTTTCTGAATTGAATTGCATCTCAGATTGAATCTCGTTCATTACTTTTTAAGTGATAAACTTTTTTTCTCACTGAATTTAATCTGGCTCAATATATACAGTATACAGTATACATGAATGTAAAATAAAGTCAGTTGGTGAATGTCCTCATAGTGTCCTTTTAACGCCTCACAATGTAAGTTCTTCACTTACATTTCTCTGTAGTAATGCCCCACATTATCATCTTTCTATAATCAAATCAACTGCACTTCTTCGTACATGAAAGCAAATTTCTCAAAACTGATGGTATGTTTCATCATAATTGTATTAAAACGAGTGAAACATTGTTCCAATTTAGAAATGGCTCCCAGGAGAGGGAAATATGATTAGCTCTATATAGCTGTTTTATGGGGCTAAACTTAATTTTCCAAGCCACATGCTGTCTTTCATTATCCCAGCTTAAGAACTTGAAGACAAAACAATTTCAGCTCCATATATTTGAAACAATTTACAAACAAAATGGAACCGCTAAAGTTAACTACGATTCTAAAAATTGCACAATCCTTTCACTCATCTTAAGCATTGCTCATGAATGCACAATTTCGCAACTGGGTGAAAATCTGGATAAAGTTGGTCCTGATCCATAACAAGGTGGTGTGACTCCCATAAAAATAGAAATATTTATTCCCAAAACATATACCAGGCAAATATTGCAATTCTATCTCATTCAAATGTTTCTGCAACAGGAATTATTTTGATAGTTTGTCCCTTGTAGAGCTGTTCCTTTCTTAATGACTATTTATAAACAAAATAAACAATATAACACAGTATCTGCACAGTTTCAGATTCTGTGTTGTTGGGCTATCCTTGGGGGTAGCTGTTTATAGACAGTAAATTGAATTTTATCAGGGGTAGAAGTACTGACAATACTGTTAAGCTGACAACCAGATACCAGATGGTTAATAAATAGTAGTACATTTGTGAGTCTATATGATGTATATGTTAAATCTCCAGCTCCATCCAGTCAACCAACTTTTTCTAACCATCTGCAATGGGTATAAGTTACCAGTAACCAGTATCACTCACGGAATAGTTATTGGCTCTTGATCATTATGTTCTGGCAACCTGTGAAAGACCAACTGTTGGCCTATCCTGGCAGAACAAAGTAGGCAAATTGAACAATGACAGAACCCTTTGCCAAGTATTTAGACTTTGAGTGTGTGCCAACTTTTTTTCAGATTCGTGTAGTTCAAAAAGTCTCTATTTTTAATGTGTGTTAAAATGACAGTAAAGAGTAAAGATAAAGTTCCTGAATTCACTGAGGAATATGGTTGACTTGCAAAGTTTAAACAATGACTTAAAATAATAGTTTGCTATGCATGTCTATCTATATCTTGTAATGATCTGTTATTACAACATAGTTTTCTGTAACCTGGAAAAGGCGTATTAGTCACAGTTCTCTAAGAGCAGACATCTGTCTGTACTGCCCACCTGCCCTGTCAGTGATTTCCATTATAAACTGTGGATGCTCACCACAGGAGGTAGGTAGGGAATGCTCCCTGACAGGCGGCTTATCCATATGGGGTCACTTGGAATCACAGAAATGCACAGCATTTCCTTACATTTATAGAACTAATATTGGAAATCCAATCCTGTTGATGCTGTGCAGTGAAGAATACAATAAAGAGATGAATATTAACTGCAACATTCCTGGAACATCTCTTCTAGTTTCCTATTATCCTAGAAGAGACATGTCTTATAACTAAAAAGTAAAATAAATTTAAAAAAAAAAGTAAAACCAAACAGGATTGTTTTGTCACCAATATGGATTAATGCAGCTTGGTTACCATAAAGTACTGTTTTATTATTACAGAAAAAAAGGAAATCATTTTTGAAAATTTTCTAATTTGCTTAAAATGGAACATTTGGAGCTTTATAGATAATGAGTTTCCAGATACAGTATCCTATTACCCCTACTGACCCTTTCTTGAAA
>CM044436.1:89829911-89862813 GCA_024363595.1 Xenopus borealis
GATAATCAGGAGAGAGAAGCATTTTTCTCCCTTAAGGGTCACAGATTATAATTACTATATATATTAACCACTGGTTGAAATTCCCACGTGGGTTTGATTGCGTGGGATACAACGATGTTAAGTTAAAAGATAACAAAACAGCCAGCTGACATGGCAAAGCGTGGGGGGAGATTTGATGCTATATAGGGAGATGGTGACAAAGCAAATATTTTGTTAACAAGTCAAGTGTATTTTCTGCAAGTGAGATGGGAAGCATAAGGTTATTCAATTCCCTACAAATAAAACTCTTTTAGAACAATTAATCATGGGGTAGGATGAGTTAAGGGTTGTTCTATCTCACGCCAAAAGAATGATGTGCAAGAAAGTGACCTGCATGTAGATACCCACATACCATTCCTGGTGCAAATGGAAGCAGAATTGAGCTTACGTTTATGGTTTTTAGAAAGGTAATTGCATCCATAGATGCTTCTTTGCAAAGTGCCACATGTCCCATGACACCACTTCAGTCTGCTCTAATGCAAGTGCCTGCACTGATACAAGGGTACCCTGGAACTGCTGCCATTATTATGCTGGGTATCTGTATTGTCACCATTGTAATAAAAATACAGGGAAAACTGTATACCATGACTTTCCACAATTTACGCAAATAGATGGTACTTTGTGTTATGCATGCACTCAATTTAGCTTGTGCCCACAATTATTATTAATTTATTATGCTGTTATATTTGTAAGCAAAGTTTCTCATATTATAAAACAAATCTGCATGCAACTTCACGTAAACAAACATTAGGGTGCTAACTTTCACATCTTCCGTTATACTGTAATTGTTGCATGAATAACCACGCATAACCATGAACATACAGTAAGAACTTTGCTTTAGCATGATTTTGATAACTAATTTAAAAGATTTTCTGGTTCATTTAGCATAAAAAATGTTTTGACATCACAGCCTACCACCACAATAAGTGCACGTGGATCCTTCCTATCTAAAATGTGTGTACTCTAACTTCTAGCTTTGGGTCACCTACATATTCAGTCATATGAAAAAGTTTGGGAACCCCTCTCAGACTGCATAATAATTATTTACTCCACTTTCAACAAAAAAGATAAAGATAAGAGGTATGTTTTTCATTTACCAGGAACATCTGAGTACTGGGGTGTTTTCTGAACGAAGATCTTAAGTGAAGCAGTATTCAGTTGTATGAAATTATATCAAATGTGAAAAATTGGCTGTGCAAAAAATTGGGTACCCTTGTAATTTTGCTAATTTGAATGCATGTAACCATTGATGGGCGAATTTATTCGCCAGGGGTGAATTTGCAGCGAATTCCCACGATTTGCTGCCGGTGAATAAATTCGAGAAACGCGTGAAACACGTGAAAATTCGATGGCAGAAAAAAAAAAGAGTTGTGCGCCATGACAAAAGCGACGCGCGTCGAAAAACGTGCCGCGACTCGTTTCGCAAATTTTTTCGCCAATTTGCGAATTTCACTGGAAATTCAATAATTTTTCGGCAAAGCAAAACGGGGTAGATTCGCCCATCACTACATGTAACTGCTCAATTACTGGCAATGGCTGCATTAGCTTGGTAAGCCTTGAACTTCATAGGCAGGTGTGTCCAATCATGAGAAAAGGTATTCAATGTGTCCAACATCAAGGTGTGTTTCTGTTTGACTCTCCTCTGAAGAGTGACAGCATTGGATCCTCAAAGCAACTCTTAAAAGATCTGAAAACAAAGATTGTTCATTATCATGGTTTATGGGAAGGCTTCAGAAAGATATCTCAGGAGGTTTAAACTGTCAGTTTCAACTGTAAGGAATGTAATCAGAGAATGGAAGGCCACAGGCACAGTTGCTGTAAAACCAAGGTCTGGCAGACCAAGAAAAATACAGGAGTGGCATATGTGAGAGATTGTGAGAATGGTTAAAGACAACCCAAAGATCACATCCAAAGACCTACAAGAACATCTTGCTGCAGATGGTGTATCTGTACATCATTCTACAATTCAGCACAATTTGCATCTGTATGGCAGGGTGATGAGAAAGAAGCCCTTTCTGCACTCACACCACAAACAGAGTCACTTATTGTATGCAAAAGCTCATTGAGACAAGCCACACTTTATTTTGGATCAAAGTGCTTTGAACCGATGAGAAAAAAATGTAGTTATTTGGTTACCAGAACACCACATTCAAAGAAAACAACCTGCCACCTACTGTGAAATTTGGGGGAGGTTCCATCATGCTGTGGGGCTTTGTGGCTAGTTCAGGTCAAGGTTCAGATGAATTCAACCCAATATCAACAAATTCTTCAGGATAATGTTCAAGCATCAGTCACAAAGTTGTAGTTACACAGGGGTTGTATATTTCAACAAGACAATGACCCTAAACACACTTCAAAATCTACAAAGATATTTATGCAGAGGGAGAAGTACAATATTCTGGAATGACCATTACAGTCCCCTGACTTGAATATCATGGAAGCAGGCTGTCCATGCTTGGCAGCCATCGTATTTAACTGAAATGGAGAGATTTTGTATGGACGAATGGTAAAAAAAACCACCATCCAGAATCCAGACACTCATCAAAGTCTGTAGGAGGAGTCAAGAGGCTGTTACATTTGCAAAAGGAAGCTCAACTAAATATTATGCATCTGTCTAATTTTGTCATGATGCATATTGCATATTTTCTGTTAATCCAATATACTTTATGTCACTGCTGAAATACTACTGTTTCCATAAGGTGTGCTATATGTTAAAAAAAACTCCAAAGAATTAAGAGGGGTTCCCAAACATTTTCAATATACCATATATATTACGTTCACTGTGATAACAATGGGAAATTATGCTTCAAGGAAAACATTTTACATGCATACGGTTAAACTAGCTGGCATACCAATAAAATTGAATACAATGTATGTATTGATGTTACTAGGGTTGCCACCTGGCCAGTACTTCACTGAATTACCTTTTGAGGACCTGCACTCCCCAGTCCAATATAGTTTATAGAACAAGGTGGCATCCCTGGGTGTTATTGGTCATTTAGTGTTTTGCTTTGTAGCTCTCCAAAAAAATCTATTCGAATATTCGAATACTCGACTATCGAATTACTTCCCCTTTAAATTTTTATTCGACTGCCTACTTTATCAGTTTCAATCTGCCGAAGTGGCAGATCGAATTTTAAAAATTCGATTGAATGGTTATAATCGTTCAAATCGTTCGATTCGAACGATTTGATCGTTCAATTGAATTTTTATAATTTGATCGTTCAACCAATCGAATTGCGGTAAAATCCTTCGAATTCGAAGGATTTTAATTCCCTAACTATTCCAATGGTCGAATTTTGAATTTTTTTTTTATTTGAAACTCGACCAATAGTAAATCTGCCCCATAGAATAGAAATGTCACAATATAAGGCTGATTAGTCATTAATACAGATAATTACTACATGGCAGCACAGAAACCAGTGCAACTAGCATCACAATTTAATAATCAGCCCTGTAGCATCAGCTTATATTACAGACCAACCTAATTTTCTGCTTGGTAATTTGGTAATGACCCCTAAGCTTAGCTTCTCAACAGCTGCTCAGAGCCCACTGAGCATGTGAGTGTCAGAGACACTTTCCAAGATGGTGACCCCCTGTGACAAGTTTTAATCTTGGATCACTGTTGCTTTTGAGAAGCTGAAACTTTGGGCTGGCACAATAAGATCAGTATATAAAATATAGCATTTTTAGCCATATTCATTTTTAGGGATAAGTTCTCCTTTAAATGTTTTAAAGCGTAGAGATAGGAAGATAGGTAGGGTAAAAAGCTAACTTCAGTTATTTGGCATATTAGTTAAAGGGGACATATAAAGTATTGCTCATTTATTTTGTGAATCATGTGATTGTTCTTCCTTCATGCTTACTTTTTATTTTTTTTATTTAAGTAAGCAGTTTTTCTGTTAAAATCATTTGCTGCTTTGGTGACTATTAGGGTTATCACCAAGCCAGTATATTGCTAGCCTGGCTGCCAAAAAAAAAATACTTGATGCAAATACTATTAAAAGGGAACAAAGATAAAAATATAGGAAGGCTGGTATCATTTTCTCAAAAAGGGTCAAACCTAGTGACAACCTCTATCCGCTTTATTAATAAAGCTGAATGCATAGGTAGCAACTTAATATAAAGGCTATATTATCACAGGCAGTAGTAATCAGGATTGGACTGGTCTGGAGGGAAAAAATGACAGCGCTAGAGTTAGTAGGGGGTAATAAGACATGTCTTTCCCAATTTTCTGTTACAAAGTTTAAAGAGTACACCTGGAAAGGATCTACATCAACAGATCCTGTTTCTTTTGTATCTCACACATTTTTGGGGCACTCTCTGTTTCTGCACACAAAAACATCAATTGATCCCAGGGTAAATTCGCAGGGCAAAAACAAACATCAAGAGTTCTGACAATACTGCTGACTCATGATGAATATACAAATAACTGAGGATTGGCTGCTAACATACAAATGCCTGAAAAATGGCACAGCGGGGGATTTGCAACAAACGTAGTTCTCTAAGGAAACTGCTAAGCACGTCAAACAGTAATCCAAGCACGTCAAACAGTAATGTTAAAATTGTAGTATTAGGTGAACTAGCCATGGTAACCTCATATTAGTGGTTCAACAAAGTATTTTCATGTTGTTTAATAAATTGATTGGGGTAAGAGCAAAAAGTTTATTTTTGTTAAAAAGTTAAATATCACATACAGTAAGTGCAATTGATCACTAATTCCCTATACATGAGTACTGGAACACAAAATGGCTCAAAGTCATGTACCTGGAACTTGGGTCTAGGGCATTGCCACTCTCTGCAACTTGTGTCAGGTTCAAAATCCAACACAAGGTGTAGAGCACAGTGTGCAAGGTAGCCCTGTACTTAAAGGGATCCTGTCATGGGAAAATAATTTTTTTTCAAAATGCATCAGTATAGTGCTGTTCAAGAAGAATTCTGCACTGAAATCCATTTCTCAAAAGAGCAAACAGATTTTTTTTATTTCATTTTGAAATCTGACATGAGGCTAGACATTTTGTCAATTTCCCAGCTGCCCCATGTCATGTGACTTTTGCTCTGATAAACTTCAATCACTCTTTACTGCTGTACTGCAAGTTGGAGTGATATCACCCCCACTCAGCAGCCTAACACCAGAACAATGGGAAGGTGGAAGGAAACAGTAGTATTTCAGCAGTGATATAATGTTTATTGGATTAACAGAAAATATGCAACATAACAAAATTAGACAAGTGCACAAATGTGGGTACCCCAACAGAGATATTACATCAATACTTAGTTCAGCCTCCTTTTGCAAATGTAACAGCCTCTAGATGCCTCCTTTAGCCTTTGATGATTGCCTGGATTCTGGTTGGCCCTATTTTTGACAATTTTGACCATTAGTCCATACAAAATCTTAGATGGCTGCTGAGCATGGACAGCCTGTTTCAAATCATCCCATAGATTTTCCATGATATTCGAGTCGGGGGACTGTGACGGCCATTCCAGAATATTGTACTTCTCCCTCTGCATAAATGCCTTTGTAGATTTGAAGTGTGTTATGGGTCTTTGCCTTGTTGGAATATCCAACCCCTGCATAACGTCAACTTTGTGACTGATGCTTGAACATTACCCTGAAGAATTTGTTGATATTGGGTTGAATTCATCCAACCCTCGACTTTAACAAGGGCCCCAGTTCCTGAACTAGCCCCACAGCATGATCGAACTTAGACCAAATTTGACAGTAGGTAGTAGGTGTTTTTCTTGGAATGCGGTGTTCTTCTTCTGCCATGCAAAGCGGTTTTTATTATGCCCAAATCCCAAAATTTTTGTCTCATCAGACCAAAGCACTTTGTTCCAAAATGACTGTGGCTTGTCTAAATAAGCTTTTGCATGACCCATGTACAGATACACCACCTGCAGCAAGATGTTCTTGTAGATCTTTGGGTTGTCTGTAACCATTCTTACAATCCTCCGCATATGCCATTTCTGTATTTTTCTTGGCCTGCCAGACCTGGGTTTTACAGCAACTGTGCCTGCGGCCTTCCATTTCCTGGTTACATTATCTTTTTATGTTGAATGTGGAGTAAATTATTATACAGGCTGAGAGGGGTTCCAAAACGTTTTCATATGACTGTATATGGGACCTCGACAACTTTTAATTTGTCAATTTTTGTGTTTTTATCATTTATTGGAGGGGTAAAAGCACACTACAATGACAATTGTTATTATTGTTTTAATTATTAGTAGCCAAGTAACATAAAAATATAACTGAACTGAGGGAACATTTTTCCAATTTAGCTGAATGGAAGTGTGATTTTCCAGTGTGTAGAGAAGGAAGCATTCTGTTCTTAGTTCTGCGAATTCATGGTTTAAGACCATGAATAATAATGGCCCTGGAGTCCTCTTATTTAATTCTTCCATAACAAAGCATGACAATTAGAAGTAAATGCATTTATATTTTTATGGGAAAGTTCTTCTGCTCGCGTTTCTACGCACATAGCAGGATGTAGGACTACATTGTACTTCCTTCTCTTAAGCATGAATTCTTTGCCAGATTTCGTAAGCAGATTTTATTTCCACTTATATAATGGTGAAAGATCAAAATATCACCATAATGTTTTCAATGTTCTCATTGTCTCTCATGCCTGTTTATAAAAGGTGCTAATAGAACTGAATTATTTGTTGGAGCATTTTAAATGTTTTTTGTCTGTGAAATCTCTGTATATCATACCATTTTGATGATTTAGCCCAGAGTCAGGCCAGGCCAGCTGGGCACCTCAGGCAACTGAGCCGGCCACATCTTTCCTCCGCCACATGTCACTACGTGAGAGCGTGCATGCGCGCTGAACCACTGCATCACCCCCCTTCCCTCCCAGTGAGCGCACGCATGAGCACTGACCCATGTAGCACCCACTCACCTCCTGTAGGTGCACAACAACAAGCTGGATTTTGAAGCCCGGACTCGGGTAGGCAGCATTGAAAGGTATGTGCCTGGCTCCTCCCAAGCTTTGGGCCCTAGGTATGTGCCTACTATGCCTACTCCTAGTTCTGGCCATGATCATAAAAACTAATGGGTTTGTAGCCTCTTTATACAAACAATATTAGAGCTCCTTAAAACAAATACACTGTGTTTACAATACTATCAGTACAGCTTTTTAAATGTTTGTGTTACTGGCCTTTTAAGAATTAATCTATCTTTGCAAGCCTGTGAGTAAAGTGACCCTGTAGGTTTAGCTAACAAGAAGGTTAGACCTGCTACAGCTCCTTTTAGAGGTTAGTCGCAGATAGACTACTTACAAAAACCACTGTGGCCCCCAACAAAAGTTAGTAGTGACCCGTTTAAACACAAGACAAATACAAGAGGTCATCTGCACTATGGCATGACTTAATTGGCCAGCTTAAATATATTGCAATATATGGACAAACAATCCCTGTTTTATTTAAAGGGTAAGGCATTTTTAGTAGCTGTATGCACAGAATGTCTCAATGTCTTAAATATATTGATAATGGGTTTCGTGGCTTCCCGCCACTTTATCGGGAGATTCTGATGAAGTGGCGGGAAGCCATGAAACGCCTTGAGCAGTTAACCCTAATAATATTATCTGCACAGGTTAATGATGAATTTTCAACTAAACCTTTAAACCTTTAATTTTTTTAAAAAAGTCTCCTTTGGCGCTCCTTGTTACATTCATCTGCAGAAGTTTTTTGGCTGTATGGGGTCGCGGCCTACACGTGTAGCACGCTGGAGTTCGGCGTCGGTAAGTGCTCCCATTAATGCATACCAAGGGTACACATGTCTTGTTCATGTATATCCCCTGACAGTTTTGGAATAGAGTGTATGGGGCCCACCGGGGCTGCCAACTCATCCCCCCCATGGGGCCCCCAACCCCAGCCTCAAGTTTCTGCTGAAGGCCACCCATTGCTATCCCCCGCTTAATCCCTGTGCATCTTTTACCTTTTTCTTGCACAATCAAAGAGTTTAGCCTGTTTTAGGTGGAAGCAACTTCAAACAAAACAAGATGCTTTCTATTTTCTCACAGCCCTGGGTTTTAGATCTTCTACTACACTAGGGACTATGGGCCTCATTTAACAATGCCCCAGGCACAAGTTCAAGACCCCATTGTGGGGGAGGGGAATTTATTCTCAACATCGTTAAGACTCTGTAGTGTAGTGCTATGTATGCAAATGCAAAGTGCTAGGAGGGATGCAAAACTGAGTAATCACTAGTGCTATTCACAATGGCACTTGCATCCTAATATTGTTAATAGTCTGGTCCTGGATGTAATTCCAGAGTTCCCTTCTAGGTTTGTGAATCAAAAATGAAAAAATGTTGTTATGTTGCTAAAAAACATGGCAGCTAAATTTTACACTTTTTGAAGTTATTTGTCCCTTATTGCACATGATTATTAAACAGGGTTCTGAAAACTGGAACAGGTATATCGCAAAAACTTACTAAAGGGTATGTTCTTTATTAGCTGTATGGTATGGTTTGAATTAGCTGTATTAGCAGAGCATTCCTTTCTATATAGGCATGTTGTTTCTTTTGTTTTTATTTTCTAACTGGTAGTTGGCTGATCATAACTAACTACTCACTGGTTGCAATAGTTGTACTTAGAAATTTATGTTCCTAAAAGAGTCCTTAAAAATATAAAGGATTGTAATAGTACATTTCAAAATAAATCTTTAGTTAAAAGGGTTGTTTAAATTAACTTTTAGCAATCTGGTTGCTAGGGTCCAATTTACCTTAGGGTCCAATGATTTGAATATGAGACCGGAATATGAATAGAAGAGGGTCTGAATAGAAAGATGAGAATTAAAAAGTAGCAATAACTATAAATGTGTAGCCTTACAAAGCATTTGTTTTTTGGATGGGGTCAGTGACCCCCATGTAAAAGCTGGAAAGAGTCAGGAGAAGAAGGTAAACAGGGGAGGGGTTTATTCATTACAGGTTGGGTTCTTCTTTAAGAATCAATGTGCATCTTCTCTCATAGACTTTGACAATGACCCCATAGATCAGTCTAGGTACTACTTATGTTATTGGTTCCCAAGCTTTGCTGCCGACCATCTGTGTTTTAAATCATCCAAAATGATGTGCCCTGCTCTATTAATAGGAGCCTTGCCTCACATATAAAATCACTGCAACAGAGTCTAATCCTTTACCAGGGCTCTCCTCTATGTTTCCTGGACACCCCCCTTTGACTCTTTAACTCATGTTTTGTAAGAATAAGAGGGACTCTGACAGAAACACTCACAGGGCTAATCAATATATGTAGGGATTTTGGAAAGGTCTTTTTAAAGAACAGTGCAATGTGCAATTTTGCAATCACAATACAGTGTGTTTTCCCAAAATCCCATCATAATGGTTGCCAAGCACCAAGCTGTGTGCACAGCAACATGCACATAATGCACCAACTTGGATGCAAAGTAGTGCAAGTTGTGGCAAGCAGTGCAAGTGTCTTATTTATTTGTGTCACTCTTAGTATGCATCATTAAAGAGAAACTCCAGCTTCCAAACCAAAATGTGATAAAGAGGCCCACATAACACATAAACCCCTAATATACCCATCACAGTTACCTGTTTCTTCAGAATGTATGAATAAATGCCATTTTCCATGCTGAAATCCAGCTGTTTAAAGGAAAACTCAACGCCCTTTCTAATAAAAACAACCCATATCCCCTACCCTCCATAGTCCCCCTTCCCTGCTCCCCCGCACAGGAGTTACTACAAGTAAATACACCTAAGCCGTTAATTATCCCTTGTTGCAGAGTCAGTGCAGCGGAGCTCACTGGGGCCATCTTCAGCCAATTCGGTGATCTTCGGGCGATTTGTTAATTTTCATAATTTTTGTCACATGCGCAGTTGTAGCGAACTGGGAAAATGCTCCAACTGAGCATGTTCCGATACGGCACTTTCTTACTGAGATTACCGAAGCGGCCGAAGATGGCCCCTGTGAGCTCTGTTGCATTGACTCTGCAACAAGGGGTAATTACTGGCATAGGGGTATTTACTTGTAACTACTGTGCAGGGGGGGAGCAGGGAAGGGGGACTATGGAGGGTAGCGGGTTTTTATTAGAAAGGGGGTTGAGTTCTCCTCTTTCTGCATTATTTGAAATTCTGGCAGGGAATGAGGGACTAAAACACTGATGTTACAAATTGTAAAAAGCTTACAGACAGCATGCAGGAACTACATAACCCACAATGCATTGCACTGTGATGTTCCTTATTGAAATCACATGTGTAGGGAATAGTGGGGTTTGGAGAATGCAGGCTGAGGACAGCTGGCTGCTGTTACAAAGTAACAGTAGTCAGCTAGCTCAGCAAAGTAGTCAGAAAGATCAGCAGGAGAGCAGGGGGCTAGGCTTAGGGACCTGTCAGAAACCATTAAAAACCATGAAAAGTCTGCATATTTTTTAATTGATATTTTTAATTTAATATATGTCAAAGCTGCTTGACATTATGTTTACTTTTCAAAAAGCTTAAGTTATGTTTTTGTGGAGTTCCTCTTTAATAATACAACTAGAGTCTGGTTAACGTCATGTAAGTCAGTTGCAGCTATTGAAGCAACATTATGGGAACCCTGGAATTACTGGCACATCCAGGTTGGTGGTAGTTGCAGCCACTGGGTGCAATATGCATATTCTTTTTCAGAGAAGACTGAATGGAAAAGCAGGGCTTCCGCAAGTTGTATGGACCAAAGAACTTTTTGTGAATAGCATCTGAATTCCGTGTCCAAACTAGCAGTCTATACTTGCGTTCTGTCCATAAATGAGCCCTTTGGCCATAAAGTAAAAAGCATTCTGTTGTTTTGACTCATTTCTGCTGACATCTTGTGGTTGTTTTTTATTATTGTAGATATAAGCTATTTGTTATTATTGTGTTTGCATTTTTTTCAGTTTTGGTTTTCAAAAGACATGAAAGGAGTCATATAGCATAACTAAATCCTTCTCAAATCTGGTAGGCAATAATGAATAATGTATGGTGCTGGTTTTACCTTGGGCTAAAAATTATTTTTAAAAATGGTGCTGTTATTAGAGCTCCCCATAAGGGCAGAGGCACCCGGGCAGATTCGGGGACATTTGGTCACCCGGCAACTAATCGTCTCTTCTTCAGGGCCAAACCGGCCTCCCCTGCCTTTCCGATGACTATAATGTAAAATCGCTAGTGGTATGGCACTCGCGGCACTTCGTTTTACGAAGTCGCCTTATGAGGAACATGAGGAATCTGCTACTGCCCCATCTGTGTTTTAAATGGGTGGGTGTGTCTTAAAGTGATACTGACACATTCCTATAAAAATAGGAACATGTTGGTATCAGTGAAGAGAAGCTGCCCACAAAATATAAGCAGCTGAAAGCCTCTCAAAGCCGCTGCTGAGTTGTTTCAGTTACGCTCGACTGGGGGCTGTGCAATCACTCCATAGGCTGGAGGCTATTTCCATTTGTAATTAGCCTATAAAGGGGTTGCACCGCCCCCAGTCCAGCGTAACTGAAACAACACAGCAAGATGATTTAATGGTGTCAGAGGGTCGCCATGAATAAGGTTCACTGGGCTGGGGTGGCTTTGGGAGGCTTTCGGCTTCTTATATTTTGCATGCAGCTTCTTTTCACGTCATGCAGGCTGTGTATTCCATATGTGTTCAGTTTTAAAGGGATGAGGTGGCAACCCTAGGCACACTCCTCAAACTCACAAAAAGATTCTACTTAATTGCAGTAACCTACACCAGCCAATCAGGTATTTGCGCTTATTATTCCATCTGCATTAGACCATTTACAGCCAGACCTTCATAGGTGGATAGGGGCTATTATATAGTGAAGAAAGTACCCCCTATTGTAAAATATAAGGATATTATAAGCTACCGAGTAGTTTCATGACCGTATAAAAACACGAGGCTGAAGGCCGAGTGTTTTTATACAGGTCATGGAACTCCAAGGTAACTTCTAATATCCTCATATTTTGCAACTGGGGATACTTTATTTTTTTATAATACACAAAAGCCGTAAATATCTTGTAAATTATATCCTTATAAACGGTGAGTTCTGATGTCATCAGTTATAAATGGTGAGTTCTGATGTCATTTCTGTCACATGACTCCCTGAAACTTGTGTATTATAATAAATAAAGTACCCCCAGTTGCAAAATATGAGGATATTAGAAGTTACCTCGGAGTTCCATGACCTGTATATATATATGGTCATGAAACTCCTCGGTAACTTATAATATCCTTATATTTTACAAGAGGGGGTACTTTATTCACTATATAATACACACGTTTCAGTGAGTCATGTGACAGAAATGACATCAGAACTCACCGTTTATAAGGATATATTTACAAGACATTCACAACTTTTGGGAATTAGAATTAAATTTCCTGCCCTTTCGCATGGCAGTAGTTACTAATGGGTTATCTCCTTTGCGCAGCGGAAGGACAGGAAGACCAGTAAACCTTCTTCCCAACCGCCTTACCCTATCTCTTTTGTTCCTGTCCTCGCTACATGAAGGATCCCCTGTGCCGGTGCGGTTCCTCCAGCCCGGATTTACATACCTGCCACCCCTAGGCCAGCTCCTCCCACCCCTCCCCTTCCGGTGTCGTCCCCTCCAACCGATATCCCCCTCTGGTTTTACCCCCATCTGCTGTCCCCTTCCAGGCCCGTTCTCCCCCCTCTCCTTCCCCCTTCCAAGTGCCGTCCCTCCCCTTCCCCCTGCAAAATGCCGTCCTCTTCCAACTCTTCTTAGTTTGGACAGCACTGGAGACTGCCGTGCGTCTCCACTGCTAATAGATTTTTCGATGCAGCTGGGTGGCATGTCGCCCCTTAAAATTCTGCCGCCCTAGGCCTGGGCCTTTGTGGCCTCACCACAGCTTTCCCTCTGGAGGGTTTTATACACCAGATTACCACCACTCCCGTTTTTATTAACCTTTTCAATACCCCACCATTTTAAACCTGTTGGGTCCTTATTGTGTGGAAAGCTGGTGGATCTATAAAATCAAATCACTACACCCACAAGGTCTTAATGTTGATTTTAATTTGAGAGTATTTTTAGAATGATCTGAACTACCTGTTTTAAACAATTATGTATGTTTTATTGTTGCAATATAGTTCGTTTTTGTTACAACAATACCTTTATATACCTTTATATATGATGCCTTTTTAGCAACAGTATTTATTGTAACTAGTGGAAAGTGATCTTGTAACAAACGAAGGAAATGGAGATAAAACAGCACAATTAGATTGGGATGTCATCGCTCAAGGAAGAAGCCTTTCTAGGGGAAAAGCATTAGCGAGGTCACACTTGTAAGCCGGTGGAGAAGACGCTTGCGGAGCTCTGAGGATTTACACTGACTTACATCTGCACATATTGGACTTGTTTGTGAGTGTGTTTTTAACCTGATACATTAAAATGTTTTAAATGTTTCCATACATGCAGTTTTCTATCTCTTGATCCAAGCGAAGGCAAAGGTTTTGGAACGTGGAAAGAACCTTCCACATGTTTATATGATCCTCGCATAATCTTACCGGGGGCAATAGGACTTCAGCAGTATTTGATTGTTCTCTGTTACACTGAGTTATGTGTTTTAAATTCCTTTTTCACAAAAACTATGTGGTGCATAAACTAAATCCTTGGTTTTTTCTTTGCTGATATAACCATTGCGATTATAACACTATTCGGAGCCGAGAGGCTCCCTATAAGGCAACACAAAGTGTTATTTGTTATATGTGGAGTGTGATGCACATGGTGTTATTTAAACTTTTAAACCACAAAGGGTGTAAAGCAAAATTTTGAGCACTGAAATACTACACTATATAACTATTATGTTTTCCCCTCCGAAAAAAAACGGTTGTTTTATTGAGGAAAACAGCTGTTGCTATACTGAAAAACTGTTTGTCCATTGGGCAGAGGAGAGCCCAAGATTTGCTGAACTTGGGGAAGACCTTTTTACCTGGGATCCAGAAATAACTGACTTGCATTGTGGATCCTAAGCTGCCAGCTGAAGATGAAGGGCATCAGCAAGGGGCAGCAAGATGTAACCATGACAGTTTAGGAGAAGATAAGGATTTAAATGTATTGGATGAAGATTCCTTGTTTGATACGGATCTTCTAGAACCATTGATTAAAGCTGTCCGGAAAGTGCTGGAACTGGAAAACAGGATAGAAGAAACAGGATAGAAGAAGTCATCAGGGAAGAAAGCTTTAGTGTTTCCAGTCCATGATGTTCTCAAAGATATTATAAAGGAGGAGTGGGCAGTATCAGATAAATAAATATTTGGAACCTAGACACATGAAAAAGATGTACCCGTATGTGGAGGGATGTGAAGCGTTCGACCAGCCCTCCTAAGGTGGAAGCAGCAATCACATGTGGCACATAAGACCACATTGCCTGTGGATAAGGGCGTTTTACTGAAAGATCCGGTGGGGAGAAGGCAGGATACAGTGTTAAAAAAGGCTTATTTGGTTTCTGGATTGCTTTGTAAGCCAACAGTAACAGTCACATGTATGGTGAAGGCATCTAAGATTTGGCTGCAAGAGATAGAAACAGAGCTACAACCTGTTGTGGACAAATGAAACATAGGTCATCTGGTGAATGATATAAAGGTGGCAATTGACTTCATCACTGATGCATCAATGGATGTACTGAAGTTGGAAGCCAGAAATATAGGGTGCTGTGACTAAAACACTGGCAAGCAGATACCCTTCCAAGTTTAATTTTTGCAAGTTTCCTTTCGAGGGGGAGTTGCTATTTGAGCCAAAACTCGACAGTATAATCTCGAAAGCTTCAGCAGGCAAGAGCTCTATTCTGCTGCAGAAAAGGTGAGAGAGACGTCAACAGGTTTGTGGAGGTTGGGCAGACAGGATGTCTTATAAAGATGCTAAGGGCTATAGGCCTGGAAGTCAGTTTAATGGACAACCCTTTTGGAAAAAGCGGATGCACGTTCAAGCTGAAAAAGAGTATAAGCAGGACAAGGCTAAACCTTTCTCATGATGTCCATGCCCAGCTGCCACCAGTAGGTTCTTCTTGAGGCTACCATAAAAATTCCCCCGAAAGTAGTCTCCTCTTATCATGCCAGTAAAGAAATTGTTTTCTTTCCTTATCCTTCTACAGAAGAAGAAAAGAGATGGCATAATTTGGATTTGGTAAGGTGTCTGTCGGTGTACTTACAGACGACTGAGGCATTCAAGAAATTGCTGTTCAAATGCTATTCTATGGGTCATTAAGCTTCTAAGCAGGTGATTGCAAGCTGGATAAAAGCATGTATCAAAAAGGTGTATACACTCTATACAGGCTCCCCATGTTAAGGCTCATCCACTGGAGTGGTCGCTGCTTCTTGGGTATTCGAAGTTCAAGCTACGCCGGAAGAAATTTGTAATGCAGCTAAGTTTTTGATTGTTGTTATAAGCTGGATGTTATTTCAGCAAAGAAAGCTTCTTTTGGGTAGAAAGTCCTTTCCTCAGTTCAGTTTAATAAATTATTGTCCCACCCAAGTCTGGTTACTGCTAGGTTAATTCCTATTAGTAACTACTTACCATAATTTTCCTTTCTGGACTGAAGCATGGCAGCAGGAATGAACCCCCCCCCAGTGTCTGAGCACGTACAGGCTTTCTTGCATTCTATGACAGAATTAAATGCAACCTGTATTTCCTATCAGTGCTGTACTCACACAGGTGCATCCAAGCACTGAAGGCAGGTGAAACCATCATGTTGATTTCCACCTGTGTTCAGTGCTTGGATGCACCTGTGTGAGTACAGCACTGCTCAGAAATACAGGCTGCATTTAAAGGAGAACTAACGTGTAACTAAAGAAATAGCCAGACATGTTGTACATTATGTTTTGTGCTTCTGTACAAGCCACAGGCAACCACAACCCCTTAACAGTAAAGATCTGTTTCTCCAAAGATGCCCCAGTAGCTCCCCATCTTCTTTTCTGCTGATTCACTGATTCACATGCTCTGTGCTGCTGTCACTTACTGAGCTTAGGGACCCACTCACAATATACAGTACACATAGAATAGAAATATAGTCACAATATAAGGCTGGATAGTAATTAATACAGATAATTACTACATAGCAACACAGAATCCAAGTGCAACATCAGAATTTAATAATCAGCCTTGTATCATCCATTTATATTACAGGCAAACCTAATTTTTTGCTGACCCCTAAGCTTAGCTTCTCAACAGCTGCTCAGAGCCCACTGAGCATGTGAGCAGTGCTGGACTGAGAATCAAAATAGGCCCTGGCATTTCAGGTACACAGAGGCCCAATCATCCCACTTAGAGGCCCAAACAGCCTCCACCAGCCCACTAAATTGTGACTTTCTATTGCAACTTATAGCAGCCCATCTGGCATTTGCCCTAACCTACAGATTGCCAGTCCGGGCCTGCATGTGAGTGTCAAAGACACTTTCCAAGATGGTGACCCCCTGTGACAAGTTTGAAGTCCTGGATCATTGCTGCTATCGACAAGCTGAAACTTTAGGCTGGTGCTTGTTCAGTATATAAAATATGGCATTTATTCCCATATTAATTTTTAGGGGTTAGTTCTCCATTAATTCTGTGGTTGAATGCAAGAAAGCCTAATGCAGGGTGAAACACCCATCAGTATAAACATTAATGCTTCCAGCTCCAGTTGCAGAAACAAAGAACATTCGGCTATTGTGAAACAGGTAACATATGACTAACTTAAGATGTTTACTACCCCAATATTTATTTAGTAGTAAAATGAGTGCCTTGTGGCCTAAATGTAAGCGTGCCGGTAATACTCTCCAAGTCACCAGTAGATGGCAATATTTAGTTGCAGTTATGTAGACCAGTGTTGCAGAGACCCCTGCAATCAGGCAGCTCGAACTGGGAATTCCAGCCCTCAGGCACCTGGATAAACACCTGTCTCTTTCTTCAATAATAGTTAACAAGTTTAATAATATGAGGCTGCTGCCAAGGGACTTTTAGGGTTCTTACAACACAGACATACTGCATTTTTCCTGCGTTTCAGGCGCTCATGTGTAAGAGCCCTTAGCTAGTGCCCCAATGCATCACTCATCCTCTACCAAGACATAGGTTAATTAGAAAATTTGACTGCCTTTTCCTCTTCATCTAGAATTATCACCTGCAAGGGGAGATCAATCAGGAAAGCTCCCCAATAAGACTAACTCGAAAGTTTTTGGGCTCTTAGGGCTCCTACACACGAGCGTCTGAAGCTGCGCTCCCCTGCATTCCGGTTTTATGCGTTCAGCAGCAGGGGAGTGCAATTTTTTTCAGTGGGGCTGTTCTCACACAGGACAGGCACACGTAGGTGCGGAACGCAGGAAAAATGCAGCATGTTGGTCTCAACCTGCATTCAGCACCTACATGGGCTTGTGTAAGTATAGCCCCATTGAAAAGAATTGCTTGCGTCTATTCCTGCGCTTCACTGCAGCTGGACACTACGAAACGGAATGCAGGGGAGCCGTGATTGTGAGTAAGAGCCATTAAAATCTGATCAGCAGACCTGTAAGAACTTACTCACCAACTGTTCAATTACTCCAGTTGCTTAAATATACTTCAACTCCTGGGAATGCAAAAACATTTCTGGGCAGATAAAGGTTTAGCAGTTTCACACTGTGGCCCCTTCACCCCTAGAGAGATAAAACTGTTTGGCAGAATTGCTCAGCTTTTATTTTGTACATTAGTAAATGGCACACATGATTTTTATAGAGGGTTGTTTCCTGTAGTATTTGCATAGATTTGCATGTACTGCAGCCCCAGCTGGTATGGAGTTAACACATCAAACATGAAAGAAGTCAGCCCAAAATACAGAGGTTAAGTATTATTTCTACAGTATACAGTTCTTTACAGCCTGTAGAATGAGCAGATATTGATCCATTACACGCTGACATATAAGACTAAAAAGAGGGGGCAGCAGTGATTTATGGGTAAGATGTGTTTCTGTGTGCTGACTACTTTGTTGGGAAGGGTGGGGACCTGTTAGGAATGAAGGGAGATGATGGACAGAGAATATATGATGACACAATGGAGACACACGCCTGGAATCAGCCATCCACTCTGCTTTGGGAGGTGGAAAACAGCTAAAGTAAACAAACACCTGGGAGAAGGGATTTGTACTCATACCTGGCTAGCTGCCTGCCTGGCTAGACACACGTCACTGATAACTGCAAGCAGCAATGTTTAGTAAACGGCAACTAATTGCTACCTAATTAAAGAGAGAAAGTAGGAAGCATTTCATTTAGTGTGCGTGCCGCTGCTGTTTGGGGAGGCATTGTCACGCAAACACATCATCATCATCGCCATTAATGAATTTACATTTCCATTCAGAAAAGTATTTAGTCTAGAAATGTAAAATATCCCTATTGTGCCTGCAATGCAGATCCATGATCCCTGACATAGATTATTCTCCACTGGCAAAAACACTGTGATCACCCTCTGTCTCTAAAAAAGTTGATCCAAATAGGCTCATGCGATTGTATTGCTCTTGAAGGGGCCATAAACCTTGTGAATAATGTTTGCAGCACCAAAATGTTGCTGGACTACAACGCTTGTCATTCTCCAACATATTATTAAAGGTTAATGCCTGCTAGGAGCTGTATCTACTCATATCAGAGATACATTCTTAAAGCAACACTGTGAAATAAAAGCTTTCATGGCACTTTAGAGCCAGAAGCCCTGTTCATGCAAGACATAGTTCCATCAAAAATCTTGCCTGGTGTGTGTACATCGTGTAGGTATTAAACCTATCCTTTAGGCTCTTAACACTATAACAGCTTTATAAGAAAGAAATTGATCCTACACTTTCTACTGCCCCCATTGCTACACAGCTTAAGGTGGCCATACACGGGCAGATAAAAGCTGCCGACAGACTGTGTCGGCAGCTTATCTGCCCGTGTGGGGGGCCCTCCGACGGGCTTTCCCGATCGATATCTGGCCGAAAGTCGGCCAGATGTCGATCGGGCAGGATTAAAAATCCCGTCGGATCGCGGCCGCATCTGTTCGTTGATGCGGTCCCGCGATCAAACCGCCCATACTGATCCGAACGTTGGGCCCTAGGGCCCACGATCGGATCAGCCCGATATCGCCCACCTCAAGGTGGGCATATCGGGGAGAGATCCGCTCGTTTGGCAACATCGCCAAACGAGCGGATCTCTTCGTGTATGGCCACCTTTAGTTATATAAACAATAGTAGTGTTTCTAAAGCAAACACAGCAGATTTACCAGTGCAGGGCAACATTATATTTTCATTACTTTAAAACATTTACATTTTTTGATGTTACTGTTCCTTTTATGTCTCAATACATGGATTGAAATGAGCTGCTGACAGATTAAATGGGCTGCTTATTGGGCAGTGTATGGGGCCCTCTGAAGGGCTTCCCCAATCAATGTCGATCTGGCAGGTTTAAAAATCCCATCAGATTGAGTACCACATCGGTTCGTTGATGTGGTCCACAATGTAATCTCTTCATTGTGATCCGGTCGTTGGGTTCTAGGACCTACAATCAGATCAGCCCAATATCGCCCACCTCTAGGTCGGCATAGCTAGGAGAAATTTGGTCATTTGGTGACCTTGCCAAATGAGGGGATCTCTGGATGTATGGCCAGATTAAGTCTCTAGTGCCTTTAAAATCAGCAAACAGTGAGACTGAGCAGTAAAACTATGTTGTGCTTACCCTTAACTCAGAAGCTCTAGTAAGAAAGCAGGGAGCTTTTAAACAGAATTATATCTTCTGATGGTTGACTATGTTGTAAATTGGCAAGCAAAAATTGCACAGAAATTTCACTATGCTAGATAAGTAGGTATTTCACGAAAGCATTGTCTTATATATATAATCAGTGCCGGTCTTAAGCACATTGGACCAATTGGCCCCCACGCTTATGGGGGCCCCGCTCCAGTGCAAGCTCTGATTCCTATTCCCTTAATCCCCCAGTAACCCAGCCTACCCCTAATCCAGATTGGCCCAGCCCTCTCAGACCCACTAGCCCAGGCTGCAGCTGAACCTGATTGGCCCAGCCCGCCCCCAAACCCAATTCAACCAGCCCGCCCCAAACCCAATTGGCCTCAATTGAACTCAATAGAAGTAAAAACAAGTGAAATAACAAGTGAAATGCATTAATGTTGTATATATAATCCATGGTGCTGCACACACAGTTTATAGTGGTAACCAAAATTTGCTATTTTTTTTTTGCACACAAACAACATGAGTGAACATTTTCTCCCAGTTGCCCAGCCTGCCCCATCCCTAACTGGCAGCCGTCACTTGGACAGAGGGGAAAGCACTATTTGCCCATGCAGCTCTGTGACCCTGCGACAGACAGCAAAGTTCCTTCTAAGGGGCCCCGCCAAAATGGTTCCAATTGGGCCACGCACTTGGTACGACCGGCCCTGTATGTAATTGAGTCTGAGATTGCCCTTTTGGATAGCTAGCGAACTAAAACAGGAAAACATTAGGGAAGAGTCACATTTGCTTGTGTACTGTCACTAAGCATATGACTAATAATATGAACTTATTTTTATATAAAGGACTATTCTGGAATTGTAATTCCAGACAATAAAAAAATTGAGACACATCAGTATATGGTCTAAGAGATCATCTCATGGAAATGGGGCAGACACATTTGCAACATGTCATTTTGTGGTGGTTGTAGTGTAACACCACTTTTTTTTTGTTGAGCGCACGCATACGTTCTGGTTATTCAGTTATTTTTATAAAGCTTGTCAGTAACTTTGTAGTATAGGTTATTATATTGCACTGGGCTACATGTCTTGGTAAGACTAGGAAATCTCTTCTAGAGACTCAACTAAAATTATGCACCATGTGCTCAGATTGTCATAAAACAGTCATACTTTACTGGTTTTGCTATATACTGTAAATATGTTTACAATAGATTTACTGGATATTTGAGTCACCTTGTTTTTGCCAGCAAGAAATGCTATGCAAAATATATAACTGGTTAGTACAAAGTCCCTTCAAGTCATATGTGAGGGGAGGTGTAAGTATGAACTAGAAGGACTGAATGTGCATTGTCCCAGGAGATTGCTGTCTTTTAGGCATATTCTCTTTATCATTTATTCTGGTTTTATAAGATTGAGGGGCAAATATTTCAGAACCTGCACAGGTAGAGCCACTTCATTCACAGGGGCTAAGGGTACACTATGATAATAACATCTGTGGTAGAGTGAGGAAAGCACTACTGCTTCAGTCATTCCCCTTTACTATTTTACATATATATTGTACTCAACCAGGTTTGATTTCTTAATCACCTACCAATTTATCTTCTGTACTAAAAGCCTTGGAAAACATAGACTGATGGAACTGTTTCTTCAACAAACATCCAGCAAAAGAATTCACTGCTGCACACCACTTACTTGCTTGTAGGGTGCCTTCAAATCCCAGACTGCCTCCAAGTCTAACAAAATCCAAACTTTGAAAGGGGAAGAAGCACACCGATTCAAATGTGCTTAAGCCTTCATCTTTAAAAAAAAAAAACGATAAAAAGATGAAGGCTTAAGCCAGTTTGAATTGGTGTGCTTCTTCCTCTTGCAAAGTTCTTCAATAGTGATGGGCAAATTTGCGGCGAACTCCCGCGATTCGCCAAACACCAGCGAAAACGACGCCACGCGCGTCGAAAACGACGCGTCAAAAACGTGCCGCGACTCGTTTCGATAATTTTTTCTCCAATTCGCGAATTTCCTTTTCATCGAAGCGAAACTGGGTAGATTCGCCCATCTCTATTCTTCAACAAACATCTCATTTGGAAAAAAAATCTGATGTATGATTAAAACACAAATATATACACATTCACTGTATTTAATTGGCACATGTGCATAGAGCGGGTGAGCCCATCCTGCACATGGACCCTGGGATGCCTTCCTTTATACTAGAACCCCTTGTGTAATACAGAGTTAGCCAGGCTTTAGCATTCTAATAACATCAGATCTATTGTATCAGTGCAGATGGAATGGACAGTGGGAATTCTGCAACAGCCACAGTTCCAATGTGTAGTAACTAATTAATGCCAAAGCTTTAAGTTTAGCATATTCAAGGCTGTCCATAGATGCTAGGCGTTGTAGTTCACAATGGCTGGAGGACCATAATGTGTTATTTCTATTTTTAAGTCAATATACAACAGTAAAGAAAGAAATGTGAGCAAAAGAGTAGCTAAACACTGGGGAAAGTTGTGTGAAATAACTGATGGTTTAACCACTGCCTTCCAATGTTGTAATTATCCTCTGGTTCGTCTCCTGTGTCCCTTGTTCCCGCCCACTACGCCTCTACTCCCTCCTGTCTCTGAGGTGTTTCTATACAAACTTCAGCATCCAGTTGTCATATTAATTATTACACTGAATAATGACTGAAATAGTCCAACTAAAGTGGGGGGGGGTTCAAGAGGGTCCTTTCTTGCTGCTCAAAGATTTAGCAAAGGAAAGGCCTGTAACAAAGCTTTAATTGGTCTGCAGAAATACCCTGACAAGGCATGGAAGATAGGTTTCATAAAGCCCAGCATTTGTAAAGGGGGAACGGGATCTTTGAATAGACCCCACGCTTCCTTTCTAAACTCCCTTGCTGAGCAAAAAATGGACTGTGTCTTGAATGCAGGTCTGATCCTGAATGCTATACCCAGCAGAGAAAAAAATGCTCCATTTATTGTAAGTTTTTTTTTTCTTCTTTCCAGCTATTCATGTGTTGTATGGGGAGAATCAGCTGGGTTTGTTTACCGTGAAAGACCTTTACTTTATTTTCTTTCACTTAAAAAACATGTCCCCAAGCACACACAGCTCTACTGTAGCAAAATAGATGTGTAACAAATGTACAAAAGTTTCCAATGGACTGAATCTTTTAAAGATCTGTATAGATGAACCACTTCATTCTGCTTATTCAATAAAGGGTATTTAATGTAAATGGGTCTTTGGAGGGGGGGATGCTTATCTGCCTATAGGAAACATCAAAAGGGTTTTAAAGTGTGGCTGGCTTGGCGTTTCTACGCTAATAAAATGGTGACTATTCAGAGGAGTAATAAAAATCAGAAAGTGAACGAAGGAGATTAATCGCTTGGGTAAAATTAGGTACTGTTTGTTGCAGATGTCCAGACAGACCATGGTGCTTAATTCGGTTAAATATTTCATGTCAGCTAATGCTCAGATTGAAAATAACCACTCTTAAAAATAAGCTGGTCTGGAATACAACTGTAAGAGGTAACACAGACACTCGGGCAAGTAAAGATCAAAATGATATACAATGTAAAAATATTTTACTATATTCATAATTGTAACTTTAAAGGGGACCTAAACCAAACATACTTTGATTAAACATTTCAGTGGTTTCCATGTTATTTGTAAATATAATTGCAACTGAGAGCAGGGTCTGCATGTCCCTCTCTGCACTCCTGGTTCTGACTCTTGAAGCAGAGTGGCAGAATTCATGCCTCCTCCATCCAAATTGGATCTGTTAAAGGGGTTGTTCACCTTTGAATTAACTTTTAGTATATAGAGAGTGATATTCTGAGTCAATTTACAATTGGTTTTAATTTTTAATTGTTTGTGGTTTTTGAGTTATTTAGCTTTTTATTCAGCAGCTCTCTAGTTTGCAGTGTCAGCAATTTGGTTTCTAGGGTACAAATTACCCTAGCAACCCTGCATTGATTTGAATAAGAGACTGGAATATGAATAGGAGATGGACTGAATAGAATGATAAGCAATAAAAAGTGGCAATAACAATTAATTTGTAGCCTTACAGAGCATTTGTTTTTAGATGGTGTCAGTGACCCCCATTTGAAAGCTGCAAAGAAACAGAAGAAAATTGTAAATCATTAAAAAATGATGAAAAATAAATAATGAAGACCAACTGAAAAGTTTCTTAGAATTTCTACAATATACTAAAAGTTCATTTGAAGGTGAACCACCCCTTTAATAAGCTGGCTTCTGCTATAATGATTCAAAACTTCAGTACCAAGATAGGCACTGCTTTCAGTAGAAATCACATTTACAAATAACCCCGCAAACAAGCAGTTTAGTAAATGTACAGGAAAAAGCAGGTACATTTTTGGATCAAAGAAAATCTACTGTGGACTTCAGATTTCCATGCGGTGCAACTTAGGTCAGGAAAGGAGATATAGATGGATTAGTGTTCAGCAGATAACCTCTAATCTGACGGCATAAACATAAGACCTTTCAAGGTCCCTATGAAAGATACACATGTTGAAGTGTTTAAATAATATTATAGCACACAAAGTCAGTACACCTCGCTTCATTTAAAACAAAAGATAAGTGCAAATGTAGCCAGCTTTCTTTCACAGCTCCTTTGCCAGGAACCAGGCAGACCTGCAATGACAGGGTGATGACATGAGTTCTGATAGGTCTTGTTCCAAAATGAAATCTTCATAGAGTATTTTGTGGGGAGTAGTATTTGCCAGCATGTACACAAGTCAGAAGAACCCCTTGTTTATATTGAAAAATGCAATAAGACTGTTTTACGCACATCTCTCCTAGGACTGGAGACATTGCTTTACAGTGTGCCTGTTATATCCATATGTGTAGTATGGAATAGATGTATAATAGTGACACCATATAATAGCCCTGTGAAGTATGGGGGACATGTGCTTATAAGTAACAAGTATATGTAAGAGATGAACTCCATACACCAAGCTATCTATGTAGGAACATGATTTAAATACTGTTCTTTATATATTTCATTTTATTGTTAGTCCCATTTTATGATTTATAAGTTTAGACTACCACAGCACCAGTTCTCTCTCTCCTTGCAGCATTATTGCTACATACTAAAGTTAAATGTTACAATTGTTACCACTTTAGGCAAGAGGCATGGGCACCAGTTTATTGGCGTCCAAAGTTCATTTCTTTCAAAGGTTTGTTTCATGTTATTTGCAATGTATCTTTACTTAGAGGAAAAAAGGAGGAAGCTTGCACTTACCCATAACATGATAACATTCTTCAGTTTACAGGCACAGATAGAAAGAAGTTCGACAAAAAAGAATTAAAGGTATTATTAGACCACATATGGTCGTATACAATGCAATTTGCTGCCTTTACTTTGTAAAAAATGTATAGCTGCTAAACTCTAAAAAAACAACCTTCTGGACCTACCCTAAGGGCTAGACCACACGGGAAGATTACAGGGAGATTAGTCGCCTGGAAACTAATCGCTGCTTCTTTGGGGCGACTAATCTCCCTGAATTGCTCTCGCTAAACTGTAAGTCGCCTGCGTCTATTCATATGCGGCAATGCGAGCGACTCAGAAAAACGCATTGCTGCGTGTGAATAGGCGCAGGCGACTTAAGTTTAGCGGGCATGAGACATGGGCAAGCAATTCGGGGAGATTAGTTGTGCCACAAAAGCGGCAATTAGTCGCCCTGAAATCTTCCTGTGTGGTTTAGCCCTAACAATTTAGATTTGTTGCGCTTATAGGAGGGAAACTTTTACTTGATTAAATGTAAGTGTGCATGCCTCTGTAGTTCTCCTCCTAATAGCTAGCATATTAGCACATAATTAATTTTTACTACAGGACTACTAGGTTTTTAGAGTTACTACTACAACTGTTAGGATTTTGCAGTTTTTATTATTAATAAAAATTCATATTTATTCAACATATTCTGCAGCTACAGAGCTTATACATAATTCACATCAGTTCCTGGCCCATTGGAGTTTACAAACTAAGGTCAGAGTCATTATGGGGAATTTTATCAGGAGCCAATTAACCTGCTGGTATTAATCTCCATTGGCTGATAATTGTAGTGCCAGACGTTGGAGTTCTTGAAGGCTGCAGACTGGGCATTTATGATTCTAACAATGTTTTTCCTAGTCTTCATACCTTGCTATGTGCACCCTCTCCTGTACCTCTGGCCCTGATAGCAGCATAAAAACAGTTGCAAACATGGGGAATTATTGTTTCCCATCAGTCTCTGGCCCAGTGGAGCTTACAAGCTTCTCTGATGAAGTGCCAAATGGTGTGAAACGTGTCAGGAAGGAGTGGTGGACATAAGGTTTACAGACAGGGGTAAGCCACTGACTTGTGGTGTAGTATGAGGTTATGTTTCTATATTGAATGTTCACAAATTTGTAATTACTATAATGAACTTATTGCAGGAGGCTAAAGTTTCAGCTTGTCAATAGCAGCAATGATCCAGGACTTGAAACTTGTCACAGGGGGTCATCATCTTGGAAAGTGTCTGTGACTCTCACATGCTCAGTGGGCTCTGAGCAGCTGCTGAGAAGCTAAGCTTAGGGGTTGTCATTAATTATCCAGCAGCAGAAAATGAGCTTCCATGGCTGTAATATAAGCTGATGCTACAGGTTTGCTGATTATTAAATTCTGATGCAGCTAATTGCACTGGTTTCAATATTATCTGTATTAATGACTAATCAGCCTTATATTGTGCCTATATTTCTATTCTATGTGTACTGTATATTGTGAGTGTGTCCCTAAGCTCAGTAAGTGACAGCAGCACAGAGCATGTGAATCAGTGAATCAGCAGAAAAGAAGATGGGGAGCTACTGGGGCATCTACTGGGGAGACACAGATCTTTACTGCTAAAGGGCTGTGGTTGCCTTGGGCTGGTACACAAGCACAAAACATCATGTACAGCATTTCTAACTACTTCTTTACTTAGGCTTTAGCTCTCCTTTAATTAAGCTACTATGCAACGTTGTGACCTGTGTCTAGTGCTCATTTCTAGATGGTATGTAACCATGATTTAAATGCTCATTAAAGCTAAACTTTCTGTTACATTAGCACACACTTGGGTCAACGCTAATCAATAGCTGTAAGTTTTTGAAGTGCAAGAAGAACCCGGAGAATCCAAAAGAAACCAGATCAGATCACAGTAACTTCTCATTACTTCTGAATTTGTTGCCCAGATTTGGAGCATAACAAAAGGGAAAACAGACCCTGCAGCTGAGGGGGTGCAGAAGAGAAGTATATGTGTGGGAATAGACCATCCCTAATAACAGGGGGGACAGTAACTTCTATTTACATCACTATCCCGATACATCTTTATAAAGACAGGTGGTTTTACTACTTTGTTGATTAAAGAGCTCTGGGTATGTGTATGTATAGAGTATATATATTTTTTTCCCAAAAAAGACCAGCAACACCTGGATATTTGTGCATCAAAATAAAAATGTTTTCATAATGTGCATGAATAGCCGACGTGACATTTCGGTCCAGCAGGGACCTTCCTCATGATGTTTCAGCGTTCAGCCAAAACATAGGGGTAATTCTCGCGCTCGGGCAAGGGTATCTGCTTCCTTTACTTTGAAAATGCTATTGTGACAATTTGTTGAGTGGTATGTATAGTCAAATTATGCTTATTTGCCCAATTGTTTGTATATTTGATTAAAATTGCTCTAATGTAATGAATTCTATATGCACCTCACTTATTTTCATAAAACTAGACACTAGATTTTATAATTAGCACCTATTTCTCATACTATCCCCTAAGATAAGGAATAAGAAGGGGTATGTCCATAGGTGGTTCATTAAAAGGCCAGTGTTTTGTTAGCCAAGAATTTTGTAGAATCACTGATTTTCAGGGCAGTTATAAAAAAAGAATTCTGCAAAACTTTCATAGATTGGTTGAGCCAGTGTGTGTGTGTGTGTCTGTGGACACTTGACCCCTACAAACTCAAATTGGCTGGAAAATTGATTTGGGTCACTTTAAGCTAAGCTGCACATAAAGAGCAAAGTGTGTGGGACAAGAGGGGAGAGAGCAGAGCACATTCCAGTGAGCGTGCACCTGCCTGTTTGTGCCAAGCAGTAGCTAGTTCTGAATGAACAGCAGCCAGGCTGACTGCAGCCCCAGCAGTCACACAAGTTTAGCTCAGCTCGCGAGCAGTAGGAAATGGGATTTCTTTTGAAAGGCTGCAGCCCGCATAATAAACCAAGGGAGGTTATTGAATATGTTTTATAGGGAAAAAGTTTGTCATGTAGCACTAGAGAAGTGAATCTGCTAACTCAGGGATATCCAAGCTGAGGCTATGCAGATGTTAATGTGCTAATGAACTACAACTCCCAGAATCTCCAGACAAACTTTGGCTTGCCTTCTCAGATTAATACTAAGAGATATACAGTAAAAATAAATATGGCTCTGGCTTGCATGCTTTTAGTGCTGTGCAGCTAAAGTAAATCTGGAAAAACGGATGTCTAACCAATGGTCCTCAAACTACATGAACTACAACTTCCAACAGCACCACAGAAACCATATTCAAATTTAAAAAGCCTTGGGAGCAATAATTGGGGGGCGATGAGCAGTTACCTCTAAAATTGTCTTCTGCCTATACCTAGTCCACACCTCTCAGTCCTCTTCCTTCCCTCCGTCACTGGTCCTCCCCTCCCTCCGTCTCTGTCCCTTCCCTCCTTCAATGTCACTCCCTCTCCTCCTTCGATGTCACTCCCTCCCCACTGTTGCTCTCCCTCCCCTCTTACACTGTCCTTTCCTCCCCTCCTTCTCTGTCCCTCCTGTACTCTCCCTCCTCTCCTTCAATGTCCTTCCATCCCCTCCTTCTGTCTACCTCATTTGCTCTCCTTTCACTACTTCGCTGCCCCTCCGTTTCTCTCACTCCCTCTGTCACTCTCCCTTTTTGTCCTTCGCTATCCCTCCCTCCCCTCTGTTGCTCTCCCTCCCCACTACTCCCCTCCGTCCGTTGCTCATCTCTCTCCATTGTGAGCAATGATTAGGGCGCCTGGCCCCGGTAAAAAGAGTTGGGGAGCAACATGTGCATGAAGAAAGTTCCTGGGGGTTTCAAACAATGGCTGTGATTGGCTATTTGGTAGCCCATATATGGACTGGTAGCCTACAGGAGGTTCTGTTTGGATGTACATTAGTTTTTATGCAACCAAAACTTGCTTCTAAGCCTGGAATTAAAATATAAGCAACATCCATGTGGTTGGTGAGAAACATGTTGCTTGTGTGCCACTGGTTGGGGATCACTGAACTAGAATATCTTCTTTGAGACGGGTGAGGGCTCCTGTCAGAATAATACATGTATATTGAGTAATGGGGCAAGGGTAACACTTCAGTGTAAAAATAAATACTGGATGAATAAATAAAACATGTTTCTAATATAGTTAGACAAAAATGTAAACTCAGAGCGCTTTGTTTTCTGAAGTCACCTGCAAGTCGCCTCATGAGGAAACTTTGGAAAACAAAGCGCTGCAAGTGCCACCCTGTTGGTTAGCCGGGCAGTTTGGGGAGATTAGTCGCCCTGAAGATGAGGAGATTTGTCACTGGGCGACTAATCTGGAATCGCAACGTGTCTCTGCCATAACTATACAGGCAGCACATGCTACTACCACAGCTGGACGGTCCACATGAGATTTGGGAGCAATCAATATGTGATAGATATGCAACGCATAAACTAACAGTGTAAGAGGACTTAATACGATTTTACTGCAACCTCCAGGTGTTCCAGATGTGCCCCATGTTCGGGGGCAATAGATCATCACCTGATAAACTATAATACAATAATTACAATTTAAATAGGGCTCCCCCGCCACTTGCTATTGCCCTGTGTCTCCTCTGCGGTGTGGCGCAGCTCTAGACCTGAGCTAACGTCCCAGAAAGTGAGGAATAGGGGTGACTGTCACTAAGCTTCTCCGCCTGCCTCGTGTGGCCCTCGTGAAGAAGTTTGGGACGCGGGCTGGTGAGGGGAGGACACGATTTTCTCCCCCACCCTCTCTCCTCCATCCCGCTCACCTCACACTCTGCCCGTGTGCTGCTCGCGTCGGCTGCACTTGTTTATTCAGCGCTCGCGGCGGCACGCGCCAGGCGCACGCACTGGAACAACAAACCAAAGAGAATGGTGCCCGGGGAGAGGGGCGGGGCCAGGCTGAGCGCGTGGGGCTTGTGCCGATTGAAAAGGCGGTGGCGGTGGCAGGACGGCAGCATTGACAAGGGCACAGAGCTAGAGCCAGGGAACGTGCGGGGCCGCGCCTGTCACTTTGAAACAGCAGCATCTCCTCGTCACCCGCACAGCCGGAGCAACACGCGAACGGCACGAGCCCCACTGCCGCCCCAGCAGCCTGTCAGCATGGAGAACTTGTCCAGCCAGCAGCATTTCCTACAGCCGCCTTGTTTCTTCCCGCAGAACGTGCGGCTGAGCCCGGCGGAGGAGCAAGAAGCGGCCAAGCCGAAGCCCATCAAGAGGCAGCGCTCGGCCTCCCCGGAGCTGATGAGGTGCAAGAGGAGGCTGAACTTTAATGGCTTCGGATACAGCCTCCCCCAGCAGCAACCGGCCGCCGTGGCCCGGAGGAACGAGAGGGAGAGGAACCGAGTCAAGCTGGTGAATCTCGGCTTTGCCACCCTCAGGGAGCACGTCCCCAACGGTGCGGCCAACAAGAAGATGAGCAAAGTGGAGACGCTGCGGTCGGCAGTTGAGTACATCAGAGCGCTGCAACAGCTGCTGGATGAACATGACGCTGTCAGCGCGGCTTTCCAGTCCGGGGTTTTTTCCCCCAACATCTCCCCTAACTATTCCCACGGTATGAACTCTATGGCGGGATCTCCCGTCTCCTCGTACTCCTCGGATGAAGGATCCTATGATCCGCTGAGCCCGGAGGAGCAAGAGCTGCTCGACTTCACCACTTGGTTCTGAGACACAGACAAGCAGGTGAGTTGCCTCCATCCGTCTTACTTGTCAATCACCGGCCCTACTACTGGACCACACTGGAGTGGGAACCATTCTCCCGCTCTACAACTCCATCTCTCTCTCTCCACCCATCTCCCTCTCTCTCTCCATCCCTCTCTCTCTCTCTCTCTCTCTCCATCCCACTCTCTCTCCATCCCACTCTCTTTCTCTCTCTCTCCATCCCTCTCTCTCTCTCCATCCCTCTCTCTCTCTCCATCCCACTCTCTCTCTCTCTCTCCATCCCACTCTCTCTCTCCATCCCACTCTCTCTCTCTCTCCATCCCACTCTCTCTATAGGATGACATTTTCCCAAAGGCTGCACTAATATCTAGAGGCACAATGTCCTTGGCAGCCAGTACTTGATTTGAGACCTGTCACCCTTGGGAGTTGAAGTTGAACAACAGTAGGGTGGCTACAGGTTGTGTGTCCCTGAATTGCTTATGGGACTTTTTCACCCTATCAATTGAGCTGCACTCTCAAGATCTAAAGATGTTGATCAACCTTGAGTATTTCTGAAGCCATCTATGACCAGTATAGTTCTCATTATAACCCTTTGCATAATCACAGTATTAACTTTGCTTTTCATACATTGTGTGGTATTTCCCTGACCTTGTGGGTGAATTGCGTTTTCTTGAATTTCTCTACATTATCTCCCTAAATATGTGTCAGTGGAATTGCCTAAGCCATATGTGATGCCAACAAGTCCCTTCTGTGTACTGATCTTTTGTATTGTTCTTTCAGGCTGTTTGCCTCCCTGCTTGGATAACAAAGTGAAGCGCACAGGAGCAGTCGGTCCCTCCAAGAACACTGAAGCACTACATTTGCACTCCAGTAGGATTCACTGGACGGATAGAGACGTAATGTAGCGGGGGCCGTGGGTGGTGAAGCACACAGACACCAACCCAGCTCACACGCGGAAGAGACGTGGTCCGTATCAACAGCCTGGGCTTCCCCAAATAAAACACAAGCCCTTACTGACTGTACTCTCCTTTTTATCGATGGAGTCCATTGCCGGATCAGAAATTGTGAAGTGTCTATCCAAACTACGCTGATATTCAAAGAAACCTCCCCTCCAATTCAGACTCTACTCCCTATTTTTTGTACCACTTTCACCTTCAAATGCTTCCAAACTTTTGTACTTTTTTTTTTTTATTATAAGAAATATTTTTATCTATCCCAACTATTTTGGGATAAATTAAGCTATTTTTGTACATAAGAGAGAGAGATTTATAGAAGTTTTGTACAAATGTTCTAAAATGTGTATATCTTGATACATTATTATGTAATGCTTATTACCTCTGCATATTTAGACTTGTAGTCTATAACCTTGCAACTGCAATTTTGTATGTGGTTTTGTAAAGGACACTCCTTTTAAGGTGGGGTCAGAATTCCCACTGATATACTTTAGCACCAACGTGTCTTACTTTATAGAAACTTTGTTATTGTATTAATTGTGTTATTAAACAATGTTCACAGTGAACAAAGTTTATGCAGCTATTGTCCAAACGCAAAATAGTGGTCCACTGTATCTATGCTGCCTTTCGAACTCTATATACCACTGCCTTTTCTTACTGTTTTTAATACAAACTTACAAATGTTTTTTTTACACAATAGTTTCATAATAAAACATTTTATATAGAAAAAAAGCAAGGGGTACTTGTGTTTTATTATCTACCACCCATAATAAAGTGTCAGGCATTGTCCAGTGATACTTTGGCATTGGCAAGGCTGATGTATCTATTTAGAGCAGACACAAAAAAGATGGGTACTGATTGTTCCCCCCCTACATGAAAAGAGCTGAACAATAAAATAATGATTAATGGGTGCATTGTCCCTTAACCAGCACATCCACAGATCCCAGAAATATAAGTAATGAGCGGTGAGTGTAGCAAGCCAGACACTGAGCATTCAAGCACTGCTTTTCTCTCTTTCTATACAAGTCTAATCCCTTGTGTCTGAAAGAGAGAGAGAGAAGGTCAACTGCAAACAATGCTTGATAATATACAGCTTGCAAAATGTGTCATTTTTGTCTAAAAATTTTTTTACTATAAATTAGTAGGATAATCTAAGGGTAATATTTTAAAAAAATATATATCCTTTCAATTCAATGGTATGTTATTTGTAGATAAATATAAATCCTCTGGAATAACTTGGATTCCTCCCTTTGGTTGATGGATTCTTCCTGATACACATATTTATGCAAAGTAAATGTAATTGCTGAAAGTCTGGGCAATTTTAATTTAAAAAGAAAACTTTTTTTTTTT
>CM044436.1:89920752-89941228 GCA_024363595.1 Xenopus borealis
ATGACATTTACAAATATCTAACCACATAAAATTTTGAATATACAACATAAATTTGCATTGCCAGTACTTAGTCAAAATTTGATATTTGGGTTTACATCTGCTTTAAGGTAATTAATTCCAGGATTCCCTTGCATACGTCCAGCCTGCACTATGCACCTTGCAAGACAGTAGTAAAGAGCATATAGACTTTCATTAATAGCATTTAAACATGCACATAATTATGAATTATTTTGTCATTACACATGTGTTTGTAAATGAGCCCTAAAACGAAACACAATTTCCTTGGGCATAAAGTGCTAGTGTGGAAAAAAAAAAGAATTCTGCTAGATTATTACAGGTTTAAATGTTAATGGCAGATGCTTTATGGGTGCCAAAACATTCTCAGACAATCTCTGGGACCATGCATTTTTATATTCAGACCACAATTCAATTTTACAGAATAGAATAAATGCAGAAAGCCACAAATCCACAAAAAATGGAACTTTATTACAGTCTCCACTTATCCATTGTTCCATTCTGTAGATCAGCCTAATGACTGCATGATGTCCTCTTCTTCTGCCCTTTGAACCACAAACAAGTGTCTGCCCCACAAAAGGGGCTTCTCTATTGGTATGCAGACAGAGTTCGACACCATCAATGGTTACTTTTTTAAAAAAAAAAATCTCAATTCTCCCAACTAATTTGTTAAACGTCTCTGAATCTGGGTAGTTTGGCTTTGTGCCTATGAGCATTCTTCATATTTACTGACTTTTCAAAACAGATTTGTGAAGAAATTGCACTGATTTAAATGTTAAGCACAGTATAGGCCCTTTTATTAAGCTTTTCTCAGTCTCATCTTTATTTCAGTGAGTAAATATTAAATATTGTGTTATATATATATATATATATATATATATAGAGAGAGAGAGAGAGAGAGAGAGAGAGAGAGAGAGATTGGGTATATTTTTTCTTTCCAGGGAATATGTTCTAGTGAAACTGGCAAGCACGTGTTGTGGAGACTGCTGAAAGGAGGCTTGCATAAATACATAGTTGCTAGGAAATACCTGGCAACCACCAAGAATACTGCTTTAAAACCTGCCCATAGGGCAAACACTGTCCATAACAATGGGGAGGGTTTGAGTGAGACGCTCCTTCACTTGAAAAAAATATTTAGTCCTATCCACTCTCATAGAGCCCTGTGTGTTCCGGATATTCTCATCACAATGGCAGAACTGAATGGGAGGAGGTACAAACCATGTGCATTTTTTATATCAGAAAGAAGGAGGGTATAGCAAGCTTTCCTGCCAAAAAAAGATTTTTTTTTCTGAAGTCTTAACAGCCAAAGCCACAGAAAGTGCTAAGTTTGTAAAAGAAGCTGAAAGAACTGAAAAAGAGGATAAAGAGTCAGTGAAACGCCCCTTGCATTTTTAATAGGAAGCCAAAAAAGAACCCTAAAAAGCAATTAGTAATGCTGCTTGTGAATTAGGAGATTTTTTTTTTAAAGGAGAGGCAGTTAATCCAGTAAAAAAAGAAAAGATGCTTGTGAGAGACTAAAGGTAGGGAAGTCTGCTAGCAAATTAAGTGTTTGGACTTTAAAAGGACTCAGAAAATGATGTCAATTTGCATTTCTTTATTGCATTTAAACCCAGGAGTTATGACAGAATTTATTTGAATCTGCAGTAATTTGGGCAAGGCAATAAAAAATATGACTTTAATTATCTTGCAAATATAAAGTGTCTAGTAGAAATAATTGTAAAGCAACTAGGCTTTCATTTCTACTAGATGCTGGATATCATGACCTGGTTGAATGAACATCTTCATATTGTTTATCTATAAAAGGAAAGGAATGTCAATATTGACAGTGTATAATATAGAATATACATAGAGCCGCCTGTTCCTTTAAAGGGGACCTGTCACCCTAAGAAATAATTCCAAATTATATTTTTATGATGTTAGTCAAGCAAAATAAACTTTATTTACACTATATAATTTACATTTTGTTTCTGTAAGTCTTGAACTTCACAATCACATCAAACAGGCAGCAGCCATTTTGTTGCCACTGTTTTAAAGGAAAGTTCTGTGTCATCCTAAAATCTTGTTTATGCACCAGAATAGGGCACATGAAGCCCATGAACTAGCTATACAATTAGATGGTGGGGAGGGGGAATGTCAGGAGGGTAGTGCCCCACCTCAAGGCCTAAGGCATAGATTTTTAAATACGTTTATAGATATATAGATATG
Source organism: Xenopus borealis (assembly GCA_024363595.1). Taxonomy (NCBI): domain Eukaryota; kingdom Metazoa; phylum Chordata; class Amphibia; order Anura; family Pipidae; genus Xenopus; species Xenopus borealis. Next base: position 89,922,973 of record CM044436.1, read on the forward strand.
GATGTTTTAATGAAAAAAAGGAATTTGATTTCATGTTTAATTTGAAAAGGACTTTTATATACAGCTTTTTATGTCTAGATGGCAGATCCCCTTTAAAAGAAAATATAGAGGGTAAAAGCTAAATATATCAGCAAGGAGCATCACTAACATCATGCAGTCTTCCTGGCACATAAACACTGGCTAGTTGTGGGAAATGTTGATCTCTGTCTAGTGGGAACTAAACTGAACAAAGTTTTCAATGGGAATCTACTTGAAATCAAACTTCTTTGCACAAAATTGTGCCCTTTTTTGTATTAGCATGCATTGGCCAATGAGCCAACAAGCTCCGTGTTTCCCCTGAGTATCATGCCTTAAATATGGATTGGGGACTGCTATATGATTGTCTACATCGTGTTCATAGACCTGTGCATTTTTATCTGGAAACAGCAATAAAAACCATGCATATATCTGCACTCAGTGTACAAGCGCAAACTAGCATTTCTACAGCTTTTTCTAACAAGCTGGTATTGAATAAGTGTTTTCCTCTACCATTGTGCAAAAGTAAAAAAACAATAAGATTGGCTCTTAAGTGTTTTATAGCAGAGTGTGTTGATGAGTCATTTATTACATATGTACATTTGAACATTTGCATCATAAAACTACAAAAAGGGACTTGGATCCATCATGTTGCACTTGGAACACAATGTTCAAAGGTTGAACTTGATGGATGTGTCTTTTTTCAGCCTCACTTATTATGTTACTATGTAATGTTGTACAATGCTGAAGAAATGATTTCAGCACCACAGACAGCACACTCTGGTTCTTTATACAGATCTGTAAAATGTGAAACAGTAACCTCTTCCCTTTACTAAACATTTTTTTTATTTTATATTAATTGCAATTAGTTGTTTAATGGCTGAGCTCTCTCTCAATGTTGTATTCTCTATGTATTCTCTATGGGATACAGAAGGCATCAGAGAAGCAAAAAAGAGTATAGTTTTTAAAAAGTTTTATTTATTGATTGCAACTTCAGTGTACAGAAATGGAGGATAATTTAACAATAATATCAAAAATGTACATTAATTAATCAAATGAAATGAGTGGCCCTTTACCAAGTTGATAGCTAATTCTAGTTAGCAACTTCCACAGCTGAACTGGGTGAGAATATATTGAATTATTGTATGGTTGTGAGGACACTGAGTGGGTTCAAAAATACTTTACCTTTTGGCTAAGCACAGGACTCCAAGTGCCCAGAAGAGAGTATTAGGAACCAAGGATATAATTTATCTTTGGGCACAGTAAATATATAATACTATAATAATTATTTCATGAACCAAAATAATTACATACCAACAACACTAATGTGGCACATGGCTTCTGTGTAGATTTGATGGTTAATATATGATTTATTTCTCAGCTCACCCTCAAGTTATTTATTGTCTTGCATTTTAGTTGACTGGGTATCAGCTTCTGTATAAAATACACATGATTTATACCAAACTATTCAAATAAATGAATGTCCCTACACTGGATAACATCAGTATAAGCAATATGAAAAGTAATTCATCAATGTCAATATTAGCCGGCTTTTACTGAACAAAAAAAACCTCTGCAGTGAGATAGATTAAGAGATGTATATTATAATCACAGCATTATTTAACCCCACAATTTAGTATTCAAAGTATGGACAGAACTAGTCATCAAGTGGCTTTTAGCCATTTAATGAATCACTCATCAGATACATATATACATTTTCATAAATGTTAATCTCATCATTCTTTTTGTGTGCAAATACACTTTACCAGCGCCCCCCCCCACTGCTGACATCAGATTTATCAGATTTTAATTAACTTGGCCTTTAGCAATAAACATAAAAATAGACTTATATGGCATATCCTAATAAATCCCCAACGGGTATAAGAATAGATTATTTGCTTTAAATTTCCCACAGAACATATAGTTTGATCCTGTATAATGCTGAAAGAAATATAGATGATGACAATAAGGTGGAAGCAGAAGACTGATAATGTTTGAGTTCCTTACCAATATTAGTGTCAGGTTAATTTGCTGACTGAGCTGCCCTAAGGGCACAAAGTTGTCCTGTTTGCCTTCTGTATGGGAGCCCAGGAGTGCTGAATTGTTTGTGTTGCTCTTTTTGTGCTGGGTTCCAGAGAGACAATTTGGATCTGAGGGCAGCCCTCTGTTTTGATGGCATTATGTGTTAAAAAAAAAAAAAAAAACAATTATTTGATCTGTATTATAATGCAAAACAAGGAGGCTGAACAATGGTCAAATGGCCTTCAGCCAGGGAGCTAGGGATACACAGGTATGTAGGACAAAAGCTAAAAAATGTTACCTGTGAACCACACAAAATAGCAAATTTTCTTAGTGACCCGCAAGAAAAATGGCACTTGCACAGGTGATCAATGCAATGACCTATACCTGTATTCAGTGCACATGCAGGGGTAGTTCGCCTTTAAATTAACCTTTTGAATGTTGTAGACTTGTAGGCAATTTGTAAATGTTCTTCATTTTTCATGGGTTTTCAGTTGTTTAGCCTTTTGTTAAGCAGCTCTTCCGTTTGGTATTTCAGCAGTTATCTGATTGCTAGGGTCATAATTATCCTAGCAACCAGGCAGTGGTTTAAATGAGAAATGGGAATCTGAATAGAGCAATACTATTTGACTGCAGGAGTCAATGACCCCCATTTGAAAGCTGGGAAGCAAATATTAAAAAATAAAAATGAAAACCATTTGTCTAGGGATAGACCGTTCTATAACATAGTAAACGTAAAGGGATAATGTCATGGGTAAACTTTTTTTTTTCCAAAACACGTCAGTTAATAAAGCTGCTCAAGCAGAATTCTTCACTGAAATCCATTTTTTAAAAGAAATATCTGATTTTTTAATATTTAATTTTGAAATCTGACATGGGGCTGGACATATTGTAAATTTCCCAGGTGCCCCCAGTCATGTGACTTGTGCTCTGATAAACTTCAGTCACTCTTTACTGCAACATGGAGTGATATTACCCCCTTCCCCCCCAGCAGCCTAACAACAGAAGAATGGGAAGGTAACCAGATAGCAGCTCCCTAACACAAGATAACAGCTTCCTGGTAGATAGGGTTGCCACTGGGCTGACCTGGCTGTAAAAATGATGCTTGATACCCATGTTATTAATAGGAAAAAATAGCAAGAATATAGGAAGGCCGGTATTTGTTTCCAGAAAAGGTGGCAATCCTACTGGTAGATCTAAGAACAACACTCAATAGTAAAAGCCAAGTCCCACTGAGACACATTCAGTTACATTATGTAGGAGAAATAACAGCCTGCCACAAATCAGTTCCATACCAAACTGTTGGCACAAGTCACATGACTGGGGGAAACTGGGAAACTGACAATATGTCTAGCTCCATGTCATATTTCAAAATTAAATATAAAAAGAAATCTGTTTGCTCTTTTGAGGAATAGATTACAATGCAGAAGTCTACTGAAGCAGCACTAGTCACTGATACCTTTTGAAAAAAACATGTTTTCTCATGACAGTATCCCTTTAAAGGTGTTCCACCCCTTTAAATGTTCGATACATTTAATTTTCAATTTTCGCTACATCTATTAGCTAGCGCGGATTCTGCAACACTTGAACTTGAACTTTTACAAGTTCCATCCCTTTAAGCACAAGTTCTTATTACTCTTTCATGTATTTGAATTGGCTGATGTATTGTATAAATTCTACCAATGAGATATAATACATATTGGACTATCTATCTTGGGCTGCATTTATCTGAAAGCTTTTGGTTTGTGTCTCTCTCGAGACAAATAGCACACAAATTTGAAGCTGTGCAGAATCCATGTCTATTCGTTACTGATAATTAAGAATGAAATCTGTTTGGACATCAGCATCGTATTCTGAAAAAAGACAGCTTACATTATAATTAGGAGTTTAAAAACTGACCTGAAAAATAAGGGTCTTTGTTCATTAATGAATCTGCATTTTCATGTGTCTCTTCACTGAGAACTCTGAATAGGCTATGATATCTGATTAAGACCGCTATCTCTCCCGGTTAACAGAAAAAGCATGCATGGAAAGACAATATGCCAATTCTCTAAAAGGCATCTGAGGCTTGTAACAAGAGTTATTTTTCAGTCTTCAGCAATCCCGTCTACAAGTTTTATTTATCGCTCCTTTCTCGGTGTAATCATTGGTTAAATAATTACTAAATGTATGGGGATCTTCATTCTTTGCAGCTGATTGAGGATACTGTATTTCCAAAATCAAAATACCTGCTTTGGCTTCTGTTAATGGCCTTCAATTGCTCTGTACATTTAAATTTAGCATGCTTAGATACTTGTGCCTTCATACCCTTATAATAGCTACGTAACCCAAAATTCTGTCACTGTGCAAAACAATCTCCCCACTTCTTCCTTGTGCCATTTTCACAAACTCAAATTACAATAATATTTCCACTTTCAAAACTGGGCCTATATTTCATTTGGAATATTACTTGATACTCAAACAAAAAATGCACAAAAATACATAACATACATTTGAAGTGTCCAGTTTTCCACTGATTATTCCCACTTACTGGAAGTAGAAGTGAATGTGCTTTGGATAGATCATTGTGTGTTCTAGGCTAATAAATTCATGGCATGATTTTTCATCTGTAAATATTGTAAAAGTAAGTAGTCAACTAGAAACAATCTCGGCACTCAACCCTAATGATAACATTGTTAACCCAATTGTATCTCACTGTTGGGTTCAAAGCTCTAGAATACCTTGGGCTTTTTTTGTTTTTTGAATGCCGACTTGCCTTTATCTAACAATTAAACATAATTTAATTTATGAATGTGTGATTTATAAAAAGTGGTTAAGTGGCCTCTCGTAGGCTGCAGGCACACATAGTGTTGGCTCCACTGCTATCAGCTTGCTTTTTTTCTGCAGCAGAGAGAAGTGAATCCACTCCTTCCACATCTCCATATACTTGCACTAAGGTGGAAGCTGTACTTTTCAATGAAGATAAGTGGAGCTGGGGAAGGGAGCAGATCTGCTTCTCTCTGGCTGAAGAAAAAATGCAGGCTGAAAGCTGCAGCCATACAACCTATCTGGGACTGGAAGTGCGAGCCTAGACTCATAGGGGGAAATTCACTAAAGCGCGAAGCGTCTAACACTAGTACTAATTCGCCAGCGTGACGTCATTTTGCAACTTCGCAAATTCACTAACACCGACTCTGGCGAATTTTCGCTGGCGAAGTAGATATACTGACGAAGGATCGTAATTACACAAATTCACTAAGATCAACATGTTCCTGAACGTTACCACTTACGCTAGACTTTACTTCGCCTGGTCAGACCTGGTTCAATACAATAGATAGGAGTCCCAAAAAAATGCTGGCGTGTTTTACCATTCTAGGGTGATAGTCTGAAAAAGATTGTTTTTCTGGGGGGGTTACCCTCCTTCCCCCCTACATTTCCTAACATATGGCAACACAACTATACAGGGGGCACATGTAGGGCAATAGGACAACTTTATATAATTTATTAAAGATTTCCTGGGCTTGTGTAGTGGAATGTAGTGGCTGTAACATATACTTATATTATACGTTTAAGTTCCCGCCGTATGCAAATTAGGCATCGCTAGCGTAAATGCGCTTTGCATGGCGAACTAACGGTAGCGCTACTTCGCTAACGTTCGCCGACCTGAGCACAAATTCGCATCTTTGTGAATTTGTGTAGTGCTGGCGAACATTCACCTGGCGAAGTGCGGCGAATGTTAGCGAAGCCAACTCTAGCGAATTTTCGCATCTTAGTGAATTTCCCCCATAGGGCTAGTCCACATTCCAAGATTCAGGGAGATTTGTCGCCTGGCGACCAATCACCTCTTCTTTGGGGCGACTAACTTCCCTGAATTTCTTGCCGTGTCTCCGGCCCGCTGAAATGTAAAGACGCTTGCGCCTATTCACGCTATTCACACGTGGCGCTGTGTGTTCCTAAGTAGCTGAAGATTGCCTCGTGAGGCGCAGGCGTGAATAGGCGCAGGTGACTTTACATTTTAGCAGGCGCGAGACACTGGTAAGCAATTCAGGGAGATTAGTCCCCCCCAAATAAGCAGCGATTGGTCGCCAGGTGACAAATCTCCCTGCTCACTGTGTGGACCCACCCTAAGCGTTTCATTATGTGTATAACCATTTCCCCCTCTGTGTGTTATAATAATGGTTATAGATATAACACTAAATGGCCACCTGTTCAAAAGAGACAGAGATAATACTGTCTCCAGATAAGCCACATCATAATTAGTGCAGGGAACAGTCCAATAAATATTTTTCTTTGCCAAGATGGAGCACACTTGATGGAGGTTTGGAAATTATTTATCCCCTGTAGGTCTTTTCCAGTTAGCGCCTAAATACAAATCTACAGTAAATTTCTTTTTTAGTGCACATTTTTATCAAATCACAATTTTATCATATGTGCAGTTGAGGGATGTCCCTGGTTTGTGTTTTAAGTTAAAATGTGTCCTGTTTATACAATATGCATTTCTATGTTTATTCAAGAATGATTGCTGCCATGTTGCATGCCCTGGCAGAGATATTTATTATTATTATTAACATGTATTTCTATAGCGCCAACTTGTTGCGTAGCGCTGTATTTATCATAGACAAATGAGCAGTAGCACACTATAATGCAAATGTGGACATCAGTTGTGTATATGAATAGTTGTGATCATTTGTGCTGTCATCATGATTGTTGCTTAGAAAAGCTTCAGCCAAGCCAAGCAATATGATAAGACCTTTGAATAACTCTAAATGCAAATGAGCTTTAAATGTAGTCTAAATTATATATAAATAACAAGTCTTAAGGGTCATTGGAGGACATTTACAAATCCCATGGCAGAAGTGCATGAGCACCAATGGGAGCAAGAACACACTTGGAGTGGGGGGAACTCCTATAATCTACAATTCCTGATATGTAGGGTATACTACTCAGAGGGTTCTGGAATCATCCAGTGTATTAGATATGACAGACTTGTGTATTAAAACAAACAGTGGTAAATAGATTTTGAATCCAGGATAGATTAAAAATCCAGGATATCGAGTCTTTTTGCAGTATGTGCTGCAGTTAAGTTTGTATGGCTTCTTCATGCTCTCAGCTAATTACACCCACCTTTAATTCCACTAGCTGAGCCATGCTGATTTTGTTTTCCAAGTCAATGTTGCACAGAAAAAGTTACTGAAAAATAGAATAATGATTTGAATTTTTTAAGCAATAATAATACACAAATCATTCCTTGGGGTGTTTTGAACATGGGTAAATTGCCTATTATGGTTTATTTGTATTATTATTATTATTATTAAGTCACTTGTGACTACTGTCATAATGGGTTACTACAACTTCCAAGGTTGGTGTAAGTTCCAGGATTCCCTTCAATCAATGAGTGTTATTGGGGACTATTCATCAGAGCAGGCTGGGCAGGTGCTGTGGTGCTCCCTGTAAGTAGTTGCAAGTGCAAGGATTGTACTAGGTTGCATTCAATGGTGTTGATGCACATTCAGTTGTGTGTCCATTTTCAAACTTGCACAAGCCTGCTAGGGTCCCCCTAATGTGTTGCACACAAGTGGAACAACTTTGCATGTACCCGCTATTATGCAGGAATTCTGGGTAAAGGGCTGCTAGGGATATAATGGACATAATCTAATAACTCAGGGGTCCCCAGCCTTTTTTTACCCATAAACCACAATCATATATAAAAAGAGTTGGAGAGCAATACAAGCATTAAAACAGTTCCTGGGGAGCCAAATAAGGCCTGTGATTGGCTATTTGGTTGTCCCTTTGTGGACAGACCACAGATTTGTGGTGAGGCCACAAAGACCCTGGCCTAGTGCGGCAGAATTTGAGGGGTGGCATGCTGCCCATCCGCATCAAAATTAGCTATTTGCATTAGAGACGCATGTCAGTCTCCAGTGCTGTGCCCAACTGAGAAGACTTGCGTGTGCACACCTGAGAGCACACGCATGCAGAGGAAGGGGACGGTGTCTGGCAGGGGGAATGGGAGGGGGCGGGATGTCACCCTAGCAACCCTGCATTGATTGGAATATGAATAGGAATTGACTAAATATAATGATAAGTAATAAAAAGTGGCAATAACAATACATTTGTAGCCTTACAGAGCATATGTTTTTAGATGGTGTCAGTGACCCCCATTTGAAAGCTGCAAAGAAACAGAAGATAATTGCAAATCATTAAAAAAAACTATGAAAAATAAATAATGAAAACCATTTGAAAAGTTTCTTAGAATTGGCCCTTCTACAATATACTAAAAGTTAACTTGAAGGTAAATCACCCCTTTAAAGCTACAAAATTGTAGTTTAACAAAAATATGTAAAAAAATAAAAAAGGATTTAATGAAAATTCCCTGCCTTTTGACAGCCTTATTGAAGCAGTGTAAACTGTGATTATTCTGTATTTTTTTTCTCGCCAACCAGAGTAAATAGTTAATACACATGATATATACACCCGGCTAGAGCACAATGCTTCCTAAAATGGGCTGATCTGCTGTGTGTGCTTGTAGACAAGTGCAAGCGCTCGTGTGACAATTCTAATAAAGATGGGGACTAATTGTGCATGTTCAGTTGGTAATACGAGAATGCTAATCATTTAAAGAAGCCTTTAATTTTGCCGTGTGGTTAAAACTAATAGTCCTCAGCTTTCATTCTTCAACTTTGAGTCCTCATTTTCTCTTTGTGTCTGCACCTGTTTGCACCCCTTTCACTCACAATGTAAAAAATGATGGGTAATCTTCTGGCATTAACCTTGGCGTTTGATAATATGTTGGTAGGTCTGAGGAACAATTACCCCGATCCCTGGTCAACTAAGAACTGAACATTCTTAGTTCTGCTTTAGACTTTGACTGTGTCTCATTGTCCCATGTAAAGCACCCAGCAGTCAATTGTTTGCATTTGAAATGTGCGGTGCTATTTTGCAGTATGGGTGTCCGAGCTCTGTATGGCAATATGTATATAATTCTCCTTCACTTTCAAGTGAACTACAATGTAGACTGGGTGGTTTTAAAAGGCCAAACAGAATCAAATATGTAATTTTTGTCTGTTGCAGTTTGCAGTTTGGAAATGGGTCTTTCGTGTGCTGAAAGTATTTCTTACTTCAATGTTTATATTTAAATGTGCTACAATCAAACTAATTTCTCATTTAGCATGTGAGCACAGTTAAACTCATTGCAGCCTTCCTTTAGCAGAACTATTGATTTAATACTGTAAAATAGAAAAGGAGATTACTGGTGCCACTCAGCACTTGCAGGGTTAATTCAACCATGCTGTTGGATGTAGGCTGCTATAATCCTGCCTAGCCTTTGGGTGGTCAGATAACTGCAGGTGTTACAGTACTACTATATGGCTGATCGGTGAATAGATTTACATGTTGCACTATATGGTTGTTAGGGTTGAATTCCCCAGCAACTAATAAGTGGTGTGTCTGGCAAGGATAAATGGGAGAGTTCCTGATATATATGCAATAACAAAATGAAGACCAACACTAAAAAGAAGTGTCTGCTTTATGTTGCTGGGATAACTGACGCTTGTAACAAGACAACATTTTAAATTGATTACATTAAAAAGAAATAGGAAGAAAATAACTAAAAACCATTGAAGAATAAAAATGAAGAGGAGCTGGAAAGCATCTTAGAATATTAGAAAGAAATAGTAAAAATTAAAGGGTCAGCTATAATTCTGCCCAGCAATAGGTTCACAGCGAAATTCTGCATTTCAACGTCAGAGAATCAGAATCAAAGAATATCAGAATCAAAGAATAATCAAGAAAACAATATTGGCCCTCTGTGTATTTTGCATAATAAAACATAGCAAAAAACCCCCAAAACAAAACACTCACTGACTTCAGTCAATGTACATTGCACATTAGGTACAGCTAATAACAGGCCTCTATATAATCAAAATATGTATTGTACAGATGCCAAAATAATAACCTTATAAACCTTATTTGTAAGAGGACCTAGATCAAATGTGGGAGTCAGCAAAGCAACCCAAGAACTTTTCTGAATGAATAATACACATATAGACAAACCCAAACCTTTTGTGAACATAAACTCAGTAGGATTGTTTTGCCAACAAAATGGATACATGCAGCTTAATTAGGATCAGTTTTAAACATTATAATTCTGAAAGAAGAAGGTCTTCTTGTAATTTGTTCTAAATATCAGTTCTGGATAAGAAAGCCAATTCTTGCAGTGTCAAATCATCTCATAACTTCTAAATATTGATATGTGTATTATTATATACAGTACACAACAATAGTATTTATTATTGTTTAATATCATTAATAGCTATTATAAGATGTCACTTCAGAAGCCAGAAAAACACAGCCTGTAGCATTGTGCCTTTATAGTCATTGAATTTCTCGCTGACTTACTCCTTATACTTACAATAGGGTATGTACCCAATTCTGTAAATAGAAGAAAGTACATTTTTCCAGTCCCAGTTCTGTTGGAATAGTTATCTATATGTTTGCCTCTGTTCTGACCCTGCAGGATGATATCATAGGTGTTAATTCCAGCTTTTGTAGGCTATCCAGAATATTTTGGTTCACCAGCAATTATAGTCTACAATGCTTACTGATCACAGTAATAACAGATAACCCACATCCACCCACATGCAATTTATAACGACACTCCAGCCATTACAAATTGCATAGCCTATCTATTTACCTAATTTTTATACTGAACAATTCCTAGTACAGGAGTTTGTATCTCTTGGTAAATCAAGTTATTTGTCATCTCAATGAAAAATAAAGAACACAAATTAATTAGTGCCCAATATCAAGAAAATTGAATTCTTAGGCCAGTAATTAAAGGTATTCATGGGCATAAAAGTGGAAACAATCGCTGTAAGTATTCATGCAGGATAGCTGGCTAAGTTAAAGCCCGTGCTCACTATTGAGTTATTACTCCATCTATTATAGTCATATTAAAATGGAAATGATCACATAGCAGTGCCAGTTATTTGGCCACACCTGTCACTATTTGTTTCTCAGGTTCATTTCAGAGCTTGACGTTTTCTTCCATTTTTACCAAATAGCCATGCAGAAAAATGATAGAGTGAGTGGTTTAAAGGCTCACGGTTTTTGCTGATCACTTAACAATTTTATGGAAAATAAAAATAGGCCAAGGGAAAAAAAAAGAAAAATGATAGGAATATGTTCTCTAAGGCAACCTCTCAAACAAACATGTTTTTAATGTCATATATCACATACTGTATATGCTTTAGGGATGCACCGAATCCAGGATTCGGTTCGGGATTCGGCCAGGATTCGGCCTTTATCAGCAGGATTCGGATTCGGCCGAATCCTTCTGCCTGGCCGAACCGAATCCGAATCCTAATTTGCATATGCATATGCAAATTAGGGTTCGGATTCGGCCAAATCTTTCGGGAAGGATTCGGGGGTTCGGCCAAATCCAAAAATAGTGGATTCGGTGCATCCCTAATATGCTTTGCCTTCTTGTAAAGAATAGTAGCTTAAACAGTATTCAATCTGTGGGGAAAAAAAAAACGTACCCCACACCCCCAGGTAGACCCCCTCCCTACTCCCCTCAGGCTAACTACCCCCTGGGGAGATGCACCATACGCCATATTTACCCCCATCGCAGATTCTTCCAGCAGAGTTCCACACAGCCATTTTTTCAGCGATCTCTGTAAGCTGACTGGGAGATCAGCATTTTTGCGCATGTGCAGTTGGAGAAGTTTGCCAGGTAGCACAACTGCGCATGCACAAAATTACACAGGAATTGCAGATCTCCCAGTCAGCTAACAGAGATCATGGAAGATGGGATGGCTGCTTGCAACTCTGCTGGAAGAATCTGTGGCGAGGGGTAAGTATGGAGTATGCAGCATATCCCCGGGGGGGGGGGGGTGTAGTTAGCCTGGGGGGAGGAGGGAGGGGGTCTACCAGGGGGTGGGGGAGGTACGGTTTTTATTGCCCACAGGTTGATTTCTTACACAATTATACAAGTAGGTCTGTGTATGCTGCTGTACCTCCTGATGTAAACAGAGTTGCCCCAAATGTTTTACTAGCCATCCTGTTTGTTGGGGGACTTCATTTTAAATGCACTACATACTTAGAAAGCTAATGGATAGTGTAGGACTCACATTCAATGAGAGTCCTTGACGTACGTGAGCGTACATATTTTGGCCAATTTGGCCACTCATTTTTGTAATAACTCTTTTTAAAGGCAAACTGGGCGCTGACAATGGTTTTCTTTTCCTTTGTGTACATATATTGGCTAGTGATGGGCGAATTTGCGGGAAATTCCCGCAATTTGTCGCCTGTGATAAAAGCCAGTAAAAATTTGCCTGGCAAAAATCGTTTTGGACGCTGGCAAAAATTACAAAAATGAGACGCCTGCTGTGTTTTGTGCTTTTTTTGCCATTGCCATTATGCAAATTTAATGAGAAATTTGTGAAAAAATTGGCAAAGTGAAACGCAGCAGATTCGCCCATCACTAATATTAGCTTTTTATCGTTCAGAGCAGCTGGTCAACTCAAGAACATGGGTTAGACTGAGCGTTGGCACAAGGATACTTCTAGCAGCTGGTCAACACATACATTAAGGGGTTATTTATCAAATGCAGAAAATCAGAAAAAAACTGTTTTTTTTTTAAATAAAATTGGACTTTTTAAAAATCACAATTTTTTCGGAATTTATGAAACCCACAGTTTGAAAAAATCAGAATATTAAAATCTAGCATCTTAGACCTGCCGTGGTTGCATATAAGTCAATGGGAAAAGTTCCTTTTATTTTTTGATGTTTGCTGTTTTATGAGCTTTCAGGTAACAAATCTGGAAAATAAGAAATCCGGAAAAAAAATTTGAAATCAGAGTTTTTCCTGCCAAGAAAAATTTCTGGAAAATGTTATAATAAATAAATAAAATAAATAAGCCCGAGCGGATATGCTTGGAGTTTGTAGCAGCAAATTCGGAGGTTGTTAAATAACCCCCTAAGTGTTGATTAGACCGAGCGCTGTCAATTTCTTTCTGTGTTTTGAGGTGCCCAATAGGCTGAATTTAGAAGTGTCCAGCAAACAACCACAGAAGCAAGATGGCAACTCAACTTCCCCTATGAAACAAAGCTGAAATTGTTTGCAGAGTTCTTCCTACCCATCGGCCAACTGTACTGGTGCCTACAGCTAAAAGTCCCCTGCACTGCCCCTATAGCGGCTATTTAACTGCAGAGAACCACAATGGGGTTGGTGGCTGCCATGTTTGGTCTCTGACCAAGAGCATATGTAGTTCTGGCTTCCTGATGGGACAGCCAAAAGCCACACCAGTACAGGGTTCTTCTTGTGAGCACCACAGAGAGATCAACTTCCTGCTGCTTTGATTTCAAATTTCCCAGGGAAATCGCATGTGCAGTAGAGCAAAATATATGACTTTTTCATTAAAGTTTGGCTTTCCACTCTACTGCATATGCGCAGCCTGAGAAGACCAGAGAAAGCAGGAAGTTGATCTCTCGATGGTATTCGCTAAAAGAACCGGACGGGGTGGTTTTCGGCTGATAAGAGCACTGACCAGGGTATCATGTAAGTAGTCACTTGGCGGTAACTAACATTTAGCAGCCCCATGTGAAAAACCCTTGCCTAAAAATGGAAAGAAAAGTGTTTAGTGTTCCTTTAAAATACAAGAAACAAACAGAATTCTTTACTTTCTTAAATGTTGTGTAATGTCCCATGATATTTTTTCTAAATCGTATTTACTTTCTAGAGCCTTTTGTGCCATGCTGTGAAAGAGTATATTTGAAAGCTTGTTGAAAACAATTAGCTTGAGACTAAATGGGTGGCTGTTTGTGCACCAGATTAAAGTGGCCACAGACCTAAACAAACATACTGAATAAAAATCAAGACATTTGTGTCAGAATTGTTTACATGTTAAGGATAGAGTAAATGGTTATGTCAAGTCAAATGTCTAAATGGCAGCTAAAGACTTCTGGGGATACAGAAGAACAGGTTGGGCACACTGCTTTCATTATGTGCTATAAATCAATGATAGTTACAAACAAACTTCTGCAAAATAAAGACTTTAAACTATACCATAACTATAAAGACAAGAGAAGCAAGAAGACGTGTCTGGGAAGTATCCTGTTAGATATAAATATATATTATACAAAATACAGATTTTTGCCACAACTGCCAATTGCATTTTAACAATTGCATTTACGATGATCTCCCCAAGGAAATCAGTTTAAATGCAACCTTTGTTTCCTTTCCCCAGACTCGGATCCCTTCCCCCAGCAAAATACACTTCCACAAACCTGCATTCACACACACAAACACACACACACACATAAACGGTGTTGGACTGGTCCACAGGGATACCAGGAAAACTCCCGGTGGGCCCAAAGAGGCTTAATAATGGAAGAAAAGAGTATAGTAAATAGATCTAAAAGAATAGGAGAATAAAGGGGTTAAGTGAGGAGAGAAGGAATAATAGTTTGGAAAGGTGGGCCCCTGGTCTAAGGTTTTCTGGTGGGCCCCTGGTCTAAGGCTTTCTTGTGGGCCCCTGGTTTAAGGTTTTCTGGTGGGCCCCTGGCATCCCAGTCCAACACTCCACGTAAAAGCTGTTTAAACTCTGTCAAGCATCCTATTCTCTGTGACATACTGTAGTCCTTAGACAACGACCTATGCTTGGTGGACAGCATGCATAATATTGGGCAGGTTTTTCTCTGCTTTATGGCTCAGTGCAGCCTCCTAGAAAGGCAAAAGTTCCAAATACAAAACAATTAGAAGAAAAGAAAAACAGGGATTGTTTGTCCATATATTGTAATATATTAAGGGCAAGGCCAGACGGGGAGATTCGGGGGAGATCTGTCGCTTGGCGACTTCTCCCCTGAATCTCCCCGAATAGCTAGTCAGTGCTGCGCACTCGCTAGGCGTAAATCGCCTGCGCTTGTTCACACGCAGTGGCGCGATTTTAAAAGTTATATTGTACAGAATGAGTGCACTTGCTGACTACTAAACAAACCCAATGACTGATCTCATGACTATTCACTGCCTATACAGCATTATCAGTGTACTGTATGTGCGTGGCCAACTTTAGTTTATATTATAAGATTAAAGGATCTTGGAACAAATATGGCTATTTGTAACACAATTATACGTGTATACCACTTAACAGCTCACCGACGTTGGGTCTATTTATGTCAAAAGAGATTCTTGAAGCCATAAAAGTCAGGCCATTTATTGATAAAGTGAAATGAACCAGGCACATAATTAAGTCAGGAATAGCCTCAAACCACTGTGAGGGATGCTGATGAACTACTTCCTCTACTTTTTTTTGTATTTTTATCACTGATAGTAAACGTGATAAGCATGTACCCTGAGGTCTGCTCTGCATAGTAGGAAAAAGGAAAATGATTTTAATAATAGGAAACATTCCACTTTTTATTATGAGCATAAAATAATTAAAAATGCCTGGCTATGTAGGGGATGTCTGGTCTCTTTCTAGTAATTAATGTGGACCATCTAAGCATGATCTGCAGTGTTCCCGTTTTTATCATGAGCAGACACGGCTTAATCGAACAAGCTGTTCATTAACAAAAGAACAGTTATTAATTTAGTATACCATATGAAATGCGACTTGCATTATTGAATTTGGAAGCATTGTTACTGCAAGCTTAAAAGCTAATAGAGGAGATTACTCAAATGGTGTTGCTAAAAGGCTTATACTACATATTTTTAAGGCACACAATGGTTTCAACCCTTTTTTAAATTAAAGACATTTGGGGAATTACATAATCTTTAACTTTTTTCAGTTAATTTTCATTGAAGAGGACCAAAACCTTATCTTGAACCACCCCATCTCTTATGTCTTCAGAGTAGTTTTGCCATGATTAGACAATAGCTTTTCCTTGATGATAACTAAATCACCATACATCCTACCACCATGTTTTTTCTTTTAAATAATTTACTTTCAAATAATTGAAAACCCCTGTATCTGGAAAATCCAGGTAATATATAATTTTTAAGATATTTATGTCTCAAGTATAAATATGCAGTATTAGCCAATCCACTGAGCACAACTAAACTGAAACTAAGTGGCATGTTTATTAAGGGCCAGGGCATTTTGCCTGCCCGAACTTGTTGGACCAGATTTTCCTTCCAAAAAGAATGGCTTTTAGATCCTTTTCTAAGGGTTGGTGGGCTAATCATTTTCTCTCCTTATTATGGGATTAAAATCTTCATGTAAATATAAGCAAACATAAATGGTATAGATTTTCAGGAAAGAAAAAACTAGATTTACAATCACTTTCAGATGATTAAGTACAGGCTTTTTGGCCTAATGTGCTTACAGGGCCGGTTTTACATAGCGGGCGCCCCTAGGCTCGCTGATATTTGTCGCCCCTGCCCCCTCCCTTTTATTTGCTCAAATTTTCATAATCGGAATGGTGCAACTGGCTTCCCTACACAGGTTACTGAACTACAACTTCCAGCACCAACACCCGGATATCTACAACCTTGTCCCAGGGCTAGTGGGGAGAGAGATAAACCTGCTCTTGGAACCCCTTAAGGGACCCCTCTGAAAGGGTCATTCGACCCCCAAAGGGATCCCGACCCCCAGGTTGAGAACCTCTGATCTAAGCTGACTTCAAACTTAAAACTTAAAAGTATTCTTGCTCTTGCCACCATATTGTTCTACCTCACTCTTTCTCCCTACAACTGCAGTTCTGTTACAACTGTCCCCTCCAAAGACAGCTCAGCTATTATCTTTTTTAATGCAACTAGATAGTGGTCTATGACAGGGCTGTCCAACTGGAGGTCCACAGGCTACATGTTAACCTCTGAAGGATTGCTATGGCCCCTGTCTGGTGATGTAAGTCAATATTTTGTTGCTTTGCTCTTGCTGTTTATTTTTGAAAATATCAATAAACATAATTGAAAATAAAAGACTCTGAAGGACTTCACTCTATGACATCATTTAAATAAATTCTGCCCTCAGACATGCTATATCCATACATATACTGTATACAGTGGTTTCCATATCTGGAAACCCATTATCCAGAAAGCTACGAATTACTGAAAGGACGTTTCCCATTGACTCCATTTGATCCTAATAATCCAATTTTTTCAAAATCATTCCCTTTTTCTCAGTATTAATAAACATGCATACATGTCCCAACTAAGAGAAAATTAATCCTTATTGGAAGCAAACACCAGCCTATTAGGTTTATTTAATGTTTACATGATGCTCTAGTAGACTTATATATATATATATCTTTCAAGATGGACCAGCACACCAGGCTTCTCATGTGACACTTTTTGATCACATGAGAAGTAAGGATGCACCGAATCCAGAATTCGGCTCGGGATTCGGCCTTACCGAATCCAAATCCTAATTTGCATATGCAAATTAGGACCAGGGAGGAAAATCACTTGACTTTTTGGCACAAATCAAGGAAGTAAAAAATCCAAAATTCGGTGGATTCGGTGCATCCCTAATGAGAAGCTTGGTGTGCTGGTCCATCTTGAAGGCTACATATTATATTGACACACAGCACCCCACGAAGAGTGCAGGTACCATTTGGATATATATATATCACTAGCCCATTTATTAAATATATTTTAAATGAGAAAAAACTCATATTACTGTAAATGTCTATTAATAGTCAATGTGTATTTGTTGACCAAACAACAACATAGATTATCATGCACTATTAAAAACTATGTCGGGAAAAGCACCAGTTTTTGGCGGGTAAAGTTGCTGGCTGAAGTGATGAGTTGATGATGAATCGCTGTGAAGTCTTTGTGATTGTTCAGGGTGCATTCTGGGCCAAACAAAGAACAAGGACACAAGTTTGGCTCAGGAGAGCAACAGATAAAACTATTCGGTCGAATGGCGAGCTCCTGCCATCATGACCACTTGTTGACATTGAAAGGATTTCACAACAAGTGAGCAGAAACAGAAAGGATTCTGTTCTCTGAGGCTATTAGCTCCAACGTGTGGCAGTGCAGCGGCCAGTGCTGAAGCCTTTCCTTACTAATGAGCTCTGAATGCCCTATTAAACTGGGACACTACAGGACCAGAGCCACTGGGACAATGCCATGCATGAATGGCTTTCACAGTTCTCATTGGTTGTCCAAATGAAAGACGCAACTGGTAACACTCACAATTAAACAGAGTTGACATTCCAGTTAAATGATCCTTTATTTAGGTCTTGAACCGATAATATTCCACATTGACCCGGAATGTCAAGATAATAACCCAAATCC
>CM044436.1:89954331-89974483 GCA_024363595.1 Xenopus borealis
GAAGATAGCTCACAGTACAAGTTGATCCAGGGACTAGTCGTGTTTCTTTTTTTCAGCCTAACCTTACTGCATTTTTTCTCTTTTATTAACGCATGTGTATATGTGTAAACACATGCTAAAGTGTGTTACATTTATTGGTCATGGTCACCATCATTACACTACTGAATAACAAGGAAGACGTATAACAAGGCTATCCCGTTTTACTGTCACCATACAATTTTGATAATGAAGGATCATTTTCTATTATAGACTCTCATCTGTTAGTTATGACTGCAACTTCTCATTACACACAATATTCCATCATGACTGGAAATTCTAGCTAATTCGAAGTAGACTAAAGGTGGAATGTAATTAAAGTCGTAAAGAGAAAAACATTGCGCACCAATAAGAGTTAAAATTCACATCTCGCAATGTAATATTGTTCCTTAAATGGTTATTGCATTGCGAATCGTTATTGCTCATTGCAGATTATAATTGTGCACTCTTGAAGGTGTCTTAATCTTTTGGAGCAAACATTGCGACTTTTTCAGTAAGAAGTTTTATTACACTGCAAAGTATAAAATTCGCAAACGGCCTTCCACTGGTGGAAGTGGTCACTAAACAGTTTCCAGGTTCGCAAAAGGTATATTGCATTCGCGCAAAGCAAAATTTGTTCAAAGGCTTAACTTTTCGCATTGTGAATAGTTTTTGCGTTACCGACGTATATTACATTCCCCTATAAGAGTTTATATTGATGAGAAAATACTTTCTCTCCTACCCTGGTATCATTTTAAGGTAATATCAATAAAACATAGGACCAATTTATATTCAGGGTAATTTCCCCCTTTAAATCACATTCAGTAGGTTATATGTATTAGTAAAATGCATTTGAAGGGCTGAAAAATGGCAAAGGGCAAGTTTAAACATGCAGCTAATAACAGTATATCACAAATGTTTTCAGTCTTTTAGAGAACGAAGAGTGTGCACCACTTAAGCCCTTTATGTTTGATTAAACCACTGTCAAAATTGAGATGTAAGAACATATTTAATCTCCCACCTCCTCATTTTCCTACTATTTCGGCTTTCATTACAAGCAATTGTCTTCTTGCATGAAAGTCTACTAAGAACTTTCGCATAAATACTATCAGAACTAGTATTATGTTAAGGATAATTATAGGTCCTTTCATATTCCTTGCTCTCAAATCATTCATTCCTTAGAAGAAAAAACTGTGTTTGTGACCCACAATGCTTTGTATCGCAAACAAAAAAATCTTTTTGTTTTCATCCACTGGCCTTTGTGTTTTAAATATTGAATGCAAACCCACATAAACCAGGCTCTTGTCTTCAGGATCTTTCCAAGTACAAAGTGATCCTATAACAGTGTAGATGGCTATACGTATGTGTATTCTTTTGGGTGCCCATATTCATTCTTTGTTTTCCCTTTGAAAACTTTGTACAAGTTTTTTTTTTATGTGCAAAACAAAACACGGAGTTAGCGAATAAAAGCAATGTTTGATGGAGGCACACGTTCCATGCTAGGAAAATGGAAATCCTTGGCTACCTTTGTGGTTTTACATTTCATTAGAAAAAGAAACCACAGACAAAGTAAACACACAATACCGCAAACAATAAAGGCCTACTGATCCATGTTTATTATTATATTACAGGAAGGGCATTGATTAAATAAGGTCAAAGACTACAGGGTAATACGCTCTTTTTAAAGCCTGATTGAGCGATGGGATACAATAATGCTGACAGATGGACAGAGTCAATAAAAAACTGAACAACAATAGCAAACATTACTGAATTGCTGAGACTTAATAGAAATATGAAAAGTGGACTATGGAATAAAAGTTAGCTCTATGGTTTAGTTCTACAGCTTTCCAACTTGTTCATGCGATTAGTATACTAGCCAATTTGTGGTAATATGATATCTGTTTGATGTTGAATTACAATTCAGCCTTTGCCACTGCAGGATAATTTAGAATTAAGATACCACAAGGATTGCTTTGCATGCCTATTATTGAACACATTGGGTGCTTTTGGCTTTTTGCCACCATGTACCAAATGAAGAGTACAAATGGAGAGATGTGTTAACTGTGCATGTTTACAGGGACCCAGTTATGGGAAAACATGTTAAAAAGTGTCAGTTAAAAGTGCTGCTCCAGCAGAGTTCTGAAATACATTTTTTAAAAGAGCAAACAGATTTTTTTTATATTCCATTTTGAAATCTAAAGTGCTTTTTGAAAGCACATGACCAGACAAAATGACCTGAGATGGCTACCTACACACCAATATTACAAAAATACACTTTGGTTGGTTGGCTGGTAGGGTGAATTATTTGCAGTGTAAACAGTGTAATTTAGAAATAAAAACTACATCATAAGGGTCACACGGGCAGATTAGTCGGGCAGATTTAGTCGCCTAGCAACTAATCGCCTCTACTTCAGGGCGACAATCTGCCTCCCTCTGCCTTCCCGCTGGCTTGAATGAAAACTCAACAGCGGGATGGCACCCTTGTGAGGAAACTTCGGACAACTTCGGAAGCGCCGTGAGTGCCATACCACTGGCTATTTTACATTCAAGCCGGCAGGCAGCCGGCAGTTTGGGGCGAAAAAAAGAGGAGATTTGTCGCTGGGATGAATAATCTCTCCGAATCTGCCCGTGTGCCCTGAGCCTAAAAATAAATCCCTTTAACCAATAACAAAAGTGAAATATGCAAAGAGAAAATATCTCTCTTATTCTCTATATATACTATATGTAAAGAAAGACAAGCAACCGAGGGAAGTATTGTAAAATAAATTTTTACAGAACAATAACAAAATTTTTTATTTGATATATACTCCATTTCATGGAAATATATATATATATATTTCAAACAAGAACCCTCTTGTTAATTGGATTTTTATTAATTGTGCTTATGCTTAGTGATGTCATCTATTACAATAGGTTGCTTAGCAATTAGTAATTTCATTCACACAACTCACTGAATCTTGTGTATTTTAAAAATAATATAAACCCTATTTTTAATTGATATTGGAATTCACCTCGGAGTTCCTTGACCTGTATATAAGCACTCAGCCTTCGGCCTCATGCCTTTATATCTTGGTACACCCTAGTAGGGACACTAGAGGATACATTTTTCCATGTTAAATATATGAATAAATATAATAATTTTACAACTTTATTTTATATTATTTTACCTTAGATATTCCTAATATTTATACTTGTAAAATCTTCAAGAATTTTGTGCAGAGGACCTCTTGTATTTGTTTATATGTATTTTGTGGTCACAGCCTCATTGCACCCCCGCCTAATGGTTTTAAAAATTTGTGGTGAGCAAAACTTTTCCTTGTTTGTTGTAGTTATACTGGAGCAGTGACCAGTTGTTGCAGCCCCCACCTTTCCCAGCTATAGTCAGGTGATCCCAACCAAGATTGGGAGTTTTACTTTGCATGTAAAACTTAGTCCCTTTGTAAAATGTATAATGAAGCAATAAAATTCTTAATGAATCAGATGAAAATTGAGAGTAGGACTGGCCAGATATGGGATGACTTTGACGTAGTTGGCCAGCTTAAATATATTGTAATATATGGACAAACAATCCCTGTTGTTTAAAGGGTAAGGCATTTTTTAGTAGCTGTATGCACAGAATGTCTCAATGTCTTAAATATATTGATAATGGGTTGAGTGCAGAGGACCTCTTGTATTTGTTTATATGTATTTTGTCATCACAGCCTCATTGCACCCCCGCCTAATGGTTTTAAAAATTCGTGGTAAGCACAACTTTTCCTTGTTTGTTGTACCTAATGTGCATCTGTCTGCCATGTAATAATTCAGCTGGAGATGCTTGGGTTGTTGGGGGGCATGTTGCTCTGTAGTTATGTAGTTCCTGTGAGACAGTCTCCCTTATAGAGTAGGGCAATCGCCTCAATTCCTGGCGCACTGGTTTTACATCGGTCTCAACTTAACTTTGTGTACAAAGTTCTTGGAACAGCCAAGTGAAGTGTTGCTTTGTGGTGAAATTTTAGACACAGGCTGTGTGGCAGGCGCTGGTGCTGTAGAAATGAGCAAAAACACCAACGGCCCACAAGATAAATGCAATCAAGTGCTTTGCATTTTTATTGTGAATGCAACGTTTCAGGGTCAACCCCCGAAACGTTGCATCCGCAATAAACATGCAAAGCACTTGCTTGCATTTATCCTGTGGGCCGTTGGTGTTTTTGATTTTTGGAGACTGTTTGTGAGGTGGCCGAGCCTCTTCCTTTGAGCACCAGGTAACATTTTCTATTTGAATGAGGGTGTGCGTGAGCCTGCATTGATCTGCTGTAGAAATGAGACCGTTGACTAATTGTAGGTTTAATGCAGCAAAGAGATCCCTTCCAAGTATAGCAGTACCCTTATTCACAATGTAAAATTCACATTTTGCAGTATTTGATTCAAATTGTAATGGCAAGCACATGAATTGGATCCTTTAAGTAACTGACCAGTCTCAGGGCAGGTGCAACAAGCATATTGTTTGCAAAGTATTTCAAGGGAATATCCTTTGGTTGTATAGAAACAGAGGAACCTGTATCAAGCATCAGGTTATTGGAGTGTCCCTTGTCAGCAGAAGCAGTATTGACAGTGCATGTAAACCTGTCTGGAATAAATGTACCAGCTTTATCCACACTTAATACTGTAATATTTGTAGTAGTGACTTCATGAACATGTTTTGCAGAATTATGGCAGGTTTTAGCAAAATGACCTACCTTTGAGCATTTGCAACACTTTACCGCTTTTGCAGGACATGTAGCATAATTTGCAATGTGTTGTGTTGAACCACAGTGAAAGCGGTATTTTTTATTTGTATTTGCTGCATGGTTCTGCAGTGAATCCCTTTCCTTAGCACTGTATTTTGCATGTGACTATGAATAACTAGGTCACAGTGCTGAAGTCACAGTCTGTACATTCCCAGCAGCTCCCTGACTGAGAATTTTAGCCTCTGCCACTGCTGTTTCAATTTGGCTAGCAACTGTAATAGCCTTTGCAAGGGTTAAATCCTGTTCTAGGAGCAGTCTCTCTCTAATGCGTTGTGAGTTTGTTTTTTCCACTATTTCCACTCTTAGCATTTCATCTGTTAGATTCCCAAACTCACAGGTAACAACCAGCTCTCTCAAAGCTGCTACAAATTATTCTGTGGATTCACCATTACGTTGCGTTCCACGTTTGCTGAATTTATATCTTTCAGCAACCACATTTACTCTGGGCACTAAAAAGTTCTTCATAGCAGTAAGAGCAGTTTCATAAGTTTCATCAGATGATGGTAATGTATACCAGTCAGTGAATAAGTAAAGCACGCTTTCTAGCTGCAGAAATATCCTGTTGGTCAGCAGCAATAATGTAATTATCAAACTTAAGGATCCAAGCAGTAAAAGGTAGGATAGGCTCACCAGGGTTTGGAAGAAAATGTGCAGGCTGCTGCAGAGCTAGAAGAGAAATCCTGTCACCAATCTGTTGTGTTTTGGTAGCCGAGGATGAGCTTAACAGTGCTTTATTAGCAGGTTCATGCAGCCATTAGACAACTCTATTACTCTCAAGCTGTTCAGAAAGTATTGTATAAGTATAAGTAATGTGCACAGTGACACCCACAGGCCATTTTTATAAACACCACAAACAGCTCTAGAAATTCTTTGTTTTTGTTTCGGATAGCAGCTACCATATTAGCTTGGTGTGATATCACTTCCTGCCTGAGTCTCTCCCTGCTCACTCATTTCTCTGGGTTAAGATTACAGCAGGGAGGGAGGGAGGGGGAAAGGAAGGAGGAGAGGGAGAGAGTAGAAAACTGAGTATGCTCAAGCCCCAGCCCTGGACCTTTATGCTGAAAACAGGAGGTCTGATAAAGAAGCCCATGTGTACACAATAGAAGGAAAGAAATGTTTTTCTTTATTTTGACAGAGGACTCAAAGCAGCATTACTTTGAGGGTTTGCTGGTGTATTTGTAGGGTTAATGTTTAATAACAATGCTATTTAGGTTATTATTCTCGGTTCATTCTAGGCCAAGATTTAGTAATCTGGCCCAAAGATCCAAAGCTATTGATATAGATATTGATAAATGAAATGTTATATGTACATATATACACCAAGACTGATTGACACGTTTCTTTAAGGATTGATTGACTGGGATATTGATGGCTACTATCCTTTTATTAGTTCAGTGATTATTTGTATGCAGCTTTGAAGTTAGCAGAGATATAACCAACACATTGAAAACATATTTACAAATCTCTATATGAAATAAAGTTGACATGCCCACTTTATATTAAAATCAGACCAGTAAACTGGTTATACCGAAAATGGTGTGCTGTATGTGTCGGTGCACTTTGTACAGAAGCATAAACAACATAACACTCCACTTTTTACAACTAGTAATAGGAAATTTATTGCCATAATTTAATTACAGAAGATTATTAAAGAACAGTTTTTCTCCCCTCCCTCTTTGGTGGAGCTTTTGTGTATTACATTCAGACTAATCAAATTGTAGATTCCAAGCGTACTGTATTAGTCATCCTCATTGCTTTTAATTTGTTTAATGGCTTCTCCTTTTTGTGTGTGTGCTCTAAATGGTTGTGCATCGCTCAGGCTCACGACATTTAAATAAAGAATGGTTGGGGGAACAGAGCTTCGAAAAGAATAAAGCGTGCCTCCTTTCTAAAGTTACATTTGATGTTGGAGTAATTC
The DNA here is from genome assembly GCA_024363595.1 of Xenopus borealis. Classification (NCBI taxonomy): domain Eukaryota; kingdom Metazoa; phylum Chordata; class Amphibia; order Anura; family Pipidae; genus Xenopus; species Xenopus borealis. The sequence continues at coordinate 89,961,031 of CM044436.1, forward strand.
ATGGGCTGTGTACCACAAGCAGCGGTGCTTATTATTTCTGCTTAACTGTCTACAGACATAGGAGGAGTGATGGGGGGAGGGGGTAGAAAAACAAAAGAAAAGAACTCTGAATTTACACTTACCGCTTCAAAAGACCTTTTATACCCAGCCAACTTCTCCTGGCTGAAGATGCAGTATTTTGCCAAAAAAGTCAACTGAAAAAGAGGACTAAAAGAATGCAATAACCAAGAAAGGAAGCCTTTTACTTTTTTCACACTTGCAGTTTCTTTTACATAGACACCCTTTTGCATTGCAGAGTTCATTACAAGGACAGCAATTCAGACTGTAGCAGGGAATTGGTTGAAATTTTGATTTAGGTTTTCAAAGAAGCCTTTTCACCTGGCTCAGGGCACCAAGTCAAATTCAGCAATGAAAAAGAGAATGCGTTTTATGGCAGCCCACAGAATATGAAGGCAGAATCTTTTCTATAGATTTGTTCAGTTTTGCTTTTTACAAACTGGTGAAAAGTTATGATGGAGCCTGTATGGGCATAAGAAGGCATGACTGGAAGGCAAAGGGGGGAGAGGAAGAAGAGGTGGAAATGAGAAGTGGCAATCAGGCAGTACAGGAGGGGTTTGGAGAATAAAAGAGAAAGTGTGGGAGAAGTGACTTCCTTTTCCTACCTTCAGAAGAGCACACAGATCAGAAGCAGGCCCACCCTTTCCACCCTCTTTTTTCCTTCAGGAGGCTGAGGAGTCCAACAGGGTGACAGGGAATGGTGTGAAGGACCAAGGGGGTGGCTTCTAAGAGATAAGGGTTAGCATAGGGGTAGTTATGTGTTGTAGCATTTGCAGTGGTCCTGGGAGGGGGTTATAAGGAGGAACTATGAGGGCTTTCGGAGAAGAGGAGGAGCATTATAGAACTAGCCAACTCGGGCATGGGGTCCCTTGGTGGCAAAAAAATGAGTCAGTGTATTGCGGCTGATGGGCAAACAAAATTCATGAAGGGTTCAGCAGTACAGATGTACAATGCTCAGGATGGTAATCCCAGGACCATCTGCCCAAGAGAATCAGAACAGGGCAGAAATAAGTAGGGTAACAAAAAACTGTAGGAATGCTATGTCTAATAAAAATATCAATTGTTTTGTAAACTTTTAATTATTATTACAGTTTTCATTGGTGGTTAATAATGTTTGAGACTGAAAATTAATAAAGAAGCTGTGACTGTCTTTATCCAACAAATTGGTTTCATCTATTTTATGGGAAAGATTTCAGGGTGCGTGGTCGCAGGAAAGGAAATGGAAAAGGAAGTGGATCGGTAAGTATAGGGCCCCTTGAATTCCCTCCTCTCCAGGCCTTTCACAGTCATCTATTTAACATACCATAGAAAACACCAGAACAGGCTGAAGGACCCACCATCAATCTTTTCTGCTGCTCTGACTTCCCTTAACTTTGGAAGATGCACAAGTTTGGTAGCAGGGCTGTTCTGCTTCTTACTATAAATACAGTCATTATTTCTCTTCGAGATTGGGCTGCACCTTCACCCTGCAATCACTGTTTTTTTAAATGTGTTTGAAAAGCATATCTTCAAAGCATTGTGTTGCAATACTTAATACTTTCCATTTTTGATCCTTAGATCAAATAAAGACTGCCGACAGAACAGCATAGGGCATGTTGTATGACTGCAATATTGGTAAAGCTCTGCTGTGCCATATCTTTTGGTGACTAACTTAACAAATAGGAGAACATCCCACCCTTCGAAAAACTACATGTAGAGTTTTTGCTCAACCATCTCCTGTATCAATTTTAAAGTAAAAATAAAAAAATATACAACCTACCCTTTTTTAAAATGATCTCATTCAATATGGCTTTTGTAGATAATGTACATAAACACTATTTGAACTTCCAAAAATAAATATAAAGACAACACAGACAAGACATACAGTACCTGATTTTACAGACTGAAAGGAAACTATGACAGTCTATCTCTAACTTGTAGTAGCCATTTCTCAGTCGTGCTGCCTCATCCTCTCCTAGTTCCATTGAGAATTATCAGTATCTGGGACTTGAAGTGCCTCAGCTTTCTAGAGAATCTGTGCATCACCCACTATGGAAAGCAGGCACACTTCAGGTCTCTCAATCCATCACGTCACAAAGGAACAAGGTTAAGGAGTAGTTGAATCATGGGTGGGGTACTGGCCACAGCTAGCACACAGTTTTGCATTCTGTCTGTGGAATCAGGTATATCCTGAAAAAAAAAAAAATGTTTGCACCTTTTCTACATAGGCCCAACTGCAGAAGTTCATGCATTACTTTTCACTTTAATGCATAAATAACTCTGGTGACTGACACAGGAGCTGGAGAAATAGGGTTCATAAAAGTGGGCTTTTTAATTCTACTGTGCATGCGTCTGCCCCAGGAAATTTTAAAACAGAAGACGTTGGAAGATCATAACTCAGTGATGCTGCTTTTCTTAAAAGTACATGCAATCACTTGGGGGTGCCTAACTTTTGGCACCCCCTAGTTAAAAGACCTTTCCGCCTCCTTTAAGCTGGACAACTGGCTTTACAATTCATGGGTAATTTGCTTGTCTTTTTTATTAAATAGGGAGGTTTACTAAATCGTCACTTGGCTTGAGACAGACAGACAGTAGACAGTACATGAAATGAATTTCTCTGTGCTATTATACTGTGCTTGCCAGCTTATTTTATTTACAGCTGCTCCTATATCATTCACATTTGCAATCAGCTCTTTCACCACCAACAACAGAATCTACTCATTTTTTAGCTAACAAAACACTGCTAAGTGCCTAAGGGATGTATTTACACTTTGTTGAGATTTATTATCTGCTATAGTATTCCATGTCGATGAATGCTCATAATCTTATAAAATTATTATACTGTACACTTGGCACCATGCCCATAGAAATGCAGCTTGGAATTTTGCATTAGATAATGTAATCCAAACCATAATTGTTTGCCAATGCCAGTTCTGTGACATTGATACTACATGTTTCCTAAACTTAATCACAGCTTCTGATTTGTCACAAACTATTAGTGCCAAAATTCAAATGCTGAAAATAAAGAATATATTGCAGTATGCCAAAGAAATTATGTGCTTTGAAGCAGGTGCCTCAGAAACCTGGTACGATAACTAAAGGTGTCTAGAAGTTTGCTGTGTAACACGAGCACAGTATGTGGCTTGCAGGTGCAGTAGATCATAGCAGGCATAACAATGAATAAATAAATAAACTACAAAGGACAAAGCCTGAAAGCTTCACTAATACAAACAAGATAACATCTAGACAAGCTCATTGAGTAAAAAGTAAAAGGTGAACCTCATGGAGAGTGAATGTAAAAAAAAAAATATGTTCAGTGATTGTTTTGTAGACAGTTTTAAGAGCACTTTATAATAAATGCAAAACAAATTATTTGTGCAGAACAGGTTTACTTTTTTGCCACAAAATTTACTCACCAGCACTAAAGATTTTTGCAAGCTGTAGAATTTTGCCATGCATTTTGTTTTGCCAAAAAAAACAACAAGCGATTTGTTGCACTAAAAAACAAAAAACAAACTTGAACTACACAGTTTTGTTCAGAGCAAGTTTCAGGTGCTGAAGGAAGACAAGACAGGAGCAACACACACAAGTATCATTTGAAACTGTGCTTTCGGGTGGACAAACGTCTGTTGGACAGGTTTTATGACACTCCCTACAAATGCCAGGAGTATGTTTTAGAGCAAATATATTTTATGAGAAACGTTAATGTGGGTGCATTAGCAAACTTACTTTAATAAATTCAGTATTAAGGGTGGCTAGACCTAAACTGCTATTTTGCCAATACAGTAACCTGTATTTCATCTTAAGATGATGATCTGGTCCCCTCTGACATGAGTGAATCTTTTGAGTACATTTGTGGGATCCATTATCCGGATGCCCGTTATGCAAAACGTTCAGAATTACGGAAAAGCTGTCTCGTACAGCCTCCATGATAATGAAATAATCCACATCTTTACAAACTATTTTCTTTTCCTCTGTAATAATAAAACAGTACCTTGTACTTGATCTCAACTAAGATATAATTAATTCTTATTGGGAGCAGCCTATTGGGTATGAAGATCCAAATTACGGATCAATCCATTATCCAGAAAACCCCAAGTCTTGAGCATTCTCTATAACAGGTCCCATACCTGTATTATCTTTGGGATCAATCTCTATGTAATATGATTTTCCAGTTACTTTTTAATCTCTATTTAATCCTGTCGGGCCTAGAGTGGCAAAACTTTAGGTGCCACATACCACCCAGCTGCATTGTAAGGAGCATGTGCAGTTTGCATGGGGGGTGTATACTTCCTGTTCTATAGACAAAACATATTAAAGTCCACTAAGAAGGCAGCAGCTAGGGGAAGGCTTTTTTATACAGAGGCTTTGTAGTGGACTTCTACTTTGTTTTGATAATGCTCAAAAGAACTGTAAGAATGTGGCTTTACTTTCAATTTCAGATTTTTCTTTGTTCAGTGCAATAAATAATCAAAAACACCAATATTTCCTAATAAAAAGCACAAGCATAAAGTACATGTGGCACAATTCCTATTCATTGTATTAATGTTCAAAAGGTTACTGTCACTTAAATCTATTTGCACTATTTAACATATGATGTATTTTATTTTCAGTGAGTGTCTATATCATCTTTTGATGATACAGCTTTAAATGTATTTCATGGAGGGTATCTGCTTTTCATAATCCATTCAACAAGCTCTGAATAAAAGTTGGCATAATTTTTTCTGCATTAAATGAAGCCATATTCATGGGTATAGATTTACACATACTCTACTACAGGACAAATTCACTAAGCGGCGAAAATGCGTTAGCGTTGCATTCGCTAATGTTCGCCACACTTCGCCAGTCGAATTTTCGCCAGCGCTACGCAAATTCACTGAAGTGCAAAGTTACGCTCAGGATGGCGAACGGTAGCGTATTTGCACTAGTGTTACTTCGCCAGGCAAAGCGCATTTACGCTAGCAATGCCTAATTTGCATACGGCGAAAGTTTCATAGTATAATAGAAGTTTATGTTACAGCCACTACATTCCACTACACAAACCCAGGAAACCTTTAATAAATAAAATAAAGTTGTCCTATTGCCCTAAACATGTGCCCCCTGTATAGTTGAATTGCCATATGTTAGGAAATGTAGGGGGGAGGAGGGTAACCCCCAAAAAAATTTCGCTCTTTTTCACCCTACAAAAGGTAAAAGATGCCAGAGTTTTTTTGGGACTTAGAAAAAATTTCCATTGTTTTTTTCAAACTCCTATCTATTGTATTGAAATAAGGTCTGACGAGTAACAACTAGCGTAAGTGGTAACGTTCAGTAAAATGGTCAACTTAGTGAATTTGCATAATTACGATCCTTTGTCAATGCACAACTTCCCTGGCGTAAGGGTGCGAAGTTGCACTAGTCTATCTGCTTCGCTAGTGAAAATTTGCCAGAGTCGGTGTTAGTGAATTTGCGAAGTTACGAATTGATGTCACGCTGGCGAATTAGCGCTAGCGTTAGACGCTTCGTGCTTTAGTGAATTTGCCCCTACATGTCTGAGGGCAGTTGATATTAGTGCTATCACATTTTGGGACTGGTTTAGCTTAGAGGCAGCTGGTAGAGTGTGATTATATCTTATCCATTGAAAATCAGTGACTGCTAAGCATAGCATGGAAGAAATCGTTGTTTCAGAGACTCTAAATTCTGAAGCACAAATCCTGCTGGATTGATTGCAGATGCATCAAGTCTGTTGGAAATAATGGCACAAACGAAGTGTCTGGTCAACTCCAAGCCCAGCTTAATACCAATGGGAAATTGTCTACACAAAAGGTGCAGTGGGGTGTCAAATTAAGACAAAGATTTGTCCTACTGAATATGCTACCATTTAGACAAAGCTAGCACATTAATACCAAACAACTAGCTTTATCTCATTACATCTTAGCACTTGATAGGTTGCCCCCCAGGCCACAGTCACCAAGTCCTACTTTTAATAGCAGTTATTTTGGATGGGAAACTGTCTGTTGTTTTTGTTTTCTAAATCATTTTCTCAGTTATAATGAGATAGATGTTCCACTTTGGTTAAATATATTTGTCTCAGAATCTGCTTGTTTTAGTCATTGTTTATATAATTAGCTATTTGTCTCATTTTTTTTTTAAACAGCATCAAAATGAAAATAAAATTAAGTATAATAATTTTTATTAGTGTCTCCTCAAAAAGCAGAGGCTTAACAAGTGTGGAGATAAAGTTTTTTCATTCAAAGATATGCTGATCTACAGATGCATTTTTGCGCCAAGCATGGCATCTGACTGATCAGCCTACGGGCATAACGGGATACAATACGGGGGGCAAACATGTGCATGTTCACCATTGTACTATTTAACTTGTTCTAATCTATTTTATTTGCAGGAAGGGAAGCCACTGATTTGTGGTTCCAATTAACTTCATTTTAGCACAACCATAATCATCAATCCACCAAAAATCTGCCCCTTCAACTGGCCACACCACGCTCAGATGGTCAGACAGGATGGCTGAAATTGGCCAAACTGCCTAAGCAAATCTAGATTGGTTTTAGAGATAACTCAGTTTAATTCTCTCATCAGATTGAGTGTCAGGCAAGCTGCTTAATCTCCCACCAAAACAAAAGAAAAGCTCTAAAGTCAATGAATTTACTGCCCTGTCCCCAGGAGTAAAACTAAGTTCTTCCATCTGAAAAATTTATCTAATTAAGTTATAGTATTGATGATTGACAATAGTGGTAGGGAACCTTTAAAAACATGTTATACAGGTAGGGGACCTGAACTTTTCTGGATTATGGATCTTTACTTAATTGGATCTTTATACCTTAAGCGATGAATGTAATTAAAATTGCAAGTGTTACTTAAAATGGCGTTTTTACAAAAGCTTCTTGCAATGAAAAAACATTTGCTGATGAATATAACTTTGCACATGATCGCTAAGCAAAGGTGAGCATTAACCACTGCTCTGGAGTTTCATTAAATATTTTGTTGCAAAAAAAATCTTTGCGAATGCAAAATTTTATTATATACACTGCGAATGTTGGCAACAGCCATTTGGCATCAAACTTTGCAAGGAAGTCACTGTGGTCTGCAATTGGCAAAAATTATACAAACATGGCCGCTAACATTAACAGTGGTGTCTGCAAACTTTTTTGCTGCAGGGACACATTACATTCCCCAATTAGTCTAGAAAATCATGCAAACATTAAAAAAAAAACAATAGGCTAGTTTTGCTTTAAGTATATCTTATTTTGGATCAACTACAAGGTACTGTTTCATTATTACAGAGAAAAAGGAATGCACTGTTAATATTTTGGATTATTTAGATAAAATGTGTCAATGGGAGACATCCATTCTATAATTTGGAACTTTCTGAATAACGGGTTTCTGGTTAACGGATCCTATACCGCTACTACAATTGCTTTTCCACCATCACCATGAATTGACAAAGGAATATCATCTAAGTAGTAATCACTCACAACTTCTAAATCTCTTATGAGAGAAAGTTATTGCCTCACCAAAATGTAATTTCCTTTATATGTTGAATAAAATTAGGCAAATACTTCTAATTGCTTAAAATGTTCTAAAAATGTTCCCATAATTTAGAGACTTTATAATAATTCTGTCTCTCCAATAGTTTAAGTATTTATAAATACTGATGAGCGAATCTGTCAGTTTCATTATTTATTTGTGTGTCATCTAAACCTCACATCAAGGGATTAGCTCTGGGGGCCCATGCCCATTTTTGGGTGACCTCTGACATTGCCAAAATTGCAGATCAGCAACTATTTGGCTTACAATCTCTGGTCACATGCATCTGTACCTCAGGGGCCCTTGTTACTTTACAACTTGTCCAGGTCATGTGGTCTATCCCTACATACTGTAGTTTCACTTTGATGCACTAATGAAACTCACAAATTAAACACTGAAGGTTTATTCAACCAGAGTTAGGTGCAAGTGCAGGAATACCATGGCCCGTGAGAACCCTATGCTCAAAGTACCTGTGCCCTGCACTCTACAAATAGCTGCAAAATAATGGTGTATTTGGAAAAAAAATATATGCAATATAATTATTGTGGGTTATGAGGGAAATGTAATAAAATTGTCAAAGAGCAAAACTTTGCTAATAAAAATTCACCAGTCATGTATTATTCTTCATTAAGCTTTAATTGCTTTGTGAATATGAATTGCACACTGTGAACCTTTAAAGGACAAGGAAAGGCATTTAAAGCTGGCCATAGACGTAGCAATTACGATCTTTCTCGGAAAAGATCTTTCCAAGAAAGATCGTTCGTTTCAACACACACGTGTAGAGCTGAATCGTCAGATATACAGGTAGAAACAATAGAATTCTACTTGTATCTGACGATTCAGCACTAACAATGGCCGATGTTCAGGGTGATTTCAAAGGCATCCGATCAAAATTTTCCGTCCAGTCCGATCAACCAGCCGACCGATATCTTAATCCTCTGACGATGTCGGTCGGCTCATTTCCCACCATACACGCACCAAATATCGTACGAAAATTCGTTTCGTACGATATTATCTGTGCGTCTATGGCCAGCATTACTTTCTTTAATGAAAAAGAAATCTATCTCCAACATACTTTTATTAAAAAAGTCTAACGTTTTTATAATAAACCTGACTGTATGCAGTGAAATTCTTCCTTCATTTACTTGAAAGACGGTCCCTCAGGGAAACAATCATACTTTTGAATTTCAGGGGTAGCCCCAGCCATGCAGAACTCAATAAGCTTTGTTTGTTTCCCTGTTTTGATCATTTATGATGATCCCTAAGCAGCCCAGATCACACTGAGCATGTGCACAGTCTTGGTCTTGCAAAGATGTATAACAAAGTTACAAGATGACAGCCCCCTGTGGCCAACTTTGAAAGCATAAATCATTTGTTTGATTAGGCTTGTGGTGCAGTAAGTTCATGTTTATGTTTAGTATACAAAATACAGCAATGCAAAAGCAATTTGGTCGCAAACTTTCCAAGGAAGTCATTGAGGTCTTTCATCAGTCAAAGCAAGAAATGGGATAAGTGACTTACAGTCTTCAAATTTAGAGATACTATTGGGTTGTGTTCCTCAGATAGCTATTGATCAGGCTTTTTGAAGCTTGGAATATATAAATGCCGCTTGCATTCTCCTTTATTTTGCTATTCTCTGTCTTTCCTTTTCTTCTTTGATGCTATAGTCCATCTTCACTGGCCTTCTTCTCCTTACTGGAGGTAGTTGCAGTTTCAAGCTGTGACCCTCTCCTTTCTTGGAAGCATCTTCGCCCTATATTTTTCATATAAGAAATAAAAATTATCTGCATAATGATGCAAATATGTGTATGCATTTGATATTTTATTGGACGTTTTCCTCCTGCCATATCACAACATCTTAACATGGTAGATGAGGTTGAAAAAAGATTTGCTTCCATTAAGTTCAGCCTTTCATTTCTAATTGAACCTAACTGTTAGTTGATACATTTCAGAGTGCAGAGACCTGCAGACTGTGCCTAGAATTGAATATAGCCTGCAGTAGATGACACTTTAATCAAAGGGGTGGGATGACGCAAATATGAGCTCTTTTAATTCCCTTTAATGCTATAGCACTTGCACCTCCCAGGGTGCACCCCCCTAGAAATTGTCCTTCTCACTCAAAGAGGGCAATAGGACAAGTCCCTGGATCAACTTTGTACTATGAGTTAATTCAACCTTGTATTTGTTCACTTTTTCACTCACTTGTATGCTGCTAGTTGACCCATCTTGGACACCATAGACCGACAGACTGCACCTAGAACTGAGCATGACCTGCAACAGCCCATGCTCTTGTTATAAAAGGGGCTGGTGGGAGAAAGCATGTAGGTGTGTTCTTGCACTCCTTATTGCTCTTGCACTTTAGGGTTGTAAATGACCAATAAACATTTGCCTTCTCACTCCAAGACAGCAATTGGACCAGTTCCATGATCAACATTGTACCATAAGTTAATTTAATTGTAATTAACTTTTTTAAAAGGCATCCAACTCTTTCTTAAAACTACCTTATGTACTTAAAGATATTCACATAGAAACCTCCACACCCAATCAAGGAGACACAGAGTTAAAGGGCCAGCTACAAGATTTCACTGTGATGTGATGTCACAAACACCAACATTAAGACCTCTCATCTCTCCCAAAACAGTCCTGAAATTAAATGGCATCTTTATAAGCTACGGCTTATTTATGTGACATTTCCTGAGTTCATGATATTTGTAACTGTACAAATGTAAGATGGGCTACCGTGAGATACAAAATCTTCAAATTGTGTGTTATTAAATTGCTAATATAAGTATGCATTAGGTCGACTATAATAATCCTGTAATGTTTTCATTTGAGGAAACATTTTATATAATCCTTCCACCTTACATTATCCATTCAGTAGAATGGGAAGTGGCTTCTGGCAGAAAATTGTGTTTTGATACCTGTACAAAGGTCAAATCGCTCTTCCATTGTCTTAACATAGTTGATTTTATATACTGTAACATTTTCCAATAAACACTTTAATAAAGACCTACATTCAGAAGTATATTTCACGCTAATATCACTTCAGTCTAAACAAACCTAATAAAGCTGTATCTTTCACATAGGGCCATGCTGTATGCACGTATAAAAACAATACAATACAATATATAAACAAGCTGCTGTGTAGCCATGGGGAAAGCCATTCAAAGCTGCAAAAAGCAGAAACAACACAAGATAAACATATCTGTTATCTACTGTGTATCCTGGGCTTGAACAGTACTTTGTATTGTCCTTTCTTTAAAACGTTTTCATTTTTTGGTGTTACTGTTTCTTTAATTTAAAAGAGCTGATTAGCTTTATTTTACCACTCTGTGGATGAGTACATTATTTCCTATACAGGACTTAATAGTGTGCTCAAGATGTCTTCAGCTCACACCTGGCAAATTAATTAGGGGCACATGATCAGGCCAATTAGAACATAAAGTAGAAACATTTACGTGCCACAATTACAAACACAGCGTTTATACACAATAGACACAGTGGAAAGTAATTATTTTGCAGAGTCTTCAGTTTGTGTTTAATGGATGAAAATTGTGCTCTCCAGACTAAGCAGGTACAATTCAAAACTCATCTATTCTTAAACACCTTTCAAATCACACTTTGGGAAAGGTTAATAAGATAATATACTATTGATGTTTGATTGCAGGCCTAATATTTAATGGGAAGGCAATGCATTAATTAACAGAAACAGTTTCTTCTATTTACCCCCAAATTATTGTATTTTTCAAGGTGCCCTGAAAAAAGCACAGTATGCCACTGGCTAGAGGATATTTGAATACTAAAATCCTGCCTGCCCATTATAGACTTTAGCATCTGTAATTACATCTAGTTTCCAACTTTGCAGAACTGAGGAGTGCAGAGAGGTAGATATATGGAAGATATTATTATGGATGATCATTAACACACAATTGTATTGCATTTGTAATGTTTTATAATACAATTTTTAAATTGTATTCTTGAAAAATAATTGAATTTTTTTTAAAATATAAACTATTATAATATAATGGACTATTGTAGTTTTCATTGTTTAAACAGGCCAACAAATTGATGGAATGACTTTTAAGTATTTTATTAACCTTTATTTACATAGCACCAACATACTATGCACCACTTTACAAGCAGATGGACTTACTTACTAACCTATATATTCACTATATTGTATAGTATACATATATATATATTTGGTATATACATTATATAAAAAATAGATAATTGCTATAATTAACTAATACTAATCAAAACTGTTGATTGATTGGTATCTGTAACAGAACTTGTGCAACTAGTATGTTAAAAGATTACATTTTTATCTACAAAAAAATTGAATAATAAAAAAAAACATCTTAGAATTCCACTGTCTCAACTATAATAAGAGTTAATCACCAGATAAAGTGCCTTTTTGACCATTCTGTCCCTGCCCCTGTAGAGCTTATAGTTTAATTTTCCAACCTGTCACAGGTGCAATCAGAGGGCCAGTTTCAGCAGAGGCCAATTACCCTACAAGTACAAACTCCATACAGACAGTTCTCCTTTTAAGGTTTAAACCACTGGGTGACTGTAGTATTCAGTTGTCTGGTTAGCGAGTACTCTGATTCTTCACAATGTGTGTTTGCATACATTATACATGGTGGAAAAGAAGCTAAACGCTTTCCCGAGGCCCTTTTCTAAATAAAAAATTCTCTATATGGGGTTTTGTTCCTAAGTCTCTGGCTTGGATGTTAAACAATCCTTTAAGCTGTGTCAGAGTGCCAGCTACCAAAAGATACTGTCCACATTTAAATAACCTGATTAGACAAAGCACAAAGATGGGATCGCCCTTTTCCTTCTTTAGATTTTGCCCAGGCTGCCTTCTATCTTTTCCTCCAGCATCTTCGTCTTTATCAGGCATGACAAGTGCCAATCAAATGTCCTGTTTAGAAGGGCTTTACAAGGGAATAGAAAAGAGACACTAAACATTGTCTAACAATTACAGAAGGAAGCTCCACTGTCAGTGTGTGGTCTGGAGGAACGATGGCTTTCCCTTTCTCCCCTTCTAATCTCTACCCTACTGTTTACACCTTTTTTTATACAATTTTAATCTCCCTATTGCTTCCCCAAATCCTAAGAATGGGGAACATTGTTAATGGTGACTTGTATGTTGACGTACATGGTAGGATTTGCAAACTGTTTTCTAAAGAACTGAAAAGTAAGCATTATGTAGACGTTTTCTAAAAGGAAGTGTTCCATCCTCTAAATAGGTTAGGGTTTGCAGTTTAGGTTTGATTAATAAATCATATTGTCAAGATATCAGCTTTAATATATACACAGGGAAATAAAACTTATAATTAGCCAGTGCAATGTCACAAAGCACTAAAATTAGTCCTGTTCCTCTTTTGTGCTACTATAAGTAACTTGCATAGAGTGCTGACTTGGCATAGTTGGGATTCTGGTATATACTAAAAACTTGGGTCAGCCGGGGCATTCTGAAACCGATCAGAATGTTTAAAGGCAGATGTTCCTGTAGTGTCTCTTTTCAAATAACAGCTTTTGATATGGTTTAGTCATATTAGGTTCAGATCAGAGTCAGTCTGCTCTACTTGTGAAAGTTTAAAAAAAATTAATTTCCATGTATAAACAAACCCTATGAAGTCTAGGGTCTTATCACAATCTGTCACATTGTAATAAAGATCCATAAAATGTCCATAGAAACCAACAAGCCTCTGAATTACTTATTTATACAAAAAAAATGTGGATTATTTGTTTATAATGGAGTCTATGGGAGATGGACTCTCCACAATTTGGAGCATTCTAGATGATAAGTTTCTGGAGAACGGATACAATATCTGTACTGAAAATCAGTTGTGCCCAGATGAGTTATATACAACTTCTATTTCTA
>CM044436.1:89991149-90006894 GCA_024363595.1 Xenopus borealis
GATCAGTCAACGAGGACCAGTGCTAACCAATTATACATGTCACACACAGCTAGGTAGAAAAGTGTCAGTTCACTGATTTTTTGGGAATTTTTCAAAATGTTCCTAAAACCCAAGAAATAAGTAATGTTTCCAGTTGAGGGTGATGCTTTCAAGATGGGTAAATCAAATGTGTATCATGTGTCATTCTAGTATCTGCAGTGATAACCTGAGCCATTTCATAATTGGCAAAACACATCAGTAGCCGTTCTGCATTAAAACAAATGTGGCAAATATAATAACTTTTACTTTTATTAACATGTTTTTATATTTTGCAGAACTGTACAAGAGATTGGTGCATTCGAATAAACATAGTCATTGTTACATTAATAAACACCTTCCATTAAAAATGATTACTTACACTAACAGTTTAGCAACTTGAATTAAAGAAAAAAAAATAACTCTACTTGCCATAATGTGATATAGTTATATAGACTTACCAACCAATGAACAGTTTTCTGGTGTATCCATATGGTTTCTTGGATGTTACCCATCACTTAATTTAATCAGAATGGCAAGTACACGCCTGAGGGTGATGAGCACCCTAAACATGAATTGGAGTGAGCATACAGTGCGCGGAACAATCATTTTAAGTTTGTCAAATGTAAACTGTAATCCACTACTAATTGCTGACATATGGGATCTTCTGCCACTGGCATCAGCAACATTGTATGAATCTGACAAATCTGAAAAAGGATTTTTATTTATAAAGGTCATACATAGGGATGGGCGAATTTGCGGCAAATGCCCGCAATTCGCCGCCTGCAAATAAATTCGCGAAACACCCGCAAAAATGTGCCTGGCAAAAAAAAACGAGACGTGCGCCAATAATTATTCATGTTATTATTGAAAAATAATCATACCAATTGTGTTTTATAGATGCTTTAGTAAATAACATTTTAGAGTAAGTGTGAATGTTTAAATTTAATGATAATTGTTTTTTATAAAGAATATGGAAATCACAGATGGAGGGTATTTGTTAGACACCTCAATTGACTAAAATTGTAGTACTTCTCTTCTTTAAAAAATCGCCACCATCTTTCCTCTTCCCAGGTATGCACAGTGCAGTAAAGACTGAAGAATTCCTATACTGTGTCCATGTCTGGGTACAAGAGTTAAAGGAGGAAGATGGAAGGGTAGTGCTCTAATGCAAAGTACACTGTTCAATGTGTTTTTACATAAAGCTGACTATAAACTTAAAGAACTGCTTTTTGGACGAGGTCACTAAAGAAGCATCTTTACTTGTGCCCACCCTGAGGTGGACGTTATTGGGCTAATCCAGTTGTTTGTCCCTTTGGTCAAATGATCACATCAACAGTAAATGCAGTTAAAAATGCTATTTTTTTCATAATAAGTTAAATTCAATTGGATGAGAAAAAGGCATTTCTACTAATACAGTTCCAGTTTTTCCCATAGACACCAGTAAACAGGGAGGTAAGTTTTTCTCAGTGAATTGCATTGTGCACAATAGCTTACATTGATTATCCACAACTAATAATCGATTTAAAAAACGTATTTATTTATAATATCAAAGCTCTAATGTTCTAAGCACGTTACTAATTCTAATGAACAGAGATAAAATATAGATGACATACTCATACAAATGCAGGTATAGAATTCCACGACACCTGTGAGTGCCAGGGCAAGCATTTCAGATAATTTGTTGTGATTGGCTGTCAGCCAAAATAAGCAAGCGACTAATTACTTCTTTTAACAATGGGGCTTGTGAACTCTGTCTTGAGGTTGCTGAAATTAATGCTACATTTATTTATATTAGCTGGCCATTTTTAATCAGGATATATGGAAAAGTGATCCATTGCCCTGCTGTTTTTGTTTTTTTAATTTCATTACTGAAGATTTCTGAGATTTACAGAGATACTGAAGAGCTTTGCTGTTGGCATTCTCGTGAAAGGCTTCATGGAAACACTCAGACTCAGAGACATACATACTAAAGAGATGTATATCAATTTCCCATACTATAAGGGTTTTCTCTATTCTGCTATTTGTACTCTTGACTTATTTTGTCACATTCATCTTCCTGCATGTCATGGCTCTTTTACCTAGGCTTAATCTCTCCTCCCTATGGATCTCTGTTCTCTTTCCCATGTCACTTCCCTTTGTCCTAATGAAATGACTCCCATTCTCTAATTTTTGGCTCTCATCTCTCCCACACATAGAACACTTACGTACTGTATGCATAGCAAGTATCGAGCATTGTTGGCACTTTTTTGGTTCCAACATTCAGCAAATATAGCTTTGCAAATGAAGGACAAATTCCAACAAATGCTAAATGCATGTGGAAAAAACACATCTAATTATGTAAAAGAGCATAGCAATGTATATTATAGCATAATTAATATTAAAAGCTTTAACAATACAAATGTAGATGACAAAATCACAGTACTCCTTCAGCTATGTGTGCACAAAACTAGAAATGACGTGACGAGACAGAAAAGAAGTAGGGCTTTCAAAATGAAAAGCAAACAATATGCATATTAGGCAGCATCCCAAAGAGATGTGGGCTCTGCTGGGAAAGTTCAAGACAAAAGGACTATATGGCAAGACAGTTCAAAGCATATTGCACCTGTCAAAATGACTGTCATCTTCTATAGAAGTGTATCGTGCACTGAATGAAAGGGGAAACTCGAGCAAAGTCATGGACCAACAACAGACCACTTTGTTTCCTTCCTCTGGCCCACTCCCCCATGTGAACGCCATTTAACGCCATGTTAAAGATTGCCGCAAGTGAACAGACAATGAGAAGGTCTCTTTCATTGTCAAGGACAGTTACACTTTAAAGATGATACTGAAAGAAGGTTAAAATGGGTCAACAAGCAATTATAGACTGTGTGCATATCACCACAAAAAGTGTTAAAATCAAACAATAAAGTCGGTACAACCCCTTGAAAGTAGAAGTGGTGGGTGAAAAACTGCTAACATGGTTCATGCATAATTCTACCAGTCCAAGAAAAACTATAGACTACCTTTGTCACCATGCTGCCAATGGATAGTTAGATTGGACTGCGGCTTATGCAAATACTACATCTGGCCACAAAAATGAATCTGTCCTTTAGGGAACTTTTGACAACAGAGACATTCACTACACAGGACAGATAAAATGTGCTTTTCTTATAATTAATTTGCTCATTTGGACTTTCCATTTCCAATCAACTGCAGAGGCCGGGTCCCATGCAAATGTGTGTCCCCAACAAAATGGTCCTCTGTCAGAGACTGCTTACAACCTTCAAAATGACCTTGGAAATTCTCTAGCAACTAAAACAGAAATCTATTTTGTGTGTTTGTGTGTATGTGGGAGGGGAGGCAGTGACTAGGCGGTGCAGATCCTTCTTGCTCTACTGCCCTGCTCTCCTTGTATGTCCCCTTGATGTCAAAGACAATTATATTGCATCATTTTCCACAATTAGCTCTCTCTCCATGAAATCTCCATGCATGGCTGAACAACATGAGCTGAGCTAAGATAATAAAGGAATGTTCCATTCACACTAAAATCTGAACTGGCCTTTCTGGACTTAAATTCCTTTCTGGAAATAAACAGGTTCCCAGTTGTTATTGAATGCTTAATCATTTTTGTGTTGAAAATATGTCTTCTATGGTTTTGTTATTATACTGTCAAATGTTGGTGACATATAATGCTTTTTTTTCTGTGCTCCCTCAACCTAAAATTTCTGTTCCTGCTAAAAAGAGCTCAACCATGTCTGCATTGCAAATTTGTGATCCGTGCTGGAATTAGAAAGAGAAAAATAGCCAGTTTTCCTCAAAAAATAATTATTATAAAAAATTAGGACTTAGTACCACACTTTGACCAAAATATGTAAGCTTATGTGTCACATCAAGGCCCCGCATTGTTTGGGAGCCCTACGCTATTTGTGAGCAAATAGCATTGTGATCATTGTAAGTTTGTCGTGCAATTAAAATCAAGTCCCCCAGCAACCAATGTGAGTTGTAAGACCAGTGTAGGTAAGACAAACAGGGAAGTAAATAGAAGTAGTATATAGCCAGATACTTCGAATTATTCGAATTCGATTATTCGATGGTTGAATTTGCCTAATTTGCATATTCGAAGATTCTAATTCAAATCTTTTTAAAAGATTTTAAAAAGTACAAAAAGAGCTTACAATCTAAAGGGAAGGGAATAATACACAAGGTGTGGGCAAGATCAGAATTAAGTGGGTGAGAGATGTAGTACCATATGTGGAATTGTATTTGGTAGTTAAGCACAGTGAGGGTAGGCTTCTATAAATAAGTGCGTTTTAAGAGATTTCTTGGAAGCAGAAAGGTTGGGAGAAAGTCGGACAGACAGAGGGAGAGAATTCCAGAGGAGATGTGCAGCCCTTGCAAAGTCTTGAGAAGGTAATGAGAGAAGAGTTGAGGAGCAGGTCAGTAAAAGAGCGTAGTAAGTGGTTGAGTGAGTATATAGAGATAAGTTCAGATCTGTAGGGTGGGGCAGAGTTATGATGTGCTTTGAATGTCAGGGTCAATAATTTGAATTTAATTCTGAAAGGTAGTTGGAGCCAGTACAGGCATTAACAGTATGGCCCAAGATGAGTTAATCAGTGCTAAGATTATTTCCATTATCTCCCAAATAAAAGAAAGACAGAAATGAAAACCTTGAAAAATATTGTATACTACAAAAGATTTTTATAAAATGTTTCTTGTGTCATGTACCTAAACAAAGTAGGTCATAGGGGCCAAAAAAAGCTACCCAAGTAGGATTAAGTAGACTAAATATGTTTTGCTATTTGCAGTAGTGCTATTATAAAATGAAACAAGCTGTTGCTGTAATTAAACTTTAGTTTGAATTAAATGTTTTCTTTTATGATTGGTTAGGATAAATACTACAAAGTGGTCTAAGCCAATGAAAACATGAAAAAAGAAGGAAATCCACATTACAATTTAGGACAAGACCATTGCTAAGAAAGCTTTTTTCATAGCAAAGGAAACATAATAATTACAGACAAGGCCCAGTGTCCTGTGTGGCACGCGATACAGCACATTCTCATTGTTCTACCCAAATTCTTTGTAACACTGGGAGACATGACGGAACAAAAATACTATTAGAAATGTTTGAAAGGGAACATTTTTGCCCATGATAGAGGCTTTTGACATTATTTATTAGGTTAAAAAATGCTTGACAAAAGCCCAACAATAGTTCTGTGGAAACCACTACATCTGAGGCACTTTCTGTTGTTATGTGCAGTCATTGATTTGAGGATGGCCAGAATGAGGCAAACAATTCCCTCACAGCAGTCTAGGCTAGCTAGCATTCAAGCACACACACAAGCACAGAGATGTGAACATGCCATATGGAATCAGAAAGGCGAAGGAAAAAAAAAATAAACAATTATTAACCTCTTTGGGAGGAAATTGGTGGAAGGATGAAGATGGTCATGACAACTTTCCACCAAAGAAAAAGAAAAACCTTGAAATTTATGAGCATTTAATCTTAGAATATGATGAAGTCTAGCAATGCTCTGTATTGCCATGGAAACTGCAACTGATCAGACAAGGATGCAGAATGCTCCTGCAATATCCACTGGATGCCAAAAGAGGCTTTTTATGGTCTGTTACTGGATACGTTCCAAAGGCTTCTTCAGACCCTGAAGCATCTCTCACACTCAGAGACAAGGAAGATGAACAGAGCTAGAATATGGATGTGATGCTAGACCTGTAGATGGTGCTGCAGGAAGACATTCTCCAAGACAAACCTAAAAAAATATATAATATATTGTTAGAACTGATACACTGACAGTTTCCAGTTGTGGATTTCCTAAATGTACTCAGAGTCGTTTTATTATGTAGCTTTTCCTTTCTTAATTTATGTTTTAGAAACTTAAAAGGCTTGAATTTTTGAACATAGTTGTCATGTTTGAAGAGAAACAAGTGAAATAAAAAATAGCCAAAGGCACCACAATAAAACTGGGTTGCAGCATTAAAAAAAACTATCAATATTGATTGCATTAATATATTAGATATATATTATATTGGGGTATTGATTTAATTGATTAAAATGGCAATTGAATGCATTGTTATATTAAACATCTATTATATTGGGGGTATTGATTAAATTGATTAAAACGGCAATTCCGTTCAACAATAAATGTAAAAGCCACCATTTCTCTCATCAGAATTGTATTTATTTTGAAAAAACAAAGGTCTACAATAGTGAACTTGTTACTGGTATAAACATGCGGTTAGAGGTTAGGGTCTGCATTTGTATATGGCAGTTGGGATTAGGTATCCTCCAGTTTGATTTGCAGTTAGGAGAAATATGACAAGAATGCTTCCTATTGACCAAAGCCCAAGTAACCAAACTGAAAACAGACAGCAGGCAGTTAAAACATTTAGCTTTATTGCCCAGTAACTAGTAGTTATGGCCCTGACATCACCATTTGTGATTTTTGCTGCAAACAAAACAGTGGTTTAACTGGAACCTTTTCAAAAAACCCACAAGATAAAAGTGGATTTGATCACAGAGGTTCTGTTACCCTACTAATGAGAAATCTCCAATGCCTTTGTGCTGTGTCAAGTGCAGTAAAACAAAGGGTTCCTGCTGTTAGCCTGGAATAAAAAAAATGTTTGAATCATTCACTGAAAGGATTCTTCTACTCAAAATCCATCTCTTTCAATCAAGTGGTCACAACAGGAATTCAAGAAATAGGGAAACTAGTGGTCAAAGCTGAGCAGAACTATGCTGTAACAGTGATTTATCCAGGTGACCCATTCTTGCTTGCCTCACAGATGATATAAAGTGGGGTTACCCTCTATAATCCTCCTTTTGCTGCAAAACAGATATTGGGGCTTGTGGGAGATCATTGTGGAGGGTACCCTTCCTTTTTACCATTTTTGTGGCACAGTGGACCATTGAGCTTATGAAGCCTGACTAATGTAGACAATGCCACAACAGTGATTTTTGATTGAGAAGAAGGTACTATATAGGGAAATTTAGGTCTGAAAGTTTTCAGTACTTGCTGCATGGACACTACACAGAGAGCTTGATTTGAGGTGGAAATCTAAAGACTGAAATATAAGGGTCTGCTATACCTTATACTGCATCAATCCCAGCTCATGCATTTAAGTAAAACCCCAGTGATTTTTATCATGTATGTATTTAAAACACAACTGCATGTGTTATTGTGATGGACCATGGTATTAATACTTTTATACCATTCACACCATATAATAATTATGAGATTGAACCACAGTGTTTGCTTCACCATAATTAATATGCACTGTTGGGTCTGGACCTCGGTGAGTGTCTTTTCCAATGATACAGCCAACGCACTTTCAACGTTTCAATCAAAGAAGGAAGTTTATTCAAGCACAGAGTACAAAAGCATTTAGTAGCTCAGGAGAATTCTCTACCCAAACTGACTGTTACACATATCTTTATAATGTAACAAGCAAGAGATTGAATCTAATCTTATAAATGCAAATAAAGAGTGCACCCTAAGTGAATTAGGGGTATAATATACCTAATCGTTAAATTGGTTAATTATAAAGAAGTACTGAAACCCCTAATCACTTACTACAATAAATTATTGATTGTACACCACAACTTGAACTCAAAATTACAGAGAAATTCATTAACTAGTTCATTGGATATAAGTACTATAAATTCATTGATTACAGATACAATAAGTTATTATAAATAGCTATCCCCAATAAAATATGTGAACCCTATCCCAAATATGGAATTATCTTAAAGTGCTAGTGCTCAATACCATAAACTGTATTCATAAATTCATCAAACATTAAAATAGTAACCACAGTTACACATTAATTTAAAGACATGATATTAATCAATTTAAACCACCCTTCATAGACTGTCTTAAATTGATTAATATCATGTCTTTAAATTAATGTGTTATTGTATCTGTAATCAATGAATTTATAGTACTTATATTCAATGAACTAGTTAATGAATTTCTCTGTAATTTTGAGTTCAAGTTGTGGTGTACAATCAATAATTTATTGTAGTAAGTGATTAGGGGTTTCAGTACTTCTTTATAATTAACCAACATATCTTTATAATATCACATAAGCATAGAAAATATTAGCCATACATGATTTTTTACATTCAGCATAAAGGCATGATTACGTTTTTCAAAAAAAAATTTTGTTTGTTAGTACTTATTCTAAGTAACCTCGAAGCCCAAGGTTGTACCATTACACAACATATCGTTTATAAAACCATCTTCCACCTTATCTAACAGCTAGCCTTGAGACTCAATGGGGGGAATTCACAAAATGGGTGATATTGAAACAAAATAAATGCGGAGATAAAAATTTCAGATTTCCCACCAAATTCCCAAACCTATATCTCCACTTTTGTGAATTTGTCTTTTTAACAGACAGTTTTCATATTTTGTCTTTTTCACAACATTTTAAAGATTTTTTTTCTGAATTTGTCTTAACTCTTACTATACCTGTCAAACACAAATTTGAATTTTTGGAGGGGGGGGGGTTTATTTTACCTAGGAAAGTTGTACATCATTTTTTCAGGATAACCTGGGCTTTCTAAATCTGCCTACATGTTTGTTTAATTCCACTTCTGTAACAAGAAATAAGGGTCTAAATACACAAATGCTATTTTGCAAAATATAGGGATTTGCATTAGAAATATGTTTTATTATCTTAGGTCAAGTGTCTAATTGCTGCTAAAACTAAAAAAATTACTGGGAGACTTTCCTTTTCCTTTGGATAATATACTCACTCAAATTGCTTATATTGCCTCATTCATTAAGCTAAAACTAGTAAAATAACATAAGTGTGAGTTCAACATTTTTTTCCATGTCAAATTGTATAAAATATACTTTTTTTTGTTTAATCAGTGTTTTGCTTGTTTTGTTAAAGAGGCTTTTACACCTATAGGGTTAGACAGAAACTTTTGCCCTAATTATAAATTGCTAATCCCTATTGATATAATAATTCCCCAATGGGGCAAGATGTGTGAAATGAAGATTGGGAGAACCAAAGCAGAGCAAATTATTTTAGAATTGATCTGACACATGGGGAAGAGTTATACTGAGCTTTACTCCATTTTTTAAAGGTGAAAATGTTTAAAAAGTAATTTTTGCACCATTTTGATGAACTAAAATATTAAAAGTGGCATTTGAGTCAGAATTTTGGCTTCTTTCTGTTTGTGAATATGGAGAAAGTATTAAAAACCAGTTTACCACCACTTTTACTCCAAAAATGGGCTATCTCCACTTTTGTAAATTCCCCCCCAATATGTGCCTGTGCAATGGTTTTTCTTTCTGCATACATAAGCAAAATATCCAAGCTTCAAGCAAAAAGAGATAAAATATTTTCAGCTTGAACTAACGTCTTAGGCCTACTGTTTCTTGTTCCTAACATAGTTATAGAAAGAAGAATCCATTATTCTTATATGGGCAAAAACTTTATCTTTGAAACATTTGCTTATTTTCCTGATAAAAAGCAACTTCGTAATAACCAGCTAGTAGGCGTTGGCCATTAAGCTCTGCTTCCATTGCACGATGCTTGATTATTGTAACAAAATAATCTGCTATAGAAATAGAAAATGTTATGGAAATGAACCAGGTTATATAGGCCTCAGAGACCTCAGGCTGATTAGGATTCAAAAGCACCTTGCATGAAAGGGCATGTACAAATATGACATTGTAAATTTACTGTTGGGTTGATGGCTGCCATTTATTTATTTATTACAGTTATCTCTGTTTGATCATCTGAAAAAAAATGAAAATGCCATATTTTCTATACTGAACATACTGAACAAGCCTAAAGGTTCAGCGGTTTCCCATCTTGGATATTTTTAGGAGTGTCTGTGGCACACACTCATTCTCATTGTGCTCTGGGAAGCTGTTGAGAAGCTAAGTTTGGGGAAAAATGAGGTTGGCCTGTCAAATAAGCTGATGCTACAGAGCTGAATATTACATTCTGATGCTAATTGTGCTAGTTTCTGAGCTGGTTTCTTCGGCTTTATATTGTAAAATGTTTATGATATATATTCAGTATATTGTATGTTGGTACCTAAATTCACTCACTAACAGTAGCACAGAACAAGTTGTTTGGGAGATGGGGAGCTACATGGGATCTTCAGATCTTTACTGTTGAAAGGCTAGAAAGGTGCTCTTGGGCTGGTATATAAACCTAAACCAGAGGTTTATTTATTAAAGGTTGGATTTTAATGGTTTTAGAGGTTTTTGAAAACATGGCTAAACTCAAGTACCAAATGAAACAATGCGCTAAAAAATACAAACACCTCAAAAAACTAAAAACATTTGCATTTTTCAGATAATTCTAAGCAGAAGAACAAAAAACTGAAAACCTCTTAAAGTCCGAATTTATTTAAATAGTTTCAATCAGATGAGTGCAGATTCCTTTGACTTCTAAAGGACCTTGACAACTTATACTTGTCGAAGTTTTGCCTTAGAGGTTTTCGTGGTTTTTACACTAAATTAAATATCGACTCTTTAGAGCTCTTTAAAAATACAGGTATGGCACCTATTATCCAGAATTCTCGGGACCTGTGGCTTTCCGGATAATGGGTCTTTCCGTAAATTGGATCTTCGTGCCTCAAGTCTACTAGAAAATCATATAAACATTAAATAAACCAAATAGGCTAGTTTTGCATCCAATAAGGATTAATTATTACTTAGTTGTTATCAAGTACAAGCTACTGTTTTGTTATTAAATAGAAAAAGGAAATCATAAAGACTCTATGGGAGATGGCCTTTCCATAATTCGGAACATTCTGTATAATGGGTTTCTGGATAAAGCATCCCATACCTGTACAGGAAAACCATAAATGTTTTGGGCAACATAATGTTTAACAATTCTGCTGGTTAAGCTTTAGTTCTTCTTTAAGGAAATATTTCAGTTTTGGCCCTGAGGATCCGTGTCTTGAACTTGTGTAACTGTATCAGTGTCAATGTCTTTTAGTGCATACAACTTTTTACAATGAGAGTTCATCACTTCATGCATATAAATTCTTTAGCAGCAAACAATAAGCCCTAAAGTTTATAACTGTCAATAAGATAAAGATGAGGACATCTGAGACAAATACATTCGTCTTTACATGTAGTATATGTTAAATAGTAGAATTAGCATGCTTACATTTTTAGGAAAAGTACATTAAGACCACATCTATCAATACCTCAGCCTACACGTAAACAAAGCTACAATCAGTGCCCCCTGGTGTTCAGTAAAAAGAGCAGCTAGATGTTCAACAAAAACCCATAAACAGACCCTAACATTAATACTTCATGCCCCCTAGCTCTCCAAAGTAGCCATTCCTAAATTAATTAAAGATGCAAAAGGACTCTTCAATGCAAATCATCCCTAGTAGTGTTATGATGAACATCTATTAGCTCTACATCAGTCAAAACAGCCAGTTTTAGTTTATAACCTCTGTAAAGTATGTAACCTGTATTTAACCTATAACCCTAAAACTCTTTTTTGCCCCCTAGTTCCACCAGAAGGCATTTCAAACTCATTTGCAACCCTAATTTTCCAAAAAAGCACCCAAAATGTTACTATCTATGTTACTAGAAGGATTCTCCAGTGACACTTGCAAACGCCATCTCTTTGTTATGTAAAATGTTGAGATTACCTGCATATTTTGCTTGGCAATATCACAACTTTATGACAAACAAGATTCAAGTGTAGGCACAGCAGAAGGGATTGCATTTGGAGGATCCTCTATCAACTGGGTCTTTTGCCCTGAATGACTTGAAAAAAGTATTATAGTAATCCAAGTATACATCCATATAGTTGCAGGAATACAGATTGCTGCTTGCTTTGAACCATGATAATATGTATCTGACAAGCCCTAATTAAAATAAGTGGATTTCACCGCTTACACAAGTAGTTTAAGTGCAAAAAAAAAAAATGTTTGGTAACATAGTTATTATTAGTGAAGGAGCGAATCTATCCCGTTTCACTTTGCCAAAAAATTCGCAAATTTCCAATGAAATTCACGAGATGGCAAAAAATTCACGAAACGAGTCGTGGCACGTTTTTGACGCGCGTCACATTATTTTCGGGACGCACGTCTCGTTTTTTTTTTCGCAAACGAATTTTCGCCAGGTGAATTTATTTGCTGGTGGCGAATTGCGGAAATTCGCAGCGAATTCGCACCTGGTGAATAAATTTGACCATAGCTAGTGATGGGTGAATCAGGGGCATTTTGCTTCATGGAAAGGGTTCAAAATTCATGAAACGCCACTGAGTCTCATTTTGGACATGGGCATCCATTTTTGGATGCCGGCGTCCGTTACAGGGGTTGAAAAAAACGGACTCCCGCGTCCAAAACAAGACACCGGTGAATTTTTTATGGCGTTTCGTAAATTTATTTGCCTGCGCCGAATCCCCGCGATTCGCTGCAAATTTGCCGCAGGTGCATAAATTCCCCCATCACTAAGTTATTTTTCTTTGCTGCAATGAATATGTTTTGGCAATACCACACACTAAAGGCGTCATTTGCAAAATAGAATGTTGTGTGCAAATTGCAAAAAAGGCCACAGATTAGGTTTGTTTGTATTTTGCACAAACAATTCTCACACCTAATTATGTTGTGCTGTCACTCAATGGTCAGTCTAACTTGTTTGGGGTGCCTTCTTTTAGTTGGGCATCAGTGGGAGAATTTTATAGAGGTTTTATGACAGACCCCTTTGGCTTGAAAAAGGTTTTTTTTTAAATAATTAATATTGTAGCTGTAGCTGACAGATAAAATGAAGCTTAGTTGCAGCAGTGCCATTACAATTATTGAAATGATTGTCCTTCTTTAATCCACATTTAGATGAAAAAAAAGTGCCATTTAGCCTAATATATCATTGCCTTTTACAAATTCATTTCTGAATTTGACTTTTTGTGAATGAACTGAACTTCTTCCCCCTTGATTGTTTATTGCTGCTCAGATTTTTGTCTCATTGAATCTGAAGTGGATTAGACCATATATCACACACAGAAAATCCCGCTGAAGGATAGCTACCTATTTAATATTTATAGTACAAGTCATACCACATCGGCAAATACGAGACGTAATTTAAACAAATTTACTGCTGTTGTCCTTCTCAGACTTAAATGTTTCGTTTGTTACCCACTAGTCTATGCTCCTTTAGTCCTCACACATATGCCATACATTTTTTCAAAATGCCGATGAAGATTTCCTGAACAATTAAAAAATGCGTATACAATATTCTTTTTGAATTTGGTTGTATGAGTGAAAACTAACTGAGCAGCAATATATTTTAAGACAATCCACTTCTTGAACTTGCTATATAAATCATTGCATTTACATCTATATTGTATAATATAGATACTGTAGTAATGTATACACTCAAACATTAGGGGGCAAGGGAAAAACAAGTATTTTGCACATTACAGCTGCCTCCCTATGAGTTTTGCACATAGTGCCCACAATGGAAAGAATCATTCTCCTCTCTGTGTTTGGCACTGCAGCATATTGGAGGGGTGTTGCTTGGGCCAGACCTGAACGACCCCTTAAATGGCCTGAAATTAGTCATTCAGAAGTGGTAAGACCATAAACTACTTAAAGCAAACATGAAATTATAGTGCTTCAGCAATAGGGCTGTCCCCCTTAATAGTATTATTTGAAAAACATACAAGATATTTGTTTGACCACAATTTATCATAAGCTACACACAACAGCACAATAATTGGCACATAATTGTACCCATTAAAAGCACTTCCATGCACTTGCATTTACTTGCTCTCCCCATAGCAGTGTTTTGCATGACAGTTTCAGAGCAATGAGCATCAAATAGCTTGTTTAGACACAAGGGCACCCTATATTGGGAACCTTGTCTACACCAGCTAGCTATCACATCTACTGAATGGCACATGAGGGAGGCATGTTCATGTAAATGCCCATGTTAGTCCTTTGCACAACGCTGTGTACATGGTAGGCACAATTTGCACCCAAATGCACAACAGTCACAACCTGCTGCAAATGGAAGGATGATGCTGTGGGGAAATTATATTGTGTATGGTGTGTTTGCTTCAGAAAAACAACTATATTTTATTTAAACAAGCTGCTGTGTAGCCATGGGGGCAGCCATTCAAGCACAAGATGCACAGTAGATAAGAGATAAGTTCTGAAGAATCCCATTGTATACTACAGAGTTTATCTGTGATCTACTGTGTGTCCTGTGCCTTTTCTCATTTTTCAGCTTTGAATGGCTGCCCCATGTCTACACAGCAGCGTAATTAGATAAACTATAGCTGTGTTTCTGAAACAAATACATCTGTTTTACTAGTGCAGAACAACAGTTTTCATTGCTTTAGGACACTTTTAGTGGCATATTTACTAAATTTGTGTGAAGGATTTGAATGGGAAAAAAAATTTGAATTTTGAATTTTTTTGGGGCTACTTCAACCATCAAATTTGCAAAATTCAACTATCAAATAGCTCAAAATTCGATTCAAATTGGCCAAATTTGAATTGCCGAATTGCTATATAACCCTTATATAATTGAGTATAAAAAATTAGATCAAATGGTTAAAATCGTTCGAGTCGAACAATTTTATCTATCGATCGAATTTTTCATATTTGACCGTTCGATAAATCGAATTGAGTTAAAACCCCTCAAATTTGAATTTCGAGGGGTTTGAATTCGATACAAATTCGATGGTCGAATTCGAGGTTTAATTAACCCTCGAAATTCCACCCGCCAATTTTTTTATGCGCGTCTTTTTGGCGATCAACGTGTCATTTTCGTGGCAAAACTAGGCGAAATATTCGCCCATTACTATTTATGATTATAAATATTGTTGGAAGTTCCCTCTAAGCTGTACACTTATGTGCACACACGGTTGTTTTGAGGTCAGCATGTGCACAGAGAATTGTGTGTTTACACAGATTATTTTGTACTTATCTGGACCCACCTGCCTTTCTCTTTTTGAAGGTGCGCATAAAAGGTAATTTTTGGACACGAGTTAAAAAAAATTAGAGGGAATGTTGAATTGCTCCTTGATATATTGCTGTGTTCACAGGCTTACTTGTGTTAAACATTCAACCTAACATTTTTTTACAGTCTGCAATGAAAAGCCCTATTCAGTTTTAAATGACTGATTAATGGAACGCATTTATCTTGAATTCTTTTCTGCCTGTGCTGTTAGATCAATACAAAAACTTCAGCTACAGTAGATGTTGTTAAACATGGTGTGTTTGAAGCAGGCAAGTTACTTCTCCAAAAGAGCACATTTCAGAGGTGTTGACAGAGATACATGCAGCTGTTTTATTGCAAATTGTCCAGTCAATTAGCATTGACATAGTTCTCTAGCAACTATAACAACGCCAACTAAACGCATCCCTAAAAACGTCAACTAATGCATCCCTCAAAATTTCATTTGGCCGAGATATTGGGAGAAGTTGTCCAGCACTTATAAGCAATGATACATTACATGCACTTAAATCGCTTTTACATTCATATGATATGTCAGGGACAGAGTCAACTCTGCATTCGCAGGGATTGTTAACTCTCTCCTGTAACAAATATATACAGGATAATACCATGCTGGCCTTTCCTTCTGCTGAATGGCATTGCTTACTACAGCCAAGTTTATTGTCTACAAGTACTCTAGGTCTTTCCATATTTAGTATGAGTCTAACTTAAAGGGATACTGTCATGGCAAAACATGTTTTTTTATAAAATGCATCAGTTAATAGTGCTGCTCCAGCAGA
>CM044436.1:90011174-90044117 GCA_024363595.1 Xenopus borealis
AGGGGGCCCCGACAATTTTGTTGTGCGGGGCCCCGTGATTTCTGATGGCGGCTCTGCACAAAAGGGCAACGTTTCGGACCCCTCCGGGTCCTTTATCAAGCCTACTTTAGAAGGAAAGCACTGACAAGTGTTTTTTCTTGGGATTGGGTTGAGCACTACACTTTCGTACAATACTAATTAAAGGAATAGGCAAAAAGCCTTAACTTTGGCACACCTGTAGATCTAGGAGGAGCAAAAAAAAAGTCAGTTTTTGGAATGTTTATGTTTAATAACATTGATTGCATCTGTATGTTAACAGCATATACCAAACAAAATCTGTCCAAACTCAGATACCTTGCCATCATGTTTGATTCTCTGCTTGGGAAACATAGCTCAATAATGATTGCCTATCACTGCACTGTCTACTAATTCTTTCTCTATTGTAGTAAATTCATTCCCTGATATCATTCCCTGACTACAGCTCCCAGCATCCCTTTACCATTGATATTGTGCTGCAGCATTCTGAGAGTAGTCATCCAACAACCCTGCAGTGGCAGGTTCATGTCCCCTTTAATCAGCAGCAGAATCAAGTTCTCAGCTGGTTGCCACAATGATAAATGAAATTCATTTTGAACCTTATTTGGCTACTGGTTTTCAGTCACACGGTATACTATCTACAGATAAATGTATTTCAGTTGTATTTTATCAGGCTGTTTTGAATATGTTCATATATCAACCATCTATTAATAAATGCAGAAACTCCTGAGCAAATAGGTGGCTTATCTCTAAGCAGTGTAGGCCTCTATCAAGAATATATATTTATGCAAATTATGCCCACAGCTTTGTATGAAGAAAGTGTGATAAGAAATAGACAAAGGGTTTTCAGAAGTAATAAAGGCAAATGCAGTAAAAATCTTCTCTCTGTTCTTCAAGATAAACATAAACATTTAAAAAATATGATTTATTTGCTAGTAACTTTGTAAAATCAAACAATACCATTACATTGTGGCCCTTTAAAAAAAACAAGGCATCAAGTTGTGTGCAAATAAATAAAGTATGTCTTATTCTCTGTGAGAAACACATTGATCAAGAGAAAAACAAAACCATTCTGTTGAATGGTTTTGCTTAACAAATGTGGCTCATTGCTTCTCACTTCCATTTCATTTAAAGGGGAAATATACCTTTAAAAGCAGCATTGCTCTAGATTTGGCAGGGAGGATTCTCCCTGGAGACTACATGTGTTATTACACTGTAATTAATCTCAAGATGCCCACTTTGGACAGCTATGAGAGAAAAGGGTCAGTTCCAGAGATTGTATTTTAAAGTCCCACTGCACCCTTAACTCTTTAAAATAGGCGCTCAGGTGCTTAAATAACAGTAATAAGCAAACGTTCAAAAAGGAACTCAACAGGGATTAGTAAAGTATAAAACAAGATTTATTTAGTGGAATTCTAACATTTCGGTCACTAAGGGTCAGATTTACTAAATTCGTTTGAATGACTCGAAATTCAATCGAATTTAAAAAAACATTTGAATAGGTTTTCTGGGCATTTCAACCATCAAATTCGAATGATTCGAATAGATCGAATAAAAATCTATTCAATTATTCAATATTCGATGGTCGAATTACTTACCCTTAAAATTTTTATTCGAATGCCTCGGTCGCCAGATTAAACCTACCGAACTGCCATATAACCCTATGGGAAGCTCCCATAGGGTTTTTGCAGCGTTTTAAGATTCAAACTATTTTATCGATCTAATTTTTTTCGATTTTTCGAATTGTGTTAAACCCTTCGAAATCGAATATCAATATAGAAGGGTTAAAATTTGAAAAAAATTAGATGGTCGAATTTGAGGGTTTTTTAACCCTCAAATTCGACCCTTAGTAAATCTGCCCCCAGGACTTCGCTTTTCATCAATATGTTGAAGGGAATGTCAACTAAACAACATTTTTTTTTGCCTAATTCAAGAAAACATAATTTTAAGCAACTTTGCAAAATACATTCATTACAAAGTTTCTGTTTTTTTGTTTTTTTTACTTTATTTATTTGTTTAATATGTGTAGGTGGTTTTTTTTCATAGTATACTGACCGTCCGTCCCAGTTTGCCATTGCTCTACCCCGTTTCAGAGCTGATGTCCCTGTGCAAATTGTCCCCGTTGGGACTTTAAAAGCACTAAACGTGTTTAATAAATGTATATTGGAAAGTGGCTCGGAATTTTGTTTTCTTTTATTAGGCATTTTGGGGGGCTTGAATTTCCCTTACATACTATTGTTATATGATTATTATATATTTTTAAATAAAGTATGAAATTATCACTCAATTTCACAAATTTAAGTTTAAGTTAAATAAAGATTTATGCAACTAGAGAAGGAGAGATTGGAGCCTAGCTGTTACAAAAAAATCACTAGTAGTAGGTGGAGGTAACTAACTTGAGCAAACTGAAATGCAAAAGGAAAAGAACTACCTCAATAATACTTAATTTCAAAGGTACTGTTGGTATTACGATAGGTGAAGCAAATATTTGCTAATTGAAAAGATCACTTAATCAGAAAAAGTTCATTGAAATACACTAGGTTATAGAAAGATTATAAAGTGTCTGTGAAAAATAATGTGAGGCGGATCACTGCTACAAATTCATTAATAATTACTGAAAATAAAAGTTCATTGAGAATAAAGTGTCTGTGCAATTCCTAATGTGCAGTGAAATACTGCTAAAATTACTTCAATGATTACTATAAAAGTGCCAGTGCATTAATTGCTTATATAAGTTAAATTAATAGCGTTTGTTCACTCCTGCCTGAATTAATTCCAATGAGAAGTTGTAGTTCAGCAATTATTAAAGATTCCTACCGACCAAAGATTTTTGGCCACAATTGATTACTAAAAGTTCCAATATGTATCTAAAATACACACCAGTGATTCTTGTTAAAAGAAGATTAAAACCAGCATTTAGGAAAAGGTTGAGCAAGTGTAGAAAAGAAAAATAGATTAGAGGTGGAAAGTCTCGTAGAAAGCTGCTGCCTGATTGATTTCTAGGCCCTGGGACCCCACACGATGGAGAAGGCAAGCACTGAGGACTGTGATCTCGAATTTTACCTTGCTATCTTAAGAGCTGTGCTAACCCTAAAAAACCACAAATCACAGAGTGCCGTTTAATAAAAGAAGAGGTAGGAGAGGGTTAAATGCGGTTTTACCAAAACAAAATGTCTCAAGGAGAACTGCTAAAAATAATAAAGGTTTGGAGTCTCATCCAATAAATTCGTTAAGTTTTGCCAACGCGCGTTTCGCCAAGGCTTTCTCAAGGCAAAACATAAAATGACCACGCTGAGCATCGCGTCTTAAAGACTTCCGGATAGGAAAAATCCCAAGAGATCTAGGTCTTAATGGTGATGTCAATACGTATCTTACTAAACATACACAGAGATGTTTAATTCATACGCAAGCTGATACAGCAACATTTGTAAACGTCATTGCGTTCGATCGTCAGTATGTTTCTTTACTAAGCATGCGCAGAGAAGTTTAAATCATGCGCAAGCTGCACAGCATCCTTTGTAAACGTTATTGCGTTCCAACAATGGAACGCAAAAGTTTAAATACAGCTTTATTAGCTTCAAACGGTTTAAATTCAGCATAATATTGATTGAAATTAGAGGGGGGAAAAGGTTAAAAGGATAATCTAACTAGGAAAATATAAGTGTTAACTCACACATTCTAGGGATGTTCATATTTTGGAAGAAATTATTATACAGGCATTGTTCACCATATTGATTAGTGGGAAAAATTCTGAGTTAGATAAATGCATTGAACAATAGATTTTCGTTAATTCCCATAGGGGCAACCGAATTTAATTTAAAAATCCAGTGTGTTTCACGTTTGAGGAGCTCATGTTCTAGGTTGCCCTTACTTGTTCAATAGCCCAAAATTGTAATTTTGCCGGATTCATACAATGATATTTTTTTAAGTGATTTGCTACTGTAGATAGGATCTTATCAGATCTGCTGATATTATCCGCAGTTCGAATTGTGCTGCAGTGTTGCTGTATTCTCAGTTTAAGTGTTGTCATTCCTACAAATTGTTTATTACAAGGGCATTCGATTACATATATTACTCCTTTTGTCTTGCAACTGATGTAGTTCATAATCCTGTGAGTGTGATTAAATCTGTCTGTGAAAGATGATATTTTTTTCATCCTATCACAGACATTACAGCAACCACATGGAAGTTATTAAGTGATCTTTTCAATTAGCAAATGTTAAATAAAGATTTGTTGCAAAAAAATGTCTATTTGCTGTAATAGGATTACATCAAGTCTAAACAGGAAAAAAAATTCTATCCTAAGATTAATAAGCAAGAGGCTTCTTTAATGACATTTGTATCAGTCCATATAGTCATCTGGTTGTCCTCATATATACTGGAATGGCCGTGCAATTCACTCTTGACAATATTACATCTATAAATATATTTTGGAAAGGTGGATACACTGTTGTTTAGATGTTCAGAGAAAGAAAAATCTATTCAATGCCATTGGCTAAGATGATTTGAGACCTTGGGAGAAACTTTCAACTAAAGGTGAGTTTGGAACAGTCTTTCCTTGTTTGTTTACTCTCATTGAATGATACTCTTAGGACTCATGCCCTGGAGCAGTGACATAACTTCTGATTATCTGACTAGTGGAAAAAGAATACCATTAGTAAAATATTAAATAAAAACTTTTGCAAATGTTGCTTTGTAAATGTAAAACATTTTAGGCCAATGACTGGACAACAGTGCCTGTGAAGACACATTAGCCACAGACCGCATCCATGTGTAAGGTTGCCACCTGTTCTGTTTTGAGCTGAACAGTTTAGTTTTCATTTGGGGTGTCCAGGTCACAACTGCCTGTTTGGGTTTGAGCCTTGTGAACCTTCTGTATATTTTGTGTGTCTACATTATTTCATATGTTTACTGCAAGCAGGGATAAACCCATGACTACCACAATTGTTGTGTTATTGTAGGTATTCCACAATTTTCGCATTTACAGATGCAGTCACTTTCGATTGTGTGTTAAATGCGTTGTGACTTAACTCATCTATCCCATTTATCCCACTTAGCACAGAATATTGTGTCACAGCATCCCATCCAATTAAAGAGTTCACCACTGAAAACAATGGAGCTTTGGTATGCTAATGAAAAGGTTAAATGCATTAAATGAGTTAAGATAACTTTAGATAACACAGTTTCTTCAATTAACCCTGAGTCAGGATGCATTTAACTTACAAATCCAAGTGGCTGCATCTGTAATTCACCTTTGGCATGAATTCTGGCACTCTATATTTAGAAATAATGTTCTGTGCCTCAAAAATATCTTCATACTGTCTCTTCCCAAGTGGAAAATAACATAATAACAGTAAGTTAAGTTGAAAAAAGACACACACCCATCAAGTTCAAACTTTTGACTTTTTTTTTACTTTTTTAACATGCTAACTGCTAGTTAATCCAGAGGAAGGCAAAAAAACCCATCTGAAGCCTCTCTAATTTGCCTCAGAGGGGGACAAATTACTATTTGACTCCAAAACAGCAATTGGATTAATCCCTGGATCAACTTGTACTATGAGCTATCTTCCATAACTCTGTATTCCTTCACTTGCTAAAAAGCCATCCAGCACCTTCTTAAAGCTATCTAATGTATCAGCCTGTACAACTAATTCAGGGAGAGAATTCCACATCTTCACAGCTCTCACTGTAAAAAACCCATTCCAAATATTTAGATGGAACCTCTTTTCTTCTAATCAGAAAGGAGTATATCTAATGGAGTATATCTAATGGAGTATATCTAATGGAGTATATCTAATGGAGTATATGAAGAAGCTTATATTTCTATTAAGTGAACTGATTATTTTTTACTTGCTCATTGGGAATCAGTAGTCTTTTGTATATGGAAGTTTCTAATCACTTCCTAACCCCTTTCTAAATGACATTCTGCTCGGTTACTCACAATTTCTAATCACTTCCTAACCCCTTTCTAAATGACATTCTGCTCAGTTAGTAACAAATGCAAGTTACAATGGGAATAATGAGGGGGGGGTCTAAGACAATAACTGTCCTTAACCATTGAAATGAAAAAAGGCTGCATCCACTTTTCAGTCTTTCAAATGTATGAATATATATATATATATGTATTTTTTTTTTTATTACAAATACAATACAGTCTTAAATGTAGATGAAACGTTAATTTGACTTACATTTTCACATTAAGTGAAAAAAACCCTGTCTTACAGAAATGATGTGAAAGTGGAGAATTTAATTATATATTACACAAGAGAGGGCTAATCCTAGTTTCAAGCACATATTCTTTTTGCACTGCTTGGTAAAGAAAACTAAAGCCCACTGGTTAAACTCTTCTTTTTTTTTTTTTTAAATGTTTGAATGCATGAATTCCTAGTGATTTTCTTTTTTGACTTGCATGGGGGAAATTTACAAGTGAAAGGAAAAGAAAATGAGTTTAAGTTTTAATTTGAATTCTGCCTATATTGTTAACTTTCATCAAACTGCCAGCTAACTTCTCCTTGCTGACAATGAGAGCACGGTCACTGGCAGAAAACTGCCTATGCCACAATCAAGTAATGTCTTTCATCCAAAGCCTTGATCCCTTTAATAAACAATTTTTTTTAAAAATGGCAGTCAAAATTACGCCTAGCCTGTTTGAAAAGCAGGGAAATCCTGAGAGCACAATTCCCCACTTGTTGGGATTTTGGAGCATGTGACTTAAAGTCATTCTGTAGTATAAAAGAGAAGGCTAATATCAGAGTTCCTCCATGCTTTCCCCAGAGTTCCCAGCCTTAGCCCATCTGTTATTCAGAGGCAGCATGAATGGCATGTGTCAAGAGAGGCTTCGCTATGCAAACTACCAGGGAATGTCCTTTTTCTTACCGAGGCTCCAGCAATTGTTAGAAAGGCAGCCACCATATGGTGAATAATTAGTTTTTGACCCTTCTCCAGTACGATGTTCCTGCCGATGGCAGACATTATCAATATGTGTATTAATGAATGAGTCTAATGCATACCTACACATTAACCAACATGGAGATTACGATTGTGCCTCATTTGGTCCTCTCAAGGCAAAAGGTTTCCACATGGAATTTATTTCTCCTGACACCCCTCTCCAATATTATTCTGCCTAAACACACGCATATTTTTGTTGTATGGAATTTAGACACATACAAAATGCAAAACCTTTTGTACGAGCAGTATTCACAAAGCAAATGGTTTAGTAATGCTACTGTTATTTCACTTTCATTTTACAGGAAAAAAAAGGAATTCATTATGCACAGAGAATTTGCATGCTCTTGTTTTCATTTTAGTCAATAGGTTACTTGCTGACTGGCCTATAAGCATAACCTACTGTATTTGCACATTCATAAAGGGTTAGTTCACCATTATGTTAACTTTTAGCATGTTTTTAGAATTTGTCTACGGAACTTCATTTTTTATTTTTATAGTTATTAATTATATGTCTTCTTCTTCTTCTGACTCTTTCCAGCTTTCAGATGGGGGTCAATGATCCCGGCAAATGTATTGCTCTTTATGGCTATTTAATGCTATTATTTCTCATCTTTCTTTTCAGGTCCTTTCCTATACCTTTTTTAGTCTATCGTTCAAACCATCGCCTGGTTGCTGCAGTAATTTGGACCCTAGCAACCAGATAGCTGCTGAGATTGCAGTCAGCAGTACTCTAGATGCTATTTCTCACAACAAGGCTAGATATTCTAGGTGTTCTTATAATCAAAACCAAGAAGAACTTTCCACCTGCACAGGATTTTAAAGGCATCCTAATCTAATCTAATCATACCATTCTTGTACCGTAAGATCTTTCTTCCTTAGGAAGCACTAATTACAATTAGTGATGGGCGAATTTATTCGCCAGGTGCGAATTTGCGGTGAATTCCCTCGTTTTGCCTCCAGCGAATCACCCGAATTTGCACTGGTGTACAAAAACGGACACTGGTGTCCAAAAACTGACGCCGACATCCAAAAAACTACTCACACATTCAAAAACGGACGCCAGCGCCTTTTCACGATTTTACGTCATTTTTCGGCAAAGCAAAATGGGACAAATTAGCCCATCACTAATTACAATACAATACAATACTATACCATTCCATGTGTTGACAGTTTTTTACCCACAATGCAGTTTCCCCTCAGATCCCCAGCATAATTATGACTGTGTTGGAATTTGCACCTACTGCAATGCTCTTGATCCATTAAACTGATGACAGTTACATTCACATTTGTTCATATATTGGATGCAATTCTTTTGTGCATGTTGACATCAAGGGTGCATTGCAACAGTGGAATTACCACCATGTTCAGGGTGTTGGTAGCTCTAGGGGTTCCCCAGTGCCAATAGTGATACTTGCAGAAGTGACATTTTGGATGCAAAGTATAGTTTTAATGGATTATTCCTTAGTATATCAGATGTATAAAAAGAAAACAACGAAGGTCTCTGATATTAATATGTTGAATAAAACAGCTCATATGTAAAACCCTGCTGCATGTAAATAAAAATTTTTCATAATAGTATAACTTTTAGTAGTATGTGCCATTGGGTAATCCTAAATAGAAAATTGCCATTAAAAAAAAAAAATCCCCCACCTCCTGGGATCCTAAAATTCACGGTGCACACAAACAAGCCAAACAAACTATACATGTTAGGTCACATAAGTCAATGAATGGACAAAGTTCCTACTTTTACTCCCACATTTCTTTCTGTTACAGTCAGTTCTGCAATATTGGTCAGGTCAGGTGATCTCTTAGGCAGCACAGAAAATATCATAAAAATGGGGGCTCAAGGGAAAAGATGTAAAGGAAAAAAAAAGAAATATTTGCTCATATATATTTTTCAGTTTAGTAAGCTTCTTTAATATGCTACTTAATATGATGTAGACTATCTGTTGCTTAAAGGGATACTGTCATGGGAAACCATGTTTTTTTCAAAACACATCAGTTAATAGTGCTGCTCCACCAGACTTCTGCACTGAAATCCATTTCTCAAAAGAGCAAACAGATTTTTTTATATTTAAAAAAAACTTGCAGTATAGCAGTAAACAGTGATACAAAATGCACCAGTTAATAGTGCTGTATCATGCTGTCACATGACCAGGGGCAGCTGGGAAACTGACAATATGTCTAGCCCCATGTCAGATTTCAAAATGAAATATTAAAAAATCTGTTTGCTTTTTTGAGAAATGGATTTCAATGCAGAATTCTTCTGATACAGCACTATTAACTGATGCATTTTGTAAAAAATAAACGTTTTCCCATGACAGTATCTAAATATTCATTCGGGGGATGTAGTTTTCCTTTAAGAAGATCATTGTAGACCTTAAGCATCTTTTTTAATCTGAATCTGAATTTTTCTGAAGGGTGCAGAGTATTTTTGATACAAAATATGTTCCTCTAAAACCTAACAAATATTTAATATACCAAAAACTCTCTCTTATGTTTTTTCTCTGTTATTTTGCACATTGGAAGAGACAACACAATTGCTTTGAATTATAACTCAGCATTTGTACAATTATTTGACTTCTTTGCATTCTTTGAAATCATATTTATACACTGTCCAATAAACTGTCATAATATGTTGTCTTTGTTCACTAAATAAAAGCTTAATTTCATAAAAATGTTAGCAAATATTCCATCTCTCATTTGCATGTCTGCAAATAACTGACAAACTATGGCTGCATAAGCTTAGCATGAAAGGCAGCATGCTCTTTTAGAGGTTAAGTGTCTCAGCCCACAAAGAATTAACAACACCCAGTCACAAAGTACTTAAAAAATGATTTAGTATGGCTCACAAGGGCCTTGCATATTACATAATACACAACCCAATATACAAGGAAGGCGTATGTATGCCACAAAGTTACCGGTACAACAAATATTGATTTTCTGGATGGATGATATACCTTATGCCACACAGTCCACTCAAGCATCTGCTTGTTACCACAAGCCAGTCCTTTTGTCTGAACATAATACAAAGTGGCGTTCTGTGCTTTGGGTTGAGGGTTGCAAATATTTAAAAGTTATACATTTCTCAGACAGAAAGGTAACTTCTTTCATTAAGAAAAAGAAGGGGGAAAAAACTCAAAAGCCAGCAGTGTTTGCTTTAAGCCTTAGCACACTCCTTGCACCTGTACTTTTCAGTTGTATGTTTGCCAAATGTTCTGTGGTTTTAGAGAAAGCTCTTTGTGTGTCTATTTATAAATACAGTAGCTACTTTTTTTTGAAATGCAAAAAAGCTGTACTTTCTAAGTACTTCATGAATACGTCAGGTGAGTGCAGTTACTGAGTCGCTTGTGGCAAATGCTAAAGCTACCATGTAAACTCCATTTGGTCTAGTTTCTCTCTCCTGAACAGGAAGTTGTTTGAGACTAGTGATGGGTGAATTCGCGGCGAATAAATTCGCAAAACGCCGGCGAAATTTCGCCTGCCGAAAATTCGCTGGTGTAAAAAAAAAGAGAGTTGCGCGCCGAAAATGACGTGATGCACGTCGAAAACTTGATGCGGCACTCGTTTCACTAATTTTTCACCAATTTGCGAATTTCACTGGAAATTCGCGAATTTTCGGTGAAACGGGATAGATTCGCCCATCACTATTTGAGACATGTAAGAAAATTGCTCTGCCATCATTACATCAGGTTGTCTTTGCAGCACTCACACAGTTGATAGCATTAAATCAAGAACATTGCAGACTTCATAAGTAATTGCAGGTAAAGTTGCTGTACCGCGTTAGACAGTAAGAATGTTATAGGGCAAGCCTTTTCAAATAAAAAATAACCAAGTGGTGTAAAGGCGATAAAAGCTTGCTATGATTCTATTAGTTAGCCAATAAAGGTATCACCTTTATACCATTTTGTTATTTTTTACTTCAAAAGGGTTGCCCTATAACAAAGAGTAAATGCTATTTAGTCATAATGCTTCATCTATCAGTTTCTCCTAACCCTCTTCTCCCTGTCCTCCCACCTCTTTCCTTCCTCTGCATGTCTCATGCTCAAAAGTCTCCTCCCATACTGTATTTATAAGACATTCCTTTACTTGCACTGTCGGAATATATTGCCACTTCAAGGGTTTCAAGTATTTCCTGAGAGCTCTTCAAGTAATCATGTTTCCTACCATCATCAATCTATCCATAAAAATTGGGTAAAGTGTACCTTAGTTCTCTTTTTTAATCTTGCCTTTATAATATAACGAAGCGAAAAAGCGAAAAAGCACACGTCCCTTTCAAAGACGTATAAAATCTTGCTTAGCTATAGTTAACTCAAAAGTTGCTCATTACAAATCTTAGTATGTAATTATGGGTACCAACATGCTGGAATTTGTAGTCCAGTAGTATTCAGAGTGGATACATAAAAACAAAGTACATCCTATTTTTTCTCATTGACCATTGACAAGTATTGCAGCAAGATCTTTCAGTAAAAACAGTTTGTTTTGTGTACACTTGGCTGTATGCAAGGTGCATAGCTCAGTGCTGCTGGGTGCAAGGGATTTGTACTCAATTGGGAGAATGTAATAAAAGTTGGCAATGGAAAAAACTATTCGCAATGTGAAAAGTTATGCCTTTGTGTGAACAATTTTTAATTTAATATCGCTTTTGCGAACCCGGAAACTGTTTAGTGACCACTAACGACAGTGGAAGTAAGTTGGCAAATTTTATAGCCTGTGCAACTGTGCAGTCAATGTAATAAAATTTCTTACTGAAAAAGTTATATTTTCTCCAAAAGATTACGACACCTTCAAGCATAAAGTGCACAATTAAAATTCTCAATGCAATAACAGTTCTGTAATAAAGACTCACCCTGGTGGTCTAGTGGTGCGGCGGGGACGCCCCCTTCTCCCTTCCTCTTCTCTTGCTGGCTTCCTACTGCGCTCGGGGTGCCTGACTTTGTTTGTACTCCGCCTGCCCCGATCCAGCCTGATCTGACTATGAATTTTGTCTACGCCTTATACCACGACCTTCTGCCCAAAGACTTTGATAACAGTTGTGCCCCATTGCTGGCCAGAACTTTTGCCTTGCACCTCTCTTTTAAAGGGGCGGTTCACCTTTACGGTAACTTTTATTATGTTATAGAATGGCCAATTCTAAGCAACTTTTCAATTGGTTTTTATTATTTATTTGTTATCGTTTTATAGTTATTTGTCTTTTCGTCTGATTCTTTGCAACTTTCAAATGGGCGTCGCCGTCCCCTTCTAAAAAAACAAATGCTCTGTAAGGCTACACATGTATTGTTATGGCTACTTTTTATTGCTGATCCTTCTATTCAGACTCTCTCCTATTCACATTCCAGTCTCTTATTCAAATCAATGCATGGTTGCTAGGG
Organism: Xenopus borealis; assembly: GCA_024363595.1. Taxonomy (NCBI): domain Eukaryota; kingdom Metazoa; phylum Chordata; class Amphibia; order Anura; family Pipidae; genus Xenopus; species Xenopus borealis. The sequence goes on from CM044436.1 coordinate 90,023,510, forward strand.
TAATTTTGGCCCTAGTTACAAGATTGCTTAAAATGCAAATTGAAGAGCTGCTGAATAAAAAGCAAAATAACTCAAAAACCGTAAATAATAAAAAAATTAAAACCAATTGCAAATTATCTCAGAATATCACTCTCTACATCATACTAAAAGTTATCTCATAGGTGAACAACCCCTTTAAGTCCAGGTGGCATCTGAGTAGCTGAGGGCTCCTCCCGAAGCCAAAGGCAGTCACACTACTGGTGAAACATGAGCCGAGACCAGGGTGCTTGGAAATTGTTTTGGTTTTGGGTGCCGATCGTGACATATTCAAGGAAGAATATTACATTCTGAGATGTGAATTTTTATTCTTATTGGTGTGAATTGTTTTTCTCTTTGCAACTTTTATTATATTCTCCATATTTTAATGAGCCCACTATGGTTGTGCCCATGAGGATGATGGAAGGACATTTGTAGTTGGTTATGGTTTATGGGAGTGGAAGGTTAGCTCTGGGTCTAGGGATTAGTGGTAAGTGAAGGGTATGGTTAGAGAAAAGGGGAAATCTAGCTTCATGGGCCTGATTGTGGGTGGGGACAGATATAGCTCCAACAAATAGAGTCTTCAGAGGCTCTGTGTTATTATGATGTTAACATGTTATTGTAAAATGATGTGGCTAATAATTATGTAAATTTTTGTATTGTTGTAAATATATGGGCTATGGCCTTTTGTATCCAGTAAAGGTTAGAGGTTTTGTTCTGCTTAACATAAATAGTAAAAGTTTATGGGTAAATGATGGGTTTAAGAGGGTAATACACTGACAGTGCCCTTGTCATGGGTAATTCATAGTGATGGGCGAATTTATTGGCCAGGGGCGAATTCGCGGCGAATTCCCGCGATTCGCTGCTGGCGAATAAATTCGCGAATCTGCCCAAAAAATTCGCCCAAAAAAATTCGCCGCTCGAAAGCGACGCGCGCCGAAAATTACGCGACGCGTCGGAAACGACGTGACGCGTGTCAAAAACGGTGCGTCAAAAATGACGCGCAACTCGTTTCGCGAATCGGCGAAAAATCCGCGAATTTCTCTGGAAATTCGCGAATTTTTCGGCGAAGTGAAACGCGCCCGTTTCGCCCATCACTAGTAATTCACTCTTCCTACTCTCCTACTGCATTTAATACTTTGAAAACTCTACAATAACAGTATAAAACTGCTGCAAATGCCATTGTTGGTGTAAGGCCATTGTTGATGTAAGGCCTAGGAGACACACCCTTTTTCTGCTGGTGTTAAAACAGGTGAATCTCATTCATTCCTGCCCTACACACGTGGGACAGGTCACAGGTGGAGCAGGATAGATCAGTCATTTCTCTGTTGGGCCTTTTTACCCAGCCTGAGAAAATGCTATGTCTGCCATAGGCCTAAACTGCCATGTTTTGTATTTGTTATCTTCTTACTCTGTAAAGCACAATGGTGACATATAGAAATAATTATAACTTTAGCCTGAAATTAACATTTTATTTATGTGGACCCACCAATGCATATGATTGCTGTGTACCTTCTAATGTACAGCATCTCAGTGCAGTAAAATGTTCTAACACATCTTGATAAGATCTCATATGTATCTTCAGCCTTTCCTCCTAATTCCACCATAATCTGTGTGTCAATGCCTGTGTATAAGTCACAGGTCGAGCAACATGCACTGAATACAAATATTTTAGTTTAGAGACAGATTTCCAGATGCTAAGATAATGAGTTCTGAAGAATAAGGACCAATGCTGGAGTTTTGGAAAGCAACTGTGCTATCATTCTGATTACATATGATCTCTAGCATATACAGAGTATTTGTAGCATTGAGATTTCCTGGCTCAGCTTTCACTCTCCCACAAAGCCTGGCTCATTTGTAACAAAGTTAAACCTCTCGAGCCACTGACCAGAGAAACCAGATTTCCAAATAATTCAGATTTGTGTTTCTGTTCTTTCTAATTAAGGCTAATATCGGAAAGCACAGACAGTGAGTAGCATTGTTTAAGGATCATGGTTTTAAACACGAAAATCTGATTATCAGCTCATGTCAGAAGCCAAGCGATAATGCAGCTTAGCATTTGTTTGGGCTTTTTCTTTAGCCAAAAGATAATTACTGTTTGTTAGGCCTTTTTGTAAGTGTATCTGGGGCCCTGCTATATATATGAATAGGAAAAGCCTACAATAGTTCAATGAGCATTGCTTATTTACAACAGGCAGTGCCTGTTCCAATGGGCTGATTTAATTATCCTAGAAAATAAATAAAAAACTACCTAGGTAAAAAGTTCATTTTCGGAACAGTATGTTAAGCATGCCAAATGAATGTTCCATTCTAGCTTAAATTGTTATAATGGGCTTATTAGCATCCATGCTGCAACATTATAACTGGCATTTCCCAAGACCACCAGAGTACACATCCTAAAAGCACAATCCCCCTTTCCTATAATTATGTCATGGCCGGAGAAAAATACTTAGCTGGCAGCAGGCTTGTTTTAATTAATTTCAGTAAAGGAAGAATTGTAGGTGATATCTGCATATACTAATCTCCTTATTAATAAAATAAACCCACGTCAGTGCATTGCCTGTGCCTCGGTATTTTGTTCTGTGTCTCTTTTTATCAGCTCAGCTTCCATGTTGCCTTGTTTTGTGTATTTAGCTCCTCTGCTGCTTGTTACAACAAAACATTATATACAGTTGTGGAATCCCTTATCCAGAAAGTTCTGAATTATCAGAAGGCTGTCTCCCATAGAATCTATTTCAAGCAAATTGATAGTACTTTTTAAAAATGTTTTTTTCTGTCATAATAAAAATAAATTCATGCTGGAGGCAAAACAAACCTATTTGATTTATTTCATGTTTAAATGATTTTAGCAGGCTTGTGGTATGGTGATCCAAATTACAGTAAGATCCTGTATCCAGAAAACCACAAATTCCAAGCATTTCAGCAAATAGATCCTATTCCTGTACTATATACAACCTTACTAGAAATACCATTAAAGCTGCTCATACAATAAACCACTTACAATAGTGACACGTACAATAAACCAAATTGTACTGCATTATTTGAGGATTATCTAACCAGTTAAAGGTGGGTCAACTTAGGTTAGCTGCACCAAATCAAGGATACAGTTTTAGATCAGGACTAACTTTTGTTATATTTGGAATCGGCCAAATCATTTGTTTGCAGCTGAAATTAATTCAGAACCAGTGATGTTCGCTACTGCTTAAAGGGATACTGTCATGAGAAAATGTTTTTTTTTTTTTTTTTTTTTTTTTTGCATCAGTAAGTAGTGCTGCTCCAGCAGACTTCTGCACTGCAATCTGTTCTTCAAAAGAGTAAACTGATTTTTTATACTTAAAGGGATCCTGTCATGGGAAAAAAAATTTTTTCAAAATGTATCAGTTAATAGTGCTGTTCCAGAAGAATTCTGCATTGAAATCCATTTCTCAAAAGAGCAAACAGATTTTTTTATATTTAATTTTGAAATCTGACATGGGGCTAGACATATTGTCAATTTCCCAGCTCCCCAAGTCATGTGACTTGTGCTCTGATAAACTTCAATCAGTCTTTACTGCTGTACTGCAAGTTGGAGTGAAATCACCCCCTCCCTTTACCCCACCCAGCAGCCTAACAAAAGAACAATGGGAAGGTAAACAGATAACAGCTCCCTAACACAAGATAACAGCTGCCTGGTACATCTAAGAACAGCACTCAATAGTAAAACCCATGTCCCACTGCATACTATTCAGTTACATTGAGAAAGAAAAACAACAGCCTGCCAGAAAGCAGTTCCCTCCTGAAGTGCTGGCACAAGTCACATGACTGGGGCAGCAGGGAAATTGACAAAATGGCTAGCCCCATGTCAGATTTCAAAACTTAATATAAAAAAATCTGTTTGCTCTTTTGAGAAATGGATTTCAGTGCAGAAGTCTACTGGAGCAGCACTATTAACTGATGCATTGATACATGTTTTCCCATGACAGTTTCCCTTTAATTTTGAAGTTTGACATGGAGCTTGACGTATTGTCAGTTTCCAAGGTGCCCCAAGTCATATGACTTGTGCTCTGATAAACACCAGTCACTCTTTACTGCTCCCCTGCAAATTGGAGTGATATCACCCCCCAGCAGCCCATCAGCAGAAAAATGGGAAGATAACCAGATAACATCTCCCTGGTAGATAGTACAAATCCATATCCCATTGCGACTCCTTCAGTTGCATAGAGTAGGAGAAACATTAGCCTGTCAGAAAACAGTTCCATTCTGAAAGCACAGGAAAAGTGCTGGCTGCCTACAGACCAATATTACAAGTAAAAAAATGCACTTGTTGGGCTAGGAATTAAACTTTACACGGTAGATAATTATTGGCAGTGTAATTTAGAAATAAACACTACACCATAAAAAGCATGAGAAAATTGCAGTCGTAAAGCAACTGCACTAGAATAAAATTTCTTGGTTTCTAATATGATTTCTTTTTTTATATTACAGTATTAGATTACATTACATTGCATTGTTCACTTACCTATTGGATTTTAGCATTTGAGGACTTGGATTTGAGCATCAGGGCAGAAGAAAGTACAGGTATGCAGTGACGTAACTAGATGTTACTGGGCCCCACAGCAAATTAATTTTAGGGCCCCTACATTATGCTGTAAATGAGTTTTTGTTACTAACATGTTACTGTGTAATTATTTATAGTCTCTTATATTTTGAAATATGTTCCATGACATAACTCATCTACAGTAACCATTTGCTTTTTAGCAAACAGACAGCATTGTTCCCAGTTCTATTGTTTTTAACCCTTCAATAGAAAGTCTTTAAAAACTCTAAGTCAAAAACTTAATACAGAGTAAGACTTTTCTGAAGTGTCTGTTTGAACACCTGCTTCCATCTTGTCATCAATTCTCCATAACCTTGGTGTGTAACAATTATATTTACTGGTACATAATAAATTAAATGTTAGTCGATTTCTCCTGAAAAGTGCCTGCATTAACATTATGAGTAATCTATTATTGATACAGTAAATTAAGCGTAATCTGTTGAAAGATTGGTAAAAAAATACCTCGCCAGACAAACCGGTAAACGTGAGGATAATATTGACACATTGTTGACTATTCATATCCTATGCCCTTAATGAGATATTTCTGTGACTGAAGGACATTTTATAGAAGCAAAATGCAACTTTTTGTGTCAAAAGAAGTGCTTGGAGAGAACTATACAATCAGCCAACATAAGTTATTTAAACAGAAAGAAACATAGTGGTCTATTCATGTTGTTGATTGAATTCATGTTAAAAATAATGTTGATTACACCTTTATTCCTAGTACACCAGGATGGGGGTTACGCTAATGAAGACAAGGATAAGTACTCTTATCACATGCTCAAAACCTTTATTTGTTTATTTACCTATATAAGTGTATGTTCAGGGCTACAGGCATATTCACAGATCACAGTTGATTGCTCCAAACAAGAGGCACTTGGAGCGCCCATGCAGGAAATCCAGCCCGGTAGTAGGATGAGATGCTCGGAATAGAACTGGGGAGAATGGATAACTGGTTTGCTTCCAATGGTAAGTACTGTTTAAACTTTTTGTTCATGGCAGAAGTGGCCTTGATACAAGGGCAACCTTGTGAAGGGGTTGTGACTGACTGGAGGTTGGGTGGGGTGCAGACCTGTGCACTGGTGGAGAGACAGCATTCACTTGTAATAGAAGCATATTGTAAGATTTTGGGCAAACAGTTGAATGGGCTGTCTCATTTCCTGTCTTTTGGTGGCATCTAAAGTGAGGTATTCATTTGCCTTGTTATTGTCAACAAGAAAGGAGGTTGTACCTCTGAAATGTTGTGTGGAGATCTCCAATAAACCACTTAAAGTTTTAGCACAATTGCTGAAGTGTGTGCCATCTGATTTTTCTGTTTGTATGGCTTATTGAAACCAACCTAAGCAGCAAGGTTTCCGGATAGAGCACCACAACTAAGCAAACCGCAGCCCTTTGAACTATTTTGGCCTCTGACAATAGCCTAATAAAAGATTTTTACAGGCAAAAATAAGACTTTCTTTTAGAGTGTAGGTTCACAATGGAATTCACAGTGTGAATTCTATATATGTGAATATGATGAGAATAATGGCTACTTCTCATTTTGACAGTCCATGTTAGTTCAGAATGGAATCTACCACCATACGGTGCTAAAAATCTAGATATTTCAGAATTCCTCTGTACTTTACTGCATAGTTAGTACCCAACTGAAGTGTACTGGGATTGTTCACTGAATGTTTGGACTGCTGGTTTCAGTTTACAAATTATTATAATTAGTTTTTATGACTTAGCTATTAACTTTCTTTCTGCTTTTTTGCTACTGCTACTTAACATAAACTCAATATTATGTAGTTTTTACATTTTCCTTTCCTATTTTAATAGGCTTACAGGATTGAAAATGCAAAGACAGATTAATTCAGTGAACAACCTACTTAGTAAAGTGCAAATGCATGCATCACTGTCAGAAAGAGTATGTTAATTATGTATGGCCCCATTGGTGGCAATACTGCTTCACTAAACACCTGTGAGGGGACATCTAGGTCACGTCAGCCTAATGTGCTTGGGAGTCTTATACAAAGTGGTAGATCCACCTCAGCCTGTAAACTGTAGGAGCACCAGAGAAAACATAAAAAATATAAGGATTTGCATAAACCAGGTAACTCAGCTATAAGAATATATCATCTTCATCATCATCATTTATTTATCAAGCCCAGCAAGTTATGCGGCACTTTACATTCATTTATAGCAAACAGGGTTGGTTAAAGACTAAAAATCGTATTAGAGGGCCCTACTCGCAAGAGCATAAAATGTCCAGGAAGATCTGCTGTGTACAACACAATATAACAATATATTAACTTTTCTTAAGCTATAGATAGTAGAAAAGAAGCAATTATCTATTTCCAGTGTTTGCAAAAAAGCAAACTGACACAACTGAGTTGGGGAGTCTAGAAAGTTTAACTTTTAGGAGGAAAGTATTCAGTGAGGATTCAATGGAATCATAGAATAATGCACAGCTCTATGTGGCGTATTGTGGGATTCCATTATTTTGACAAAGGCTACTGAAGTTTATATGATACAGTATCACCTCATGCTATTGTTCTCAATCAATGTCAAGCCAATGGTGCTTTTATCCCTAAGCATTCTCACAATTCTTGTGATCTTCCACATTATCTGTCCAGTCGATACACTCCTTTAAATGATTTAGTCACATACTATTTTCTAGTTTTGTTCATCTTTCACTTTCATGTCCCACTGCTGTCACTCATCTCTTTTTCACTCATGTCCAAAGAAACATATTTTCCAACCCAACAGCTTTCTTTCAATTTTCCATTATAAATCTGATGGCTGTCATTTTTCTTACAAATGTATAAACGCAAACTTTGGTTTAAGCCAAACTTTTAAAGTGGACCTGTCACCCAGACACAAAAATCTGTATAATGAAAGTCCTTTTCAAATTAAACATGAAATCCAATTTAAATTTTTTATTAAAGCAATCATAGCTTGTTTAAGCTAATTTAAAAATCTCAGCTGTCAATCAAATATTGTCTGCCACTCCTCTATGCCTTAGGCATAGAGGCGGGGCAGACAATTACTTTCACTTTCCATTCAGCACTTCCTAGATGTCACTGCTCTCCCCACACATTCCCCCAGTTCTCTTAACCATTTAATTGTGTAGCCAGGACATGGGGATGGACATCGGGTCCCCCATTCTGGTGCACAAACAAGATTCTGAGATGGTGCAAGGCTTGTCTTAATAACAGTGTCCACAAAATGGCCCCTGCCTGCTTGTTATAATTATGAATTCCCAGACTGAAGAAAACAAGATTGAAATAATTTATATAGTCTAATTAATGTTCATTTTGCTTGACTAATATGATAAAATAGGATTTTGAATATTTTTTTGGGGTGACGGGTCCACTTTAAGCCAAAACAGTTTTTCATATATGGACATCTAAAGCTCTGAATGAGATGTGTGTTGTTGTATAAGCCTGGTGTATCCTTGCAACCATAAATCAGTTTTATGCATTGTAAATGCTAGCTTACAATAACAGGGGTCTGGGTGGCGTGGTCCTAGAAATGATTATTTTGTGCAGTCCCAGCTGTTGCTATAGATCTTTTAAGTCTGCACTTGTCCTTTCCTGGATTGACACATGCTTATATGCAAACCTGGCTTTTCACCTTCTGCATGTGGTGTTCTGTTTCACCATTACTTAGTGGATACTTTAGATATTAGGGATCATATCTCTCACATACTTTATACAATTAAAGGGGACCTGTCACCTCAAAAAATATTCCAAATCCTATTTTATCACATTAGTCAAGCAAAATGAACTTTAATTACACTGTTTAAATTATTTTAAACTTGTTTCCTTCGGTTTGGGACAAAAAGGCAGGAGCCATTTTGTAGACACTGCTATTAAGGCAAGCCTTGTATCATCTCAGCATTTTGTTTATGCACTAGAATGGGTGACCTGATGTCCATCCCCTTGCACCGGTTACACAATTAAATGGTGAAGAGAGGGGGGAATGTAAGGAGAGCAGTGACATCAAGTAAGTGCTGAATGGAAAGTGAAAGTATTTGCCTGCCCCGTCTCTGCATAGAAGAATGGCAGACAATATTTGATTGACAGCTGAGCTTTTTAAATGAGTTTAAAACAGCTATTAAATGCTTTAATAAAAAATAGAGTTTGCATTTCATGATTTATTTGAAAAAGACTTTTATTATTCAGCTTTTTATGTCTGGGTGAAAGGTCCACTTTAAGGAACTTATCTGAACCCCCGATATGCAAAGTCATATGAACATGAGCTCTACAAACTAGAGATTGTAGTAATGGCTGCCCAAGGTAGGATGCATATTAGATGCAGTAATAGATGGAGAAGATCATTTTTGACCACTGAAACTTGATGGATTCAGCAACCAGAACTGCATTAGGCTAAATCAAGTGGTCAAAGCCAAATTACAGATGCTGCAGGAATCACTAGTTAGAACCCTGCTTACCAGTGCTACATCAGTCATGCTTACTCTAATATAAGGGAATTCAATTGCAGTTTTGACTTCCCAACATTACACTTTAGTCAGATTGAAGGGCATTCTGGTGTTTTGTTCTTCATACAAGAAACTACATTGAATGCTTCCTGTTCCCATTGCCGGAACAAAGAACAGAGCTAGATTTTCTAAGATCTAGTGGAATTTTCATTCCCTAATGCATTTATGGAGTGCAAGTATGTTGCTGATGGTGCTGGACTACAGCTCCCATGCAGGCTTTAACCCTTGATAATATTTGGAGTATACAGGGATTTGTAGTCTGGCAAATTTTGAGTAAAACATGATTGAGCAAAAGTACACCCCCTTTAAAATGTACACAAAATGTGGATGAGAGTATTTAGATAAAGCATAATGCATACATTAAATCATTCAAGCCACCATGTATTGAGTTCTGATTTAATTGGGAAATGGAAATATTTCATACTATCGATGATCATACAAAACTTGGGGTGTGCTGGTGTCATAAAAACTATTGGGCTTATTGAAGCACTGCCTCCTGTTTTGCTTCTTGCTGCTCCCAGGGAAAAGCAGGGGGAGCTTCTAATGTGCATGCACAAGAAACAGACCAATCTATATATTGCTGGTTAATTTGAATAATCTACGAGGAAAAACAATGGGGATCAGAGGAAACAAAAAAAAAACAAAAAAACACAGGAAGTTCTTGGTATACTGAGGGCAAAAGTCTCAGCTGTCATTGAGTTCCTTCAACGCAGAATGAATAGCAGCTCTTATTATGCAAATGTAATCAAGTAATTTATATGAGTTCATTGTCATATGCAAGTAAATTGCTCCTCCAATGATTCAATTATACATAATAAAATAGAATTTAGGGGGTTCATTGTGCTTTTTAAAACTACACACTGACTGATATTTGGAATTAGTAATTGCATGACAGAAGGTTAAGGGGCATATTTATTATGCTGTGTAAAATGAAATTCGCCAAAAAACATTGAAAAAGTTAACAAAAAAGTAAAATTTATCACAGTGTGTAATTTTATGCTATGTGAACTCCAGATTTGTTATTTTACATTGCTTCTGGTGGTAGTCATTCGAAGAAAATCATGTAAATATTGTACGCTGTTTCTTTATATGGTGAAGCCTGGCAATGTGTGGTGTATTATTTATTATTTACATTTTTACAAAGCACAACAAATATGCCCTAAGAGTTATAGGGAAACCATTTCTATAAACAAAACACTGTTTTTAAGAACTCCTACAATGAAAAAAAAACAAAAAAGGTGTATGGCACCACCTGTATTCTATAGCAGTTGTTTTCAGACTTTTTTGGTCCAAGTCTCCCTTTGAGATCCAGCATTTGGTCAAAGTCTCCCCTAGTGTAAAACACGGTTACAAAACCATAAATTTAAATGTTGCTCTATTGGTCATTCAACCCTGGTTCTAATGTTATCAAGCTCAGCAAATAAATGTTTTTTCCAAACCTCACCACAACGGACATACAATGTGTACCTATAGTCCACTGCTGTATAGTAAATACATTTTGGTTTGTTTGTGTGTATATAGTACTACAAGTACATTCAAAGCCAGCAGAGGTAATGTTGTTATAAAGGGAAACAAATATTAAAAACCAAAATAGAGCAAGAGATAAAACATGGAAAAATGGCAACACACGGCATAGTTCATTATATTTTTCAAAGTTTTCTACTTACAGTATAATGGTAAACTCCTCTGTCCCACAGGGTTGTTTTAGTAACAAATTTAAGATAAAATGGAGATGCTTGCTACAAAATAGAAAGGGCTGGTTAACAAGGAAGTTTGTTTAAAAACATTTCTTTAAAATATTGGTCTTTATTATAAAAATATATGCTGAAGAGGTTTTTAAAAATTGATTCCATCAGTAACCATTCCATAGCAACTATTTGTTTATCATAAAAGTATTTGTCCAATGCTTTATCACTACCCATCCAATCCCCCATGTTCCTGTATAAGGAGGCTACCATATTTGTGCTGCAGTAATCTAGCAATTGTACCTAATAGGTTAAGAATTGATAGGTTGGCAAAACAGAAGACAACTATCAGCATGACCTATACAATAGGTAACATCTAATGCACATTAATATTTTAAAGATTTTTTTTAGTCTTAGTACCACTTTGTTTTTCTTTGTTCTCCTTTTCCCTTTTCTCTTTGCTATTGCCTTGTGTTCTGTCTTCCAAGTCTACTTTCCCCATACACTTTCCCAAATACTTTAAAATATGGTTAGAGTAGGATAATGCTGTTAATGCTATCCCTTTTATATAACACACAAATCTTTGGCTACAAAAAGGAACATTTATAATAACAATCCAACAAGTAACATTGCATTTTTCATCCTTACACAATTTGACTTCTATTCATTTACAAGGACTGCATCAGTCTGGTATGTACCCATTAAATTGTCCAATTGATGGTTGCTTTCTTCTTTGACTTGTTTTTCACTTGTTTGTAGACATCCCCTAGCAGATATAAGGAGTGAGGCCTGATTTTTCCTTTTCTTGTGCCTACTGTTGTATAAATCCAAGTGCTCCTCTAGATCTTGGTCTCTAATTCAGAAGGGGTAGAATCACCTTTGGGTCAGTGGCTCACAATAGAAACAGCTCTCTCACTGAACTTGAAAGCACACTTATTCAGCCTGTGCATGCATTACTATGTGAATGGGAACCATTCTTTTTCTGATATAGAGAAGGGTTATTTAGGAACAGCTAGGTTTAGCATTTGTTGGGGGAACATGTATTTATTAACAGGGTGAAGTTCAAGAAATAAGGGGCCCAGGGCAAATCAGGAAGACTTAAGTGGCTGAGAAAGAAAATCACCAGCTGTTTCATGGAGCCGATTCCTAAATGCATTGGGGGGAAATGCAGTTAATTTCAGTTTGTCATAGAAAGTGATTCACCTAATTAGTAATGCCCATACAGTAACTATTACACTATGTAGTTCTCTGAGTGAGGTCTGGTCTATCCAGTCAGGAGAATTTGGCAACATGGATGGAGTGAATTGTCAGACCAGACTGATCTTCAGAATAAATTGCATAGGCAAAATATTGCATAGCAAATAAACTTCCAATGGGGGAAACTAAGGGGTAAATTTATCAAAGAGTGAAGTTCTGCCTCTAGAGTGAAATTCCACCGCTCTCCCTTCATTTCTATGGCATTTTGAAAGGCCTATTTATCAATGGGTGAAGTGAAAGTTCACCCTTTGATAAATAAGCCTTTAAAAATCCCATAGAAATGAATGTAGAGCGGTGGAATTTCCCTCTAGTGGAGGAACTTCACTCTTAACTTCACTCTTTGATAAATATACCCCTAAGTCTCTCTGCCACCTGAAGTGAGAACTACCAACCACAAGTCTATCCTAAGGTCTGGGGTGGGACAGAAAGTTTATGCTGCTGCTTTCTGCTACATTGCTAGAATTATTCATCCCAAAAGACCATCATTTGTATCTCAGTCACAGTACAATTTCAAAAATATATTTATTATATAGCAAAACTATATTCATAATATATCCAACATGGCTACAACATGGTGAGGAAGATTGAAGTCCTGCCACTCCAGCTTACTTAGGCAAAGGCCTGGAGATAAGCAATTCTCATTAGACAAAATTGCCTTACTTTCTCCTTCCTTAGCTTCTCAATACGAACTGAAAAGAAAATAACAAAACAGTTAGGAAACTGGAGCCTTAAAAGCTTAACCAGGATACAGGTGGGATCACTTCATCCCTGAAAAGCTATTGTGACCGATCAGAGACAAACCATCCTTCAGAGTAAGGAGGAGCTGAGATATTCATCAGTAAGTCATTAACTTGAATCTCCAATGAATCTGGTATTAGGCGTTCATTAAAAAGTTTTCTTATTTCAGCAAAACAGCAAGAAAAGAATGAAGAAGGCTAATCAATGGGAGCAAATGGAACAAGAGAAGTTTGGATGCTTCTTAATCCAGTTAGCTTGTTTGTCCTCAATTACATATTGAAGATTTAAACAAGCACTTCTGGAGAAAACAACAAACAAACGGGGTCCAATGTAGGGTATGGGGGGGCATAGGTGACTGAAAAAATCAGTCTCTGGGCTTTTTCAGAGGAGAAATAAGAGTGGTGTTTATGGCAAACAAGGCTTAGGTGCTGCTAGGACAAAATATGAGGCAGTCTGCATGTGTAATGTTGCATTTAAGTGAAAGATAATGATAATGCACTATGCAGTAGAGTTAACATACTGTATAAGTGCAAACAGGTGGTACAATAGAGGGTTAATGCTTTTGTCCTGTTCAGACAAACACAAGCACTTGAGTGTGTTCCAGCAAATGAATGAAGGCAAGCGGTGAATACAGTGTACACAGAAAGGCTGCACGCTCTTAACATCTTCTATTTTCACTAATGAATTTGAAACTTGATCCATCCAGCTGAAAAGGTCAGGATCAGACTGTATATCCCCGGCTAGCAGTGTCTGAAAGATTAAATAGAACTTACCTAAGGACAGGCACCTTATCTCTTGTCTTATTTTTAATGTAATCAGAGAGACAGTCTTCCAGCACTAATTTAATTGCCTGTATCAAATGCCATAAACACTGGACGCTTCAATTGCCTGTATCAAATGCCATAAACACTGGACGCTGTGTCACCTTTGCAGAGGACACAAGTGCATGTAGACACATCGTGACCTGTGGTAGTGTCAACACAAAATCAACACAATACAACATTCACAGGAATCACCAAAATGAGAGTCAAGTGATTGCAACACTACAGGTAACGTTCTCAATGGTTAAAGCAAGTCTAGTCCAGTAGCAACAGAAAAACTCTTAACAAGCAATGCACAATAAAATTAGCTTGCAGCCATATTAAGTGAATCATCCAGTCAGAATTGTGCCCGCTCAGTTTTTATTTGAGTGTCTCTTTTTGGTTTATATAATCATCACTGGAGGCAGCAAACCATTCACATTAATTTCCAAATATTCTTTATAATATTCTTTATAAAGTAAAGCAGATTTGGTATACAACATTTTTTTTTCCTTCACCATACATTTTCCTCTATGATTTACCAAAAATACTGTTGGGAAAGAGAGAAGAGGGTTGTTAGTGAGGATGAGGACAGGGGGAAGAGAGAAAAAGAAAAAAAAAAGGAAGAGAAAAAGGCACATCCTGTAATTGACCCAAGATCTTCGTTGCTCAAAAACCATTCACATTAAGAAATACAAATGTGCAGGCTATGTAAGACATCTGTGCTGGAAAATGAAAGCAAAACAGTGGGGGGAGATACAGCAAGGTGGAGCAATAATGGCATTTGATGCAAGGAACTCAAGTTTTTCCCAGTACATATTTGTACAGAGTTTTTAAGCATCCTCTAAAGCACTAATGAATGTGTGCAAAGCACTATGGGTAGAACAGAACTATGAATTGCTGTTATATACACTATCATAGAGTGTTAAGAGGTTTGTTCTTATGTCTAGACTAGACTGTGCCTACTGGTGCTTCCATTTTTCTAGGGGCATAATAAGAGGAAATGTGCATGTCCCAAGTTCCTAAGACTTAAGATGGTCCCAGAAGCACAACAAAATGGTTATCTTATCATAGATAGAACAGGACCATTTTCCAATACCACATGTAGGTACTGAGAGATACAGGAAAATGGAGGAGTTTAATTGAGAAACTATTGGTCACTAGTTTGAGGACCCAGATGCTTGGGGTAAAAGTGGGAAGGTCTTCCTTCTTTTTACCATACAACACTGTGGAAGTTCTAGGTGATAGAGGACCAGAAATGAGGTAAAGTATCTGCTGTGTAGTAGACCCTTCTGCAGCCCTCCCTCCACATATGTATGTGTGAGTAGGGCGGGGATTGATAAAAAATGTGGAAGGTATGCACTGGGCTCTCCCAAATATTTTTTTTTGCAGAGGGTATAGCATAGGGTGCTAAGATATTTGCAAAAACAGGTCACTTAAAAAGTTGGGGCATTATTCCTACTTTAAAATATATTTTATCTTGAAGAGGATACTTGTACTCATTATACAGTGTTATGATACACATTTTGTATTTTGTTTTTAACCTAATTCATTTCAAGATATTCTAACCTTGGACATTTTGTTACAAAGAACCAGAATGTCGACCCGTAACTGTTGTTCACCTATGTCCTATAGTAAGTATTTGGGAAGCAAATCCTTTGCATGCTTTGTATTTCTTATTGTTCAGGACGCCTTTTTAAGACAGGCCTTAATACTGTTACATTATTGCCTGTTATGCTAAATTAACGATTAATGATACCTTTACCAAATTGTCTAAAATACACAGTATGCATTTAAAGGACAAGTAAAGTTAAGCTACAGAAGTAGGCTAGAAATGTTGTACATTTTGTTTTGGGCTTCTGTACAAGCCCCAGTCAACCAAAGATCTTTAGCAGTAAAGATCTGTGTCTCCACACATGTCCCAGTAGCTCCCCATCTTCTATTCTGCTGATTCACTGCACATGCTCTGTGCTCTTGTCAGTTACTGAGCTGCTTGTATGGACCCAAAACAATTGCTTTCCAACCAGATAAATCACATTGCCCATAGAGACCATAGATACACTGTAAGAGTGCTCCCTCTTTTCTGCTGATCCTTTGCAGCTTCCAATCCTCTTTCACTGGGTCCCATTTAACCTTTAAACAGTCATACTAAATGTATGTTCTTATCTTTTGTTAAAAACAGAATTACTTGTAAATATATAGCGGCATCTTTATAGAAAAAGGTTAAAGGGGTGCTTATTTTTGCACTGAAAACCCAAACAACATTGAAACAATCACAGTCTGTATGTGATTGTCATTGGATTAATTGGTAGCTTTCTATTCAACGCAGCAGAAAATATAGATAAAACACATTATTGTAGAATATAAAATAGCTACTGAAGAAGCAATTATGTTATACTGAAAAGTAAATCAAATTATAAATGCCCTTTGATTTCAACTACATGTTTAAAACAATGATGTTTTTTCAAAGAATGTATGTTCTTTGTTCAAGATTCATTTGCAAATTACTATACAGTGAGTACCTCAAAATGGTAGAGATGAACTTGCTTTATCCCAGAAAGCTTTTACTAAAGGGGTAATTGAGAACTGAATTTAGAGATAGTTTTCTCAACGAGCATAAGCATGGGAATATGGGAATATGATGTAAATTAGAAGGCTATGGGGAGTGTGGATAGACGTGGTGGTCACAATCCCCTTGTTTTTTTTTTGTTTTTTTAATTCAGTGTTTAGTTTATTTTTGTTCAACAAAATATACTATTAAAATTTGCTTAGCTCATAAAAAAATTAAATATGAATAAAAACATAACCATTCAAGACTCATACATATAAGTATTTGTTACATTATCACAGCTTTGAATTGACCTACCTAATATGTGATATTGCAGTCTTTTTGTAACAAGTTTGTTTATTGCAGACTTTTTATAAGGAGACCCAAATGACACAAGTCAGTTTTGGCACCCAATGAGTTGGTATGGAAATAATTATGGTTTTACAAAGAGTTCATGGAGAGCTGCCCTACCTATGATGGGCTCCCAACTGTGGATCCTGTTCCAAAGGTTATGGCTGCATGATTTACATTTTTGAATTACATTTTGAATTTATTAGGGGGGGTTGAATACTAATTTTGCAGAATAACCAGTTTTGGACCAGATTCTGAGACACACACTTTGAAAGAAATGAAGTGCATTAGTACATTCATGCTTGAATTTTACAAACCCTTGTATTCCATTATTGCATATAGGTAAATCCTACCTTGTCCTCTGTAATACACGTGTAGGGATTGAATTTGTATACAGCTGGATAGATGTGTATTTTGTGTTTTTTCAGATGATTTTAACATTTATTTAGGCAATCAAAACCTAGATATATTTACATATTCATGGGTATCACCAACTGATTGGAAATCTACCCACGTACAGCAACCTTTATAAAGGTTTCACAACTCAGTGGATACGGGCAGTTGGATCGCAGGATCACATCTACGAACAGATGCTGCTGTGATCCAATGGGATTTTTAGCCCCGTCTGATTGACATCTGGATGACTTGCGGCCAGATATCGATCGGTTAAGCCCGTAGAAGGGCCCCACGCACAGGCCGATAAGCTACCGACTAAGTCTGTTGGCAGTTTTTATCGGCCCATGTATGGCCACCTTAACTATCACATTGGCACTCTATGGTCCACAGGTGGGTCAAGCCTGCCTTTGGCATCCTGGTCATTTTGCAGGCTAATTGCTAATTTTATTCCTACCAATCATTATAGTTCCTGTAACGCAGCAGACACAGGATATTAAGATAGAATATTTTCAAATATATTTATCAGCTGGATTTCAGATCAAAATCATGAATGAAAATGATATTGATACAATATATATGTCCAATGCTGTTTCTTTTTCCTTTTTTGTATTTTCATCATTCACTTTAGGTTAAAGTTAGTCTTCAATTTTGAAAGATCACTGTTTGACGGAGAATCTTTCTAAACAGAGAATTAGAATTGTGAATTCACATCAGATTTCAGTTGGCTGGGACATAAGAACATCAAAATCCATTCAGCAGGGATGAAAGAAACGTGCATCAATTTGCGACAGTTTCCTTGGTAAGCATATTGTCATTGCTTTGTTGTTAATGGCAGTACCTATAGTATCCTAAATTGACCAAGTCTGAATTCCTTAACTAACATATGCTTAGTTTCATCCACAAACAAAAGCAGCTTCTTTTGTGCTTGACTCACCAAACACTGAGCAATCAAAATGAAATCCTTTCACTCATTATATCTAAAAGTGAAATTCAATTGTTTTTAATTGAGTTCCACAAAAAGGAGTTCCCTCACTGAGGTTATCCAGGGTCAGATGCTTGCAATGACTTTGTGACTCCAGAAATGTGAAAGAAAAGGTGGTCAGTATCCCTGCTGGTAAGACCGCCTGCAACATTTGTTTTTCTCCTTTTATGCTTTAATTTAATAGTAATCAGCACAATATGGCTGTATTTGTGTGAACAAAAGAATGGGCAGAAGCGAC
This sequence comes from Xenopus borealis, assembly GCA_024363595.1. Lineage (NCBI taxonomy): Eukaryota > Metazoa > Chordata > Amphibia > Anura > Pipidae > Xenopus > Xenopus borealis. The sequence goes on from CM044436.1 coordinate 90,041,579, forward strand.
ATTTACAGCTCACTGTGCTTTTAAAGCTACAAAAGCACTGTTACTTTGATACCTAAAAATGCCTTGCAAAATCTACATGGGCTGCTTTATTGTCAAAAGGGGACAGATGTGCTCGCACTTGTAAGTTAAGTCTACCTTCTGGTGCCTTGTAAGAAGTTTGGCTTGCATTAATCACAGCACTCAACATTTCAGCTTTCTACAGGGGGTTTGTACCAGCTGTTGGACAAAATGATGATGTTTCTTTCTTCCTGTACACTGCTTGAGTGGGATATTGAAAGATTCACATCGATAAAAGATGTTTACTTTATACCTCTCATCACCTTGAAGCTCATATTTCACTTTCTAACCTTTAATGAGATTAACCTGTGATTCTGCAGTGAGCTCAGCCTGTGACTTTTTGAAAACTTTTTAGGCAGACATATTCTACTAATGGCAATGGCATACGCAAAGCTCAAAAAATGACAGTTTGCAGTGTTTTGTCCCCTTACAATGCGCTGTTTATTTCCTAAATTCCTGTATCCCCGCAAATCAGGTGCTAAATACTAGTGCCGTTATTCATACCAACCAGTAGCATCTCTTTTATTTTCTAACTCTGATTGCAAGTGCCCCAAATGCGGTGAAATTTATCAAATTATGATTTTTTTTTCCATGAATCTCGAAACAATTCAGGGTTTATCTATATTTCTAAAAAAACTCTAAAAATCTATTAAGTGAAAAAGCCACGAAAACCTTTACTGCCAAATTTCACCAAGGAAAAGCTGCCGAGGTGCTATGGAAACCAACGGGAGCTGCTCTGATCTAACTGGACCAATTTAAATCAAACTGGACATTAAGAGGTATTAGAATTTTTTTTTCTGCTAGGAATTGCCAAAAATTTTTTTTAGAGGTTTTCGAGGTATTCATATTTTTAAGCAAATCGTTCAATGCTTTTTTTCATTTGCACTTTTTATATTCAGATCTTTAAATAAATCCAGTTTTAGTGACTTGTGGTTTCAAAAACCCTCTAAAACCACTAATATTGGACCTTTAAAGGAACATTTCAGCGTAAAAATAAAAACTGGGTAAATTGATTGGTTGTACAATATAAAAGATGTTTCTAATATAGTTAGTTAGCCAAAAATGTAATGTATAAAGGCTGGTGTGACTGGATGTCTAACATAATAACATAATAGCCAGAACACTACTTCCTGCTTTTCAGCTCTAAAACTCAGAGTTAGTCAGTGACTATAAGAGGGGCCACATGGGACATAACTGTTCAGTGAGTTTACAATTGATCCTCAGCATTCAGCTCAGATTCAAAAGCAACAGTTATGACTCATGTGGTAGTGATGTGCAGGTCGAGAAAAACTCAACCCACACCTGACCCTGACCCTCTTTATTTACCCACCCACCCACTGTAACATCACAAAAGGTGGGGCCTGTGCAAGTACTGTATATAAAAGGCAGAAATGGGGCAAAAGAAGGCTGCAAGCAGGGAGAATGGAGGCTAAAGTTCAGCCCGAACCGCAGAGGGGGTGTGGACCCTGGTGCTGGGGTGGGACCCCAGTCGCACCCCAGCACCCCTGTTAGTTTTGCCACTTCAAAGACCCATAACCCCATTCCTTTCTCCAACACCTCTCCCCCCCCCCAAGCCTTCCCTTGCACCTCCTCACTCCTACAGCTAGGATAATGATAATGGCATAGGCAGTACAATGGTCCTGTATCCAGGGACCATGAGGACCAGAGTCTACCAGGTTTTTCCATATGTCCCACTAGCCCAGTCTGACCTTGATTTCCATTAGAAATTATTCTCATTTTGTCCTCATTTTCTATTCTGATTTCTTGCCCAGGCTACCATTGTCACTGGCTAACTAGCTACAGCCTTCCACGGTCCTCTAATTCCCTAATAACTACTTACAGGTATCTACTGATGGGCATAACCTAGAGATCTGTTGGTGTAGCATGATGGCATTAGGAGATAGAGGGCCATTGTGATAACTTCTCCGCAGTGATAACACTATAAGCTTTCTCATAATCTACACAAGACAAAGAGATAGAAATCATAAAACTACCAGTCTACATGCTGATCCACAAGGACACAGTTGAGATCCCATGGTATAATAAAAAACCTTTTCAATTATTAATTTAGTTGTCATTCACCAACTGACTAATTGATTAAGGATGTTTTTTTATTATTATTAGTTCTTGTTTGGAGACAAGACATGTTCAGAATAGGGTTAGAATCCCAGCAGTATACATCAAAGGCAGCTATTGCTAATAGCACAGAATTAATGATGCCTCAGAGGTGTAGCTATTTTCCCTTGCTAATCAATAAGAGTGCCGTCTCTGTGATAAATATGTTGCTCACTGGACATCCGATTTTAAAAATAGCAGCTCAAAGCCACATGGCTGGAAAGCTTGCAGAAACTTGCCGGCACATAAATAAATTACTGGGTTCCACAAGGATCAGTTGTGATACATTTAGCACAAGAGCATATTTGTGTCATTTGAGGTGCAATAACTTGTCTTGTTTATCTAAGGTACTACATTCATTTTGTGT
>CM044436.1:90045693-90055822 GCA_024363595.1 Xenopus borealis
TTTTTTTTTTAAATATTTCCTATTTCTTTGTAATAAAACATTACCTTGCACATGATCCAAACTAAGATATAATTAATCCTTTTTGGAAGCAGAACCATCCTATTGGGTTTATTTTATGTTTTTAGATTTAAGGTATGAAGTCTCCCATAGACTACATTATAATTTCTCTGTAATAATAAAACTTTACCTTGTACGTGATCCAAACTAAGATATAATTAATCCTTATTGGAAGCAAAACCAGACTATTGGGTTTATTTTATGTTTACAAGATTTTTCTAGTAGATTTAAGTTATGAAGATCCAAATTATGGAAAGGTCTGTATAATAGGTCCCATACCTGTAATAATCATGCTTAAATGCAACCAAAAAGCTTAAAATTAAACACCATAGATGGCCTTTAAATTATTTTTTTTTCAACATTTTTTATCAAGCTTTACAATAAACATTGAAATTACAGATTTATCAGATGCAAGATTAAGAAGGGGATATATTATCTGGGAAGATGCTATACTAATGCCACTAAAACCAACAATAACTTTCTGTTGTGTATCTTATAAAAGTGTTTTTATTAGTGTGTGCTTAGCTATTCCTATGTAATAGGCAGACAAAACTATTTCAGGCACTATAAAATTTTAAGTATCCCGAAAATGATGCCCTGACAACAGCCCTCCTCTGACAGGTGCTCATGTCCGTACTTGTCAGGGGAAAGCTGCCTAAAAAAGCCCCTGTACCTACATTTGACAAGTGCTTAAAGCACCCTAAACAGACCTGTGTGCCATTAGCTTAAGGCAATAATTTTTATTGATCTTTAAAACTAATCCATCATAAATCCATGTTCAAACATCTCAGCAGGGTGTTTAAATGTCTTTTAGCAGATTGCACACTCATTGTAATAGATTTTCTTTGAACCATGAAAGTTATAGTTTTGACCCTCCCCCTTATTTTTCAGATGAAATGTTCATATGCTTATTGAGTCCAGCACATTATTGCAAGGATTATTTTACTTTACCCCACACACATTGTTACCAATTCACATGCAAAGTGCATTGATATTTTTCATAAATTAACACCATTCTTGGGCTATATCCACTCTTGCTTCAATTCAGCTTTTGACCCATAAACTCTAGTTAGCATTATACATTCCTCCAAATTCCCAAAAAATTAAGCTACTTTCAACATGAGAGAACAGCATGGAAGGGAAGGCAGATAAACTTTGGCATGTTTTGTTTAGTTGCCCCAGACTGAATCTCTACTTACTCACTGGACAATCTTCTTATAACTTCTCAGAACCTTGTGAATATCACTGGCAAATGAGATCTGTATTTCTATTTTATGCATTGAATTGTGACCATTAACAAAAGAGACATCTTGGCCCCTGCCTGCCTTTTCCCTACCACTGATTCAGAACAGTAGGAAGAGGTACAGTACCTGGATATTTTGGGCCTCGTAGCAACCTTCTTGGGCTGAGTTCCTATCCTTCACTTATTCCTGAGTAGCTTGTGGCCTTGCAGGGCCTTGCCTCAGAAATCATGAATTGTCTCATTATCTTTGCCTTGCAGTCACTAAGAATCTTTGCTTTGTCTGTTAACTCTTGCACTGTCTGACTGATATTCCAGTCCTGTATTACCTTGCTCATCTGCCCCACTCTATATCTAATTCAGGAATCCCTAACCTGTGAGCTACATTCAAATGTGAAGAGAGTTGGGGAGTACCACAAGTGTGAGAACATTCCCAGGGGGTGCCAAATAAGGGCTGTGATTGGCTATTTGATAGCCCCTGTGTTGACTGGCAACCTACAGGAGACGTTGCAGTACAAGTGGTTTAAGCAACCAAAAGCTGCCTCCAAGCCTGGAATTCAAATAAAAGAGCCTACTTTGACGCCACTGAGCAACATGATGCTCATAAGCCACTGGTTGGGTATCACCGCTCTAATTCTTGCTCCAGTGCTTCAGATCTTTGCCCTCTCCAACTTGTGTAGCCTCTCTGTTGAGAAAAGACTCATTACAGTCTTTTCCCCCTCAAAAAAAGAATCTGCCCAAGTCTACTAGATTTGTCCTGCTTCGATAGAAAAGTTATGCCTTATAGGTCAAGAAGAGCCATCTCAGTAAATGGAGGGGTTTAGTAAATGTAAATTAGTAAATTACAGATTTTACAGTGCAGCGCTTGTTATATCTCTGGATGTACTTTAAGGGAAGAAGTACAATTATTGTATGCTGCACCAAAGGATGTGGATAATCAAAAAACCACATACATTAAAGTCAGTATGTGATATAAGTATAATGGCAGATGTTTAGTTTAAAGAAACTGACACCAGAAATTAAACTTACAACTATCATAACATACTGTACACAAACATGCACACACATGCGGTGACAAAGGGGAAGGAAGGGGAGAGCGACAGAGAGGAGGGGAGGTGAGAGTTGCAGAGATGAGAGAACATTCACTAAAGGTAGGCAGAAGACCCTTTATCAGGTGCCTGCCCAGCATCTCCCCCATCATTGCACGCTAGGAAGGTGCCTCTTCTGCCTATACCTAATTCCAGCCCTGCTATGAAGGGGCCACCATATTTGTGCTGGAGTAATCTGAGAAAGAATATCCAGGTTGGCAAATAATCAGGTTTAGGATTTTCAAATAACTACTACTTACAAAAGCAGACCTTTCAGCAAAAAATGTCCTAATTTTAATGTTTATTAATATGTACACTAATTAGTTTATTTGAATAGCACAATCAGAATGTATTGGCCCTATCACTGTGCAGAATATATTCAACAAATAGTTATGACATCATTAATTACTATTTACATGAAATTTGTTTGTTTAGATTGTTGTCACCAAAAGACAACAAAGATTCAATAAACATTTCACATCTGCACCTTTTTATGGTATTTTAGGTGTGGCAGTGGCCAATAGTGGCTCTGTGAGCAAAGCTCATCCAAAAGTCCAGTTTATCTGACCCTTCTGAGAATATACAGTTTATTATCAAAAATAAAAAAAACTTGAAAATAAATTATATGAGACTGAATTGGTAGCCATTAGTGATGGGCGAATTTATTCCATTTTGCGAATCTCTAGGAGACATTTGCGAAATTTCGGCAAAACGCCATCACTAGTAGCGATTTGTTTAAGCAATGGTTTCCAGACATCCAAAGCAGAGAGCATTCACACTGCACTAAACCAGGAATTTTCATTCAAAGAATATGTTTTACAGGTAATGTTACTCCAGATGAATTACCTAAAACTTAAGTAAAGAAGTAGCTAGAAATGTTATACATTAGGTTTTGGAATGTTGTAACAGCCCAAGGCAACCACAGTCCTTTAGCAGTAAAGATCTGTGTCGCCAAAGATGCCCCAGTAGCTCCCCATCTTCTTTTCTGCTGATTCACTGATTCACATGCTCTGTGCTGCTGTCACTTACTGAGCTTAGGGACCCACTGCAATATACAGTACACATAGAATAGAAATGTCACATAATAAGGTTGATTAGTCATTAATACAGATAATTACTACATGGCAGCACAGAAACCAGTGCAACTAGCATCAGAATTTAATAATCAGCCCTGTAGCATCAGTTTAAATTAGAGGCCAACCTCATTTTCTGCTTGATAATTTGCGAAAACCCCTAAACTTAGCTTCTCAACAACTGCTTAAAGCACACTGAGCATGTGAGTGTTACAGACACTTTCCAAGATGGTGACCCCCTGTGACAAGTTTGAAGTCCTGGATCATTACTGCTATTGTGAAACAGAAACTTTTGGCTGGAGCCATAAATTTAGTAAATCAAATATGGCATTTTTAGTTATATTAGTTTTTAGGGTTTAGTTCTCCTTTCATTAGAAGATGGATGTACTTACCTAACACGGAGCAGGGTCATTTTGAACAGCAATGCCTGTGTCTGCTGGTATCTTGGTTGACATCCATGCTGCTTAGCCACCATGCTTCTTTTTTCTATCTCCATAGGTAAAAAATATACTTTGTTTCTGGGCCTTTGTGCCTCCAGGCTGGTAAGCCTGTGGAACAAAAGCTGGAGGTGTTCACTTCATTCCAAAAATGTTTTGTGTATAAATGTTTTTTATAGAAAGGTTTTCATTAGACCAGATCTCAGCAACCAGGGCAGCCAGTGATATGTCAACAGAAAGAACTTGGCTAAATTCTGAGCAATAAAATCCCAGACTTGCAACCAACCATGCACTGCATCACTGGCGTTTTCTCATTAATGGAGAAACATAAACTCTCCACAGACTCATACACATCCTACGTTAATGTAGACACCAATGTTTTCTGTAAATTATAAGCAAAAGAGGAATGAAGACGTCTTCTACATAATGCTCTATACAAAACTGAACCAGTACAAATGAAAAATAAATACATACACAGAGCTCTGTGACTAATAAAATTGTAAAAATATTGCAGACTTTTCATTGTAGTTTACATAGTCCCTCAACCCTCAACTGCCTCAACAGCCATCATCAGGAAGACGAGGTAATCGAATGAAGAGAACACTCAAGAGTTTGGGAAATCGTGAATGTTTTTAGTAGAATGCTCAAAGCCTCAAGCCGGAATGCAACCCCTTAGACTCTAACAAACTCTACTGTTCAAAGTTTGGCATCACTAAGAAATGTGTTTTTACAATGTCATATCATCCTCTGTGGTCAGCCCTTGGTTGGAGAAAATTCATGATGCAATAAAACAACTATCCAAATCACACTTTTAAGCTATGCAAAGCCTTTTTGGGGGGAAAACAGGAAGCCAGAATACTATCTTTGATGGGGTGGCCAATGCAATAGTGAGACAGCAGGGTAATACTATAGGAGCGCCATGTCTCCATCTTCTTCCTGCACATTCTAAACAGCCCAATCTGTTGGGCTGGGTCTTTTTATGAAAAGTCAAATCCAAGACCTCTGTAGAGTGTCCTCAGTAAGAAATTAACAAGTGTGACAATTTTTGGTCCTTCCCCCCATAAGACCCCTATTCCTGCCAGTTTTCAAAGCAGTAAATAGAGACATCTGGATGGGAGCTTTTCACTGCAGTAATTGAAAATGACAGTGGATCAACTTCTGGTGTGTTGCATTCATAAATCTCCAGGCTTAATTACATTAAAGAGATATCTATGTCTCAGTGCTATGGAAACGGTACATTCTATCATATACTTTAGGCATGAAACTTTAAGAGAAGGCATTATTTTTTCTACTCCCAGTTTCTGCAGAGAAAATACCAGGCTAGTTAATTGAATTCTGAGAAGCATTGCATGATTCAAAGACTGAAACGAGAAAAACTCTGATCAGTATGTGCAACTAGATTCTAAGATTCTAAGCTGTCTGTATTGGTGTGGGTAGACTAAAAGGATTCCATTATGCAGCATTAATGAAGTAGAAACAACCTTAGTATAGATATTCTGACTGTTCCAAAGAAGGGAATGTTTTAAAGGCCATCCATAATTTCATTGTGGAACATTGAGTGAAAATGGGCATTTATGCCAACATACAATTTAAAACTCTCTTGGATTTGTCTTTTGGGAATATTAAATGTATTTATTACTTTTGCTCAGCATGCCCTTTCTATAAAGGCATTAATGATTCATCTTGTAGGTAGAGCTACTGGAATGTGGCTTTGAGTAGCAGCTCACCATTGTTGATCTTGTTATGCCACCCTTTAAAAGTCAGTGACACTGCCCATGCTCGGTTTGTTTTGGAATGCCGTTCAAAAGCAAAGCTTAGGGAGCAACAGAAAGTATCTATTTAAAGAACCCATAAAATTATATACAGTATATTTTGAGGGCTCATTTGCTAAGGAAGGCAAGATGAAAAGTGCAAAATAAGCAAAAAAAATTATCCTGAACCCTTTGTTTGTGAGGCCACAAGGTGGAACTAATGGAATACCAATGTTATTTACAATATCTAAAATCCTGAATGAGAGATCACCTAGCTGGGTTGTGTGGGGTTTGTAGTTCAATGCAGGTGTAGGAAGAGGAGCCTGGCATTCTCATTTTGTTTAACCATTTGCTATAGACATTTATGTGGGTGCTGCAAATGTACATCTCTCCAAATAGAGTGTGTGTGTTTGTGTGTGCATGTGTATGTGTGTGTGAATTACTGAAGTGTACAAAATACTGAATTGGCATTATTCTGCTTCCTCATTTTTCTTTCCCTGTGTACAGTCTGTGAGGTACACTGCAGGATATCTCTTGTTTTATAATCACTAAAATGAAATCCCTTAAAGCAAATTGAAGTCAACCATTTGTTAAGTCACAAGATATATTTTGGAAAACCAGGTTATATGTGTACACATGAGAAAATCATCAAAAAAAATTGCTAGTATCTCTATTTCTGTTTCATTAGGGTATTTATTTGTGTAATTTTTTTTGAAAAGTTTCTAATTTATTCATGGACTTGCATTTTTACCTGCAAAGAGCCTAAAAGCAGTCTTTTCGGCTACTTTAGACTCTGTTGTGAGGCTATGAATGCACATAGCACTTAACTAGAAGGTAAGCACTTCTACACAATGCCTAGGATCCCCATGAATTCCAAGCCAGTGTAAATTACACACTACGACATTCTGGCTCTTTTTTTAGAGTGCATAATGTGTGAATCCAATGGAAACAAGCCAAAAATATTATGAATTGGGCCTTTCAGGGTAGATGTGTGTGTGTCACGTGATGTGAGCATTCTCATGGAAATGAGTGAGGACTCCTGAATGGCAAGATAATTATTCTGGCAAAATCTTGTCTAAAGGATCTTTGCACAAATTAGTCTTGGCTCATGTTAGCCTTACATGCACTCTTTCACAAAACGTTCAAATGTATTCACACCTCTGTCTTAAACCAAAAACTTAGTCGGACCTTTGACCTCACTTGCATGGCTGCGGGGAGGTCATTAGGGTGGAAAAGAAAGAAAGACTTCAAAAGGTTTTATTATTACAGTTATAGACAATATATCTTCTGTATGTGCTTCAGAGCTGGCTTCCTGCAGAGGAATGCTAAGGTTTTTATATAATCCAGTCTTAATCCAGGCAAATTCATACTCCTCCAAATATAAACCAAAATGTGTATATGCTTTTTATTCTTTTTGTGTATTTTTTTTATTATTACATAAAATAAAAATATTACCATTGAATTATAATAAAAATAACAAACACATTTTGTGGGGATTTAGTTGTAACAATGGGCTAAAGGAGTTTTCAGTTTTTTTAAGTTTGCATTTAAAACAAGAGTAGCAAAAATGAGACAAAAGCAGCTATAATAAAATCCATTTGCTCTTACTACCACGGAGAGGTGCTACATAATAACCTGAGATTTTGCAGGGATACCACCTTAATTTCACCTTAAAAAAAATTGTGGGATGTAGACAATGCTAGTCTAAGACAACATCACAGTATGTTTTTATTGTTGTTATTTTTGTGTTTTTTTTTCAATATTTTAAAATTCAATTATTTTAATATTTACTTTTTTGTGGTGCAGGAGTTGCAAATGAGGTCTGGTTTCTCAGGCTTTACTATCTAGTCCTACCCTATTTATCCAATAGACAAATTTTTGTAACGCCCTATACAGTTTCTTATCCCAAGCAGTTCTTAATGTTGGTTTTTGAGTGTCAAGATTATACTCTAAAGACAAGTGAACTTCCCATTCTTGCCAGTTTCATGTCCTCGCATTCTCATTCAACTAGCAGCTAGAATTGATAAAGCCTTGTAACATCAGCCCTTGATCTGCCCTGAGCAACTGGAATACTGGCCAAACTCTATCTAATATAGTTTAAAGATAAATTAGATAGGGACATTGGGCTATTTAGCCACCTATGAAAACCTGGGGCCATCCCAATTTATTAGTTGGAAATCAACTATAGAAATATTTAGACTTCATTTAAATTGAATGGTTAGTTGGAAATAGACTACTGCTTACAAACAATACTTGGTGCACTAGGATAAATCGTAAACGCAGCACTGTACAACAGAACAGAACAGTGTACTCTTTCCTTGCAACAGCAATTCTTTGCTAGAAAAAAATATATTCCTTGCATATCATAAAAATATTCTAGACTTTGCTATAGAAAAGCATATTCTTTAGATAGAATATAAAGACTCAAGAAAAGTTTTCTTACTGTCTCAAAAAATTCCAGTTAATGGGAACACTAATATAATCTTTACTGAGCTCTGTAATGTGATGTCCTTTAACAGGAGTTGATTAGATGTTGCATGCAGTGGGAGAGTCTCTGTATGTAGACATCAATAGAACATCAGAGACAGCTGTATTCTATCACTTTTTTCTTTATCCCAGGCCAACATCTTCTTCAAAAAAACCTTTCTACTATAATAGGTATGGCGTTTGTATGGTGCTTTCAGTAAAACTCAACCGGTTTCAATTAGCCTGCTTACTTTGCATGTCCTTTGTGTTGTGAAGTCTCAATGGAGTGTGTAGCCTAACTCAGCCATGTTAAGATAGCTATTGTGCATGTTTACTGCTTGCAGTGTAACCTTAAAAACAATTGAACGCCCCAGTACCCTTAATTTTTCTTCGTATCGTTCCGTTTATTTGTAAGTCACAGGTGTCCGAGCAGTGTGGCTTAAGAAAGGATTTGCCTGAAAAGAGGCCTTTCTGTGCCTCTTGTAACCGTGTCCTCCAAGTGTGGTGTACGATTCAGTCCCGTCTCTATAAAAAGCAGGGGAACAAGGCGTCCTCTGTAAGCCAACAGAAACAGAGCGGCTTTACTGGGACATTCATTCGAAAGGTATTGTGGCCTAATATTGTTTGGCTCTTTTAAATGTTTCTCTCTCAACTCCTGAAGAGGGTAGGAGAAAGGGGAATTAAACTTTATTGCCATTTTATCTACCGTAGCGAAAAAGAGGGCCAATTAAAGAACAAACCATTACATATGAATTAAATACAACATTCAAAAGCTTTACTGTGATACTGTACTTGTGAGTAAACACCTGCAAGGCCATTGCGCTGTTAAATGTGTCATTAGAATTTATATGTATCTTTTGTCAGCTCCCCATAGCTTTCCTTTTCCTGCAGTTCTCCCCAAATTTATGTGACAGCTATGAAGATGCATTTAATGTGCACAATACTCTCTAACTATTTTGATGTTTGGGAGTGCTCTGCAAGGCCATGCAATTTGCCACACACCAATAAATGGAGGTCAGACTGATACAGCTAATCTCTTCACATTTTTTTTTTCATCTTTGTTTTAGTTCCCTTAGTTGCAATGAGAAAGGCTAAGGGATGTGTTTGCCCCCCCCCCCCCTTCACCAATGAATATTCAAGGAAGGGAGAAAATGTAGGAGGAGAAGACAGCAGCATGTCAAGGCATGTAAGAACAGAGCAAAAAAGAGTTAGGGGTGGGTACAACTAGTGGAAAAACTGGAGAATGAAGTAGAGGGGGTAAAGGAGCAATATGATCAATATGGTTTCATTGTTGGGCCTTGCTTACCTCTGCAGGAGACCATCTGCTCCCTGTCAATTCATCACCTGCTTGTCTAGCTAGTTGTCATGGCAACCAGTGGGTGGAGGGATTAAGAAGCGTACAGCGGTCCTGCTTATTTGAGGCTGTTTTAGGGGCAGCCCAGGGATCCTGGTAGTTGGGAAGCACTGAAAAGGGGGGTTGTTCACTTTTCTAAGCTTTTTTCCTCGCTTAGTGTGATGACCCAAATCCATACAGGCAGGAATCCCTGTGTTTTTCTAATAATCAGACAAATTCTGTGCTGGCTTTATTAAGCCATTGTTTAACATGAAAAGCTCTGTGCCAAGCCACTCTGCAACCCAAATATAAAATGTCTGAGGGACATTAGCTTTCTTAGAGAGGTTTCTAGCTGCTGGGTATACAATATTCTGCAGTCAAGCCTTGCTGCAAAAAAAAAGTTCTTCAATTTCACAACTAAGAATTTAATAGAAACTAAACTTTTTGAACTCATTGATATTTGTTTTGTGATTGATGTTTGCTAACAGGTAGCTGCATATACCTACGTATTTATAAACTAAGCAGAGCTTAAATGTATGCAAAGGATTAATTCTGCATTTCCTTTCAATTCTTGTTTAGCCAAACAAAGCTAAACAATAAGCTAATTTGGAATCTCTCAAGGCTTCTAATTGTAAGGCAACAGGTAAAAACATAAATGGGGTGTTTATACAAATGGCCAAATGC
>CM044436.1:90083861-90111775 GCA_024363595.1 Xenopus borealis
TTACAAGAAATAAAGAAAAAAATGAGAAAAAACACCCATTGATTTTAATGTATTAATGTATTAGGACAAAAAGCCGTAGAAGTCACGAAGACAAAAAAGTCAACTCAAGAAAAAACGCCCATTGACTTTAACACATTTGGAGTGAGAACAATTTTTCTCAAGAAAAAATGGTTCGTGCATGACCAATGTTTTTCACCGTTACATGAAATTTTCACCAAAGTAAAACAGGACAGGACAGATTCACTCATCACTACCAATTGGGGCAGCGTTGTTAAGGTTCCACTGAAGCATCAAAAAAAGCAATTGCCTTCTGACATTCAAGTTTTGATTCGGAGGAAAACGCAATTCAAATACCATTCAAATTTGACTGGGATTTTCAGGTTGTACATATACGATCGAATATTACGCTTGATTTTTATCATAAATAACCTCCCATTCGAGTTGTAGGTACATTCGAATTTATTAGAGTTAAAAAATAAATTCACATAGCTCTTTGATAAATCTACCCCTTGGTTTTTGCATGCGATCAACTTGTATGAGTAGTTTAATATGTTAACAAGCAGTGGCAGTAACTAATTAAATCCAACGCTTGTCAGCCAATGACAAATTCCTTAGAAAGAACTTTCCTCATTTTGTAATATTCTCGTGGGCTTTTCATCCAATGCATATAAAATTTGTATTTCAACGTTAATGGGCCTTTTTTTTCCTGTAAGAATACTGCCTGGTTCTTTTTGTTCTGAAAGGGCTGACAACAATGCACACTGGAGGTTGTCCTGTTACGGCTGCTCCATTGCCTTTGGTATTCTGAACTAAAGACTGGATTCATCTTGTTGGCTGTTTTGAGGCAGGGATGCTATGCACTCTCCAGGCTTTTTCACTATATTCAGATCTATACTGCCTCTCAGCATGGGCCGACACAGCCTCTGAAAAGGTTAACTAGCACAACAGACATTATTTGTGAGGAGTGGGAATGCTCCATGTGCTACACTGTCATCTATTATTATGCCTTTATATCCCAAACTGGCACAGGGCAGCTACCCAACATAGTGCGCTGTCTGCTCTCAAAAAGGATTTTGTTTTGTCTGCTTTCTTCACACCCCCAACACCCAGAATGCATAAGTTAGAAATGTGTATTTAAATTCAAAATAATCAGTAATAATAAACATCAGTAACAATCAATAAACGTCAGACTATACTACTCTGCTAACTTTCAATGTTAGTCGGATTTCCCTACTTTCACTATAAATGAATGTATTCATAGCCCGTTATTCTCCTGGAAATAGGGGAATTGCGCTTGTCATGGTAAATAAATTCTGATAAACAGCAGTATGGCTTTGAAACAGGCTCTTAAGAAATTGAAAGGAATTGACAAAAATCACATCTTCGTGCAATCTTTTTTTTCCAGGGCCATGAATTAATTAATTGGACCATCTTTGAAAACCATATTGTTCCCTGTGTAATTTGTATAAAAACAAAGGAGAAAGAGCACAATGGGTCATCAGTTAATTCAAAGGCTGAATCTGCAGTCCCAGTATACAAATGTAATGAGACAACATGCATACTTGAGCAAAATGCGAGACTGGAAAAAGAGCAGCCGCCTATTGCATTGTACAAGAGCCTACCCCTTTACAATGAATATTAACTTACTGGCAAGAAAGACAGAAACTACTTAGAACATGTACTTTTATCTCACAAATAAATATTATCACTTGTATCTTTCCCAAACAGAATTGTAACTCTATGAACACCAAAGAAAATATATCTAGAAATATTCTTTGGGCTTATTTCATTTTTATCGGGGAAACCGTGGGTTAATAGTCCTTAGTGCACAATAACAGTTAGCACCATGGTTTAAAGAAGAAGGAAAGGCTGGAGGCACTTGTGGATGCTAAACCTTAGGCACCCCCAATTGATTGTATCTACCTACCTGAAACCCCAGGCTAGTGCTACTATCAGCAGAAATCTGCACCAGCCCGGGTTTATATGAGTGAGCACCATGGAGCAATCTACTTCCGTTTTCTTCTGTCTTCTATTGCCCTGGACTAACGCACGCCCAGTTTAATGAAAAAGCCAACTTTTTAGTTAAAGTTCGGCTTTTCGTTCTACTGTGCATGTGCAGCCACACGAAGACAGAAGAAGACAGAAGTAGATCTCTCCGTGGTGCTCACTCGTTTGACCCAGGCCGGTGCAGATTTCTGCTGATAGGAGCACCAGCCCAGGGTTTCAGGTAGGTACGTAGATACAATCACTCGGGGGTGTCTAACATTTGGCATCCCCAAGTCCCTTCAGACTTTCCTTCTCCTTTAAGCATATGGGGATAATTTACTACTGACCCTGATGCAAGTACAAGAGCACAAGACTGCAACCCTCAGGGGCATATTTATCCTGATATTTTTAAAATGGGTGAAAGTTAGAACTCACCATTTGATAAATGTGGTTATAAAAATCCCACAGGAATGAATAGAACACGGGTGAGTTTTTATTTATTAGGCTCTAAACTCATTTTGATAAACTTGTGCCTCAGTGCAGGTCAGTGGCTGCCGTCTGCCTACAGATCCAGTGCAATATGCAGGATTCAGAGAATGTGCAAGAGGCAGTTTGCATCTATTTGTCATTGTGCACATTGCCAGTGGACAGTGGTGTTGTAAATACGTTTTACATGGACTAATAGGGAAAGGGTGCAAAGTGCAATAAACAGGCAGAAACCTCTGTTTGCACTTTGTATGATGTACACCTAAATGGAGTGGAAGGACCTGTGTTTCACCTTATAATACAGAGACCCCTTATTCTACACAAATCCCATCTCCCCACTTTACTCACAAAAATTCTGCATCTCAATAGCATTGATGATGTCATGTCTCATCCCTGTTTGTGTCATTGCTCCACCTCTTGCATCATGGACCTGCCCCTTACAGAGGTGTTGTACTTTCTCCTCTAGGCAGGTGAAAGCTGCAAAAGAACCCTGTACTTGCCACCTGCCCTAAGGTATACTCATGTACAATAAATGTAGTAGGATGTTCATTGCAATATCATTTTTAATTTTAACCTAATTAGTTTTCCTATCAATGGGGCTCATGAGATACAGATCAGTGGGACCCTTACCTGTATTCCCAATGAAAAACTATGCGTTTTGGTGTACAAAGGTGTACAGAGAATGTAATCTTACCCCAAAAAGAATGCTTAATCCTTGCTGTGTATCTTGTTTGGATTGAAGGGTAAGATTACCTACGAATCTCCTTCTTATGTGAGGCTTATGTCTAAGAGGGCTTAATTCTTTGATTTAAAAGTTAGTCTTGTAATCATTGTGCAAAGTATATGAGATTAGTTTCACCTTATAATACAAATGCTGAAGTGCTTGTAAACAAATGTCAATAATGATCCCTTCATTTTAAACATTCTGCTTCATCAGACATTCTTGCTATGTATTTTATTAGCATGAACACATAGCTGCATGCACACACATATTCACATGCAAATGTGTGTGTGTGCGTTTAACAAATTTGGAAATGTTATTTTACTTTTCTTAGTAGAATTTAGTAGTCCTATAGAAGAAAATCCTCGTTCAGCTTCATCCACTGTCACTTTCTAATTTTCTAATTTTCTATATATTGTAAAACACAGCAGGGATTTATTCATAGGATACGACCACATAGAAAACACCACATAGAAAACAAAGTATCAAAGTTAAAAAAAACAATAATTCCGCAAAGGACAGGATACATGATGGCACCCATTTCTAATCAACGTTTAAATGCCAAAAACTTGAAAAATAAAAATTATTTACTATAAAAATAGGGATGCGTCTAATCCAGGATTCGGTTCGGTATTTGGCCAGGATTCGACCATTTTCCGCAGGATTCAGATTCAGACGAATCCTTGTGCCTGGCCGAACCGAATCCGAATCCTTAAAATCATGTGACTTAACATCACAAAACAAGGAAGTAAAAAAAATTGCCTTGGCTGACTTTTGCCCATCGGTTCAGTATTCGGCCGAATCTGTCACAGTGGATTCGGGGGTTCGACCGAATCCAAAATAGTGGATTCGGTACATCCCTAATTAAAAAAAAAAAAATTTTTTCTTCATTATTAAAGTTGTAAAAAGTCCACATCTGAAAATCCAGCATCTAAGACCTACCGAGGCTATTTATAAGTCAATTGGAGAGGTCTCTATCCTGTTTGGAAGTTTATATGGTCTACACTGGAACGAGCCCAAAAATCCAGGTACAAGTTTGAAAAATTAAAGCTTTTCAGCAAAAAAAGCCATCACTCATGTGATTCGGGAAAAACTCCGGGAAAATTGTTCGATTTGGATTTTTGCTCAGTTTTTTTGTGTTTGTCCCTGATCCAATGAAATGCACTGTAAGTCCAATGGTGGATTCTAGTTTGGTGAAACTTTTTAGATTAAAATAATCAGAAAAATTCGGACTTTGATAAATAATGCCCCCCATGTCTTTTCAGATTCTTGTTCTGAGAGTTTATATTAGAAAGTATCCGGCTTAGGATCTGTCCTGCTATGAAGTAAGACAGTGCTGCAGTTTTGCCAAAAAAGATAAACATATTCTGCCTTCCAGAAAAAATGATTGCAGAAAAAAAAATGAAAATTTGCAGCCAATATTCCCATGCAATAAATGCTCCCATAAACTGGATGCACTCATTAATGTTTCAGCTTTACCCATCTAAAAGAACTGCTCTAAGGGACTGGTCAAACCTATTGGCAGAAGTGACTAGACTGGTGTCCTACAGTAGCTGTTATGCATTAACTGACAATCCTACAAATGTGCCATATGCAGTAATTAGTCCTGTCTGTTTCAACTGCTTAATACAGAAGTGCAACTAACAGAAGCACTCAAGACAGAAGTTAATTAACCAAAGAGATCATTTTTGAGGCTCACACAGGATGAACTATATAGTCTGTGACTTTTATGTCAGAAAAGTATTTCTTTAAATGTTCATTCAGAAGATAACTTTTTGGCTAAACATTATAATTGTAAGCGCCTCATTATGCCACAGAAAATAAAACTAAATTCTAGTCAGTTACAAATAGCAACTAATCATCTTACGCAACAACAGGGGCATTCTCTGCTACCAACCACTTTAGTTCCATAAATGGATCATTTCAACTGTTCACTTGTTGGTTTCAAAGTACAGAAAGCTGTCGGACTATGAACTTGCAACTGCAATTCCAGAACTGCCTAACACATATGCTACACTAGGGCATGTGCCACCACTATTCCACCATGTGAACATAAGGAAAAGTTGTTTGGGCTGCAGAAAGTTGCTGCTACAAAGTCAGAATGGGGAACAACGCCAAGCAACAGAAAGCATGTTGTGGGTTAAATGAATCATTAGTGTTGTTTTAATGACATCTATTTTTAATGATAAAATAGATTATGTTCTGAATATGTAAAAAACCAGGACAGACTATATGGTTTATTTTGTTTTGAAGCTAATTTTTATTAATGTTTTTCTGAGAGATATCCTCATGCTGCACAACATACATTGCTCTTTTGTAACTACTGTTGATGGATGGAGGCCAAAAACCATGTATATGTATAACCAATAGAATAAAGCGCTCCTCACATGGGCTGCTGGGCTATTTTTACCATACTTCTTTTGTGATAAATACAATGATGCAATAAAATGCCAAGAATATTCATCAAGTTTGTTTTTTAAGGGACCTAAATCTTTCAGTCCACAACAAAGAGGATTTGTGTGCGTTCTCCCTTGCTGATAGCATGTTTTCTATAAATCATTACTGCACGACTAGAGCTGCATCACATTAGAATGATGAATCACAAGGTCAATCCTGTCCGTGAGCTCTAGACAGGCGAGCGTGGCCCACTTTTATGTATCTGGTGAGTTTGTGTAGTTGAAAACTTTCCCTGAAACACACTGTCACAACACAACTAAACCTGAAAAAACAGGAAACTCATTGGTAAAAAAAAATCCTCAGAGCTTTCAGCAGTCTGCCTGTCTTAAATGCCATTTTGAAAATTATCTTATCGCGGTAAATGATAAATGATCTGTTGAAAGAACAAAGTACCGACTCTACAACAAACTGCCCCAAGGCCAATCCATTTACAATGGTTCCAGTGAAAGTGCAAATAAATAATTCACATAATATTTCAGGCTCCTCTGAAGGTGTCAATACAAATAACCTGTTATTGATTCAAAAATCATCATGGGAGGTAGAGGGGGGAAGAGAACTTTATATTGAATTGCACTTGTGAGCTCCATGGGAGAATTATTATATTAAACAAATGCCCTGAGGTTGACTTCACATTACTTCAAGGAAATCTATTACCACTAAGAGAGATTCCTTAATAATTTCTTTTAAAACCAAAATCAAATGTACAGTATTTCTTGGAATGATATCCTGATGCCGTCATCTGCTGATCCCCAGTAATTATGACAAATGACTTTGAGCAGTGTTATGCAAAAGGTTCACAGCAAGGCAGCTGATTGATTACAGAAATTAAGGTGAATGGGGATACAATCTGACCCTCCTTTTTTCATTTGTGCTTTACATGCAAAAATAAATACTTCCATTTTAGATGATATTTTTTAATTTTAACCATCAGCTTACCTTCATTTATCAAAGTCTTCTGTAATGCTGAAGACATACACAGTTGAAGGCTGTAGTGGAAAAGGGGATTTGCATGCATGGTAAATGATTTATACAAAGCAGTTATGGGTTTTTGCATCTTTGTTATCTTCTATTTACATAGAGCCAACACGTTACAGAACTTTACAGGGTTTGCTCAACAATCCAAAGCTGCTCATACCCCATCAAAGCAGAGTCAGCCCCCTCCCCGCCTGCATGCGTGATGGTGT
This sequence comes from Xenopus borealis, assembly GCA_024363595.1. Classification (NCBI taxonomy): domain Eukaryota; kingdom Metazoa; phylum Chordata; class Amphibia; order Anura; family Pipidae; genus Xenopus; species Xenopus borealis. The sequence goes on from CM044436.1 coordinate 90,090,696, forward strand.
CACAGGGTGAAGTGGGCAGCAACTACTTGTCATGGGGGGAAACGCGAGGGCCCGGACTATGAGTAGGAAGACATAAATGGTGCATGTCCAGCATCCCTCCCCCCATTACATTCTAGGCATGTGCCTTCTCTGCCTACCCCTAGTTCTGGCCCTGGATCAGAGCATACGTTTCTTATGTCTTAACTGCAATTTCATTTTGTCTTACTATTGACTCCAATGGTGATACTACACCATTTCACAAATGTTGGGGGTGGGGGGAGAGTGTACATTTTTCTTCTTATGGTTGGTAGTTACACCTCCTCAGGAAAGACATCCTTATAAAAACATAAAATGAACTGGATCAATGAAAAGGATTATTACCTTAAAGCTAGATCCTATTATGGTGAACTGGAATGGCATCCCTGGACATCACCATCCACAAGGTCCTCAAATTTTGAATTTAGCCTGTCCTAAATGCCTGCTGCCTGTTCTGACCTTGGCTCGTCTGTGACTTCTGAATCTCCTTCCTGACCTCAACCTGTGTTTTAATTCTGAGCTTTTTTCCTGATCTGTTGGCATGCATACCTATTCAACTCTTGTACATCTTAGAATATAAAGCTGAAAGTTCTACCATGTCCTGATCACACTTTAAGTTACAAAGTCTGAACTGATTTTTGTTATCTATCCAAACACAGACCATGGTTGAAGGATATTGAGCTGTGTTTGTTCATAGCAAACTTAATGCAATAAGTATATATATATATATATATAATGTATACAGTATATTATATTAGTGAGGTTTATGAACTGGAGGTTCAACATGCTAGGTACATGCATACCTTTTCCTGTCTCTCTCCTATTGTGCATGCATTGGTCCAGTAAAATGTGGTCACTGCTCTGTTCCATTGCTGGATTTTGCTGAAAACTATGGTAGCATTGCAGTATTGTATTTCTTTATCTGCACACTTCATTGAAACTATCTAGCTATCCCCAACACTTCTTCCCAAGAAGTTCTGGAACAAAAAATGCAGCTAATTCCTAATGACAACAGAAGAGATACAAGGTCAGCTTGTGAGAGCCATGCTTTGGAGTTTGGTACCCAAGCCAAGAGCAGCAATCTGTCCATCTGTCCAGCATGACATCTGTGTTTAGTTTTCTTTAAGTATTGCACACACATATTTTCAAGGCCATGGTTGCAGTAGCACAAATTTTATGAACTAGAATCTAGAACAAGCAGTTGACATAATTTGCCAAAACCTTTACTTTTTTGCCACAAGGCCAACCCCTAATTCTGGCATTGCAGTCTCTACCCCAAATATTGATGAAACCATCATGATATACTGCATAGGCATATTATAAGCCCTTGAAAGTAAAAGCCTCACTCTGCCTGTGCCATTGGCTGGACAATGGGATGTATATCCCCAACAGCCTGGCTTAGCTGGGATACACCTGCTTGTACAGGCATGGGATCCATTATCTGGTTATCCAGAAATTTCCAGAAATGTCCGAATTACTGAATTTAGTACTTATGGGTGTGTATGGATTTTCATTTGGAGGGGTTGAACTTGATGGACTTTGTCTTTTTTCAACCTGATTTAATTATGTAACAGAAAGGTTGTCTCCCATAGACTCCATTTTATATAAATAATTAAAATGTTTAAAAACGATTTTCATTTTTCTCTGTAATAATTAAACGGTATCTTGTACTTGATCCAAACTAAGTGATATTAATCTTAATTGGAAACCCAGCCTATTGGGTTTTCTTTGATGTTTACATAATTTTCTACTTGACTTAAGGTATGAAGATCCAAATTATGGAAAGATCTGTTATCTGCAAAACCCCAGATCCCGAGCATTCTGGGTAACAGATTGCATACCTGTACAAACTCCCAAGCTGTTAAAGGAAAATGAAAGCCCTAACCCCTATTTTTAGCTTTCACCCCCTTAAAAGTACCTGGGCTCCCTGAATTAGTTAACAACCATCACATTGAGCTATGCTAGATCTAATATTTGGCTCCTGCACAGCAATCTACGACCAGAGGCATGTGCAATAGTAACTAGGATTGGGTTGCAAAGCTTCCATTTTAAATGTCAACCCCTAAGTATTAAAAAAAGGTCAAATATTGCTGTGCAGTTTACTATATGTAACGGATCAGTACAGCACTTTTGGGACAATGCAATAAAAGGTGTTTTCTACATGTCCAATAGCCAAAAGCTACATATCTGGTTACTATGGAGTTATAGTCATGGGAAGACATTGTGCTTTTTATTACATTACCCTGATACATACTTTTTAATTGTCAAGAAGCCCTACTGCACTACTTCTCACAGGGGTGCAAATTCACTAAAGCACGAAGCGTCTAATGCTAGCGCTAATTCGCTATCTTGACATCAATCTGCAAATTCGCCGATTCACTAACAGTGTCCCTGGCGAAAATTCGCTAGCGAAGTAGATAGACTTGCGCAACTTCTCACCCTTACGCCAGGTGAAGTTGCGCACTGACGAAGGGATGTAACTACGCTAATTCACTAAAATGAACATTTTCCTGAACGTTACGCCAGACGTTACTTTGCCAGGTCAGGCCTGGCGAAGTTCAATACAATAGATAGGAGTTTGGAAAAAGGAGAAATAGGAGATAGGAGTTTGAAAAAGAAAACGATGGCGTCTTTTACTTTTTGTAGGGTGATAGTCTGAAAAATAGTGAAAATTTTTTGTGGGTTACCATCCTTCCCCCCCTACATTTCCTAACATATGGCAACATAACTATACAGTGGGCACATGTTTAGGGCAATAGGACAACGTTATTTTATTTATTAACGGTTTCCTGGGTTTGTGTAGTGGAATGTAGTGGCTGTAACATATACTTCTATTATACTTTCAACTTTGCGGCGCATGCAAATTAGGCATCGTTAGCATAAATACGCTGCACTGGTGCAGTAACGGTAGTGCTACTTCGCTACCATTCGACCACCCTGAACGCAAATTCGCATCTTAGTGAATTTGCGTAGCACTTGCAAAGATTCGCCTGGCGAAGCTGTCGCTAGCGCATTTTCGCACTTTAGTGATTTTGCCCCAGGGTGTTTTTAACTTAAATCTTCACTAACATGAATTTCTTTTTAACTCTTGGCATAGGTATCTGTTTCAACAGCTAGATGCCACATAAACATGGCAGGCATGACAGCTATCAGGGAAAGGGGATGCTCCAGCTGTAGTGGACCCAGCTTGGAAAACCCAAGCTTTTCTAGTAACAGTCTAGATTAGCATAGCAATCACAAATTTACACTTCTATTGCATCACTAAATATATTTTGATGGCAGCCCTGTAGGTAGGAAGTGTAATTATGGGGATATTGAAGCACACTTGCTTGTAGCCTGCAGGGACCAGATTAAAGCATGAGGTCTGGTGACTGTCTGCCTATTGCATTTTTATTAGGCTACACTCTGCACTTAAGCTCTAAGGTGTGCCATGTAATTACTCTAATTTGCATTGAAAATGGCTCTTTCCTTCAGCCTAATTGATGTTTATTTACACAGAAATGATCGGTTATACACAATCACCCCCAAGGGGGTTCTTTCAGTTAATATTAACATAAAATCGCTAATTTGGAGAATGAATATGATGCTATCATGAGTAAATGGCCCCCTTTTCCTTTTAATATTTAATACTCTCATCAAGCTAAAAACACAGTCCCTTGCACTTCTTCTCTGAATATGAAGTTCTGTGGTGTCGTACTAACTAGTACAGTAAGATTCATGGTGTGGAACCGTGCACCAGCCACCTGTAAATTGCCAACTTAAAGGGGTTGTCCACCTTTAAACAACTAGTTGTTTTCAAATAGATCACCAGAAATAATGACTTTTTCCTGTCTGTTTTCTATTTGTACTATTTTTTCTAATATTGAAGTGTAAAGTGTCATTTTTCACTTTCTAAAGCAGCTCTGGGAGGAGGGGGTCGCCGACCCCTCCAACTGTTTTAAACTGATACATTTAATGGATACATTTCTTATCTTTGTCCCTGCTGAGCAGAATCTCTGGGTTTCATTACAGGCAGCCGTTAGAATTGATACAATAGTTGCTAATACTCCAGAGATGTTGCTGTGAAATGTATTAATTAAATGTTGCAAAATTGTAACAGTTCAGAGTCTGCACCTGAATTACTGAGCTGCCAGACTCAAACACCAGAGACACCAGCATTCAACTTTACACTTAGATTTTGGAAAAACAGTAAAAGATAAATAATGGAAAGTAATTGAAAAAAGTCTTTATTTATAATCTGAAAACCACTGAACAGAAAAAAGTGTTTGGAAGGTGAACAACCCCTTTAAATAAGTGTTTTTTATTAACAGTATAGCAGACATTGGGGGAATGTTATTATAAATCACAAATGATGTTTAAAATGTAAACATGGTAATGTAAACGTCGCAATGTAAAATAATTCACTTGTGAATAAAAAACATTTTTTAAACAAAGTCATTATGATCTGTAATCAGTCAAAAAGGATGCAAACATGATTGCATAAGTGTTTGCTAACCTTTCTTTGCACTAACAAAACAATTTACATTACACAGATTGACTGGTGGCTGCTCTTGGAGAGTGCTACTCTCTGCTTTGCCTTTTATTACTGACTGACTTAAAGGACCAGTAACATCAAAAAATGAAATTGTTTTAAAGTAATACAAATATAACGCAGTGCTGCCCTGCACTGGTAAAACTGCAGTCTTTGCTTCAGAAACATGACTATTGTTTATATAAATAAGCTGCTGTGTAGCCATGGGGGCAGCCATTCAAAGGAGAAAAGATTCAAGCTACACAGCAGATAAGCTCTGTAGAACATAATGTTATCTGTTATCCATTACTAATCCTGTGCCATATAGCTGTTTTTCAATTTCCACCATTGCTACTTAGCAGCTTGTTTATATGAACTATAGTAGTGTTTCTGAAGCAAACAAATCAGTTTTAACAGTGCAGGGCAACACTACATGATATTTTCTTTACTTTAAAACACTTTCATTTTTTGGTGTTACTGTTCCTTTAAAATAAAGCTGCTCAGGTCAGTAAATGGCTCTTAAGACTGCAACTGTTTATGGGAGACATTATTACTGTAAATGGATCTCAATACTTACAGCTTGGCATAAAGTAGAGAAACTCAACCATTATAAATGGGGCAGTACTGGGGATATCTATAGATCCCCCAAGTAGTATCCTTTTACTTTTTTACACAGGCTTCAATAGCGTGTTGCTGTTGTCTGCGATACGTAATTCAGTCTACTGACACAGACACACTGGAATTATATTATGTCACACCATTTTGCAGCCACCTTTTAGTTGGTTTCTTTGCAAACTTGAATTCTCGAGCATATTACCAAAAATGTTCTTATTACTCATGCATAAATTTGAATATTGTCATAAAGGTAATGTACTAACAGGTGTAAAGATTGTTATAGACCTAGTAAACCATGGCAACTAATCGACAGGTCTGCTCTGTCTTATAGCAAACTAGGGGTAAATAATCTGGAATGAAATGTCTCATAACATATCGCTATTCTGTTCTCTCTAAGGGGCAAATTCACTAAAGCGCGAAGCGTCTAACGCTAGCGCTAATTCTCCAGAGTGACGTCAATTCGTAACTTCGCAAATTTACTAACAATGACTCTGGCGAATTTTTGCTAGCAAAGTAGATAGACTAGCGCAACTTCGCACCCTTAAGCCAGGTGAAGTTGCGCACTGACGAAGGATAATAATTACGCAAATTCACTAAGATCAACATTTTCCTGAACGTTACCACTTACGCTAGACTTTACTTCGCCAGGTCAGACCTGGCAAAGTTCAATACAATAGATAGGAGTTTGAAAAAAAAAATGGAAAAGTCCCAAAAAAAAACGCTGGCGTGTTTTACCATTGTAGGGTGATAGTCTGAAAAAGATAGATTTTTTGGGGGGGGGTTACCCTCCTTCCCCCCTACATTTCCTAACATATGGCAACACAACTATACAGGGGGCACATGCAGGGCAATAGGACAAATTTATTTAATTTATTAAAGGTTTCCTGGGCCTGTGTAGTGGAATGTAGTGGCTGTAACATATACAGTACTTCTATTATACTCTTAAATTCGTGCCGTATACTAATTAGGCATCGCTATTGTAAATGCGCTTTGCCTGGCGAACTAACGGTAGCGCTACTTCGCTTACGTTTGCCGACCTTAGCGTAACTACGCACTTTATGACTTTGTGTATGTTTTGTGTATGACTTTGTGTATACATATGCAAAGAGGATTAGGCTCTCGCACACCCTTTTTTTCTAGAGATGTCTGGTGCTCAGTGGCATTATCCCTGGGGATGGGGTGATGCATCCGTCACTAGGCAACAAAATTAAGACAAATGGCTTTTTTACACGTGACACCTCTAATGTGGTGTATTGCATCAAGTGCCCCTGTGGGATGGCATATGTGGGCCAGACCACAAGACCTATTAAAATACATCTGAATGAACTTAAATCTGTTATAAGGAATTTTAAACCAGCACCTGCACCTCTGGCGCCCTCTAACCTACTCAAAATGGAAATGTCCAAAGAGAAAAAAGTCAAAGAAAAATGTGAAAAAAAGGAAATGCTGTTAGCACGACACTTTTTCACACAAGGTCATAGGGTGGCGCAATTAAGGTGGCAGATCCTGGAAAAAGTGTTTCCTAAAAAGGGACAAGATACTAAAAGGATTCTACTCCAAAGAGAATGCTACTGGATATGGCGGTTACAGTCTAAACAGCCTAAGGGCTTAAATGAGGAATATAGTCTATCATGCTTCTTATAACATATGTTTGTCCACTTTCTGCAGATGATGTATTTGCCTTCAAAACGCTTCCACCAGTTAGGACAGGGATAGATATTGATGGTCCTGGATTTTGCCTCAGGTAGGGTAAGATTTTGTTTTAACTAAAAAAACTAATTTGTCTGAACACCTTTGTATGTCATTTTTGCACTTTTGTACAAATTATGTTTTTACTTATAGGGAATTGGATTTTCCCCCAATTATGTCTTGACACATAACTTCACATCAGACTTTCATCACACTGGATTCTAATTGGATTCATTTGCATTATCCAATCAGTGACACTGCACTTGCTTAAATGTATGCTTGCACTTCAATTCTGTATGCTTGACAAAGGGGCTTGACCCCGAAACGTTGCACTGCACCACCGCATTAAACGTGCAAGGTGATTCCTTGCTTGCAGCAGATCTGTGGGCCGTGGATTTTTTCTTTTGTGTATACATAACCTTAGAAAGTTTTGCATTAATTGTCCCTAGTTCCAAACACTAGCGTCACCCCTTATTTATAAAATGATCTACACTGCTGCTTCGATTTTTTCTTGATATTATATATTGTTAATAGTAATAATGACTAATTCAGTGCATGAAATCTTCTGACTGATTGTGAATTATTTATAATGGGGATGCTAGGTAATTTGGGCGTAAGCTTTTAAAAAGTGTTTAGAACTGGGACTTTTAGGAGATAAGTGGACTGGTTAAGTAATGAAAGCCAACATTGCAGTACAAATAAGTACTTATTTTATGTAAAGGGATTATAGAGAAGAGGACTGCAAGAGATTACAGAGAGGCTTTGAGGCAGCAAGCAAGTAAATGCTACCTGGTGCTCACATCTCCTGCCTCTGTCCTTGCTCTGATGAAAGAGCCTAAAGTTGGCCATATATTGACTGATAAAAGCTGCTGGCAGACAGGGTAAAAAAATCCTGTCCGACTGCCCGTTCTCCTGCACTATGATCCAGTTTGGATCAGTCCAATATCACCCACCTCAATGTGGGCATATCGGGGAGAAATCCCCTTGTTTGGCAACATCTCCCAACATCAAGCAGATCTCTCTTTTTATGGCCACCTTAAGGCTATGGGCATACAGGCTGTTGGCTCTGGCTGTTGTCAGCCTGCATATTTCAATTCATTGCCTGCTCCATGGATTTGAATCCGATCAGACTGTATGTGGTTACACACAGGTAAGCTGAAGCTGAGGTCAGTATTTGTAACCGCACACAGGCTGATTGGATTCACATCAATGGAGCAGGGGCACTTACTTATTTATAAATAAAATGTTGTTATAATGAGGTCCAATCTCCTCGAATCTCCTTGTGTGGACTGACCCTAAAAAGGGAAACTAGACCTGGATCGAATATGGGTAAAAGAGGAGGAATGAGATGAAAGGGAGTAAGATCAAGAGGGAAGGTGCGAGAGGGAAGGTGGGAGTTAGAGAGTAGAAGAGAGACAGTCTCCTCAAACAGTGTGGAGAAGGATGTAATAGAATCTCCAGATCCTGATCCTGTAACTGAGGCTGGAGAGTGTATCATAGCATACTGCTCTTTGGGTTTGTATTAGTTACTTATTATTTTTAATAATGCTGAAAATCCAAACTCATCTGATCAGCTGGCCAAGACCAGCACTGTATATTGAGAATGGATGGGCCCATGTGGAGGCATGAAAGGTGTAGACAGGCATTGTGACATCCACATAGGATTACCACCTTTCCTAGTATCAAAAAAGGGTTTGAACAGGAGAGCCCTTTAAAAAGCAGGGTGTTAAACTCAAAACCAGACGTGGCATCTCTTCATCCACTACACCACACTCAGCTCCCCTTCCTAAATGAGCCACATTGAGAACTTAAAGCAACAGCAAAGTGCAGCTAAGATCCTGTAGCTAAGGGTGGAAGACAATCATATTCGATATTATAGTGGCCCATTGGCATTGCAAAGGTCATAGGACATGCCACAACCAAGCCCAGATCATCTCTTCCCCTATATGTTGCACTATACATTGCAACACCATTATGCTACTCTTGACCAGAGGTACAGAGCACTGAAGGATACTTGTAGTTGTGGACCAAAAATAATAATAATAATATATAATAATAATGATAGGCAAAGCAGGACATCACCAGGCTAGACATAGAAAATATTTAAAGAAGAAAATAGACATTTATAGATTGTAATGGGCTGTGACTGATGAGTCAGTTTATTTCAGTTAAATGCAGAAAAAGTGTTGTTTTGTCAGTGGAGTCAATATGTTATAGAAAATTATAAAGTATATCACATTTCTTACTTTATCCAAACACATAACTATGACATAGTGAAAGAACAACAGTAAGAGGAATCTGGCACAGTTTTCACAATTTAAATTGCTGTTACAGGTTTCAATGTATTACTTTTTGTTGCTCTGCTGCCATCATGTGGACTGACTCAAAAAACGGAACATTTCCTTGATGGTTTCAATTCAGTTGAGTGCTGGAGTGGATACAGTCAACACTGCAAACATAGATTCAATCACTCAAAATAAATATCCTCAATAAATATAATTAAAACATCAAAGATAAGTTGAGAAACAACTCAAAGAAATACAGTAACTAGTGATGCCTAGTTATAACTAGTGATGCCTAGTTATAACTAGTGATGCCTAGTAATAACTAGTGATGAGCGAATCTGTCACCAAAAAATTCACAAAATGGTGAAAAATTTATATGTGCAACAATATTTTCTCTCTCCAAATGCATTAACGTAAATGGGCGTTTTTCTTGTGGTTACGTTATTGTCTTGGTGATTCTTTTTTTTACTTCGTGACTTTCTGACACATGCGCAGGAGATCCTTACCAGTTAATCCCTCTACTGCGCATGCACCACCAAGCGCCGGCGTAAACAGGAAGAAGACACTTGGGCAAACATGGCTGCCGTGAACTCAACAGGAGAGAAACTGCACGGAGGGGGGGTAGGCCGGTGGGGAGGAGGGAGGGAAGCCAACACGGGGGGGCGGGAGAGGATTTCACTCCCAAAGAAAATTAATGTGCAATCTATAGTGGTCAACAAACCAGTGGTAGAACTACTACTGCCCCTGCATACTACAACTTGCTGAAAACCAAGGGGGTGTGAAGGGGGACAGTGCCCCAGTGGAAATTTAGCACCAGGGCCTGTGGGGCTTTAGTTACGTTAATGCAACAAAAAATGCAGGGAATAGATTAAGTAAATTTGGGGATTTTAGTGCATAGTTCTTTTGGGGGTGATACACATTTACTTCCATTTGTATGTGCAGGTGCCCCCTGAGCTCTGCATTTTGCATCTAATATAGCAAAGTGGATCCAAATGGCACTTTAGAGCAAGATGTATATATACTGCCACAATATCTGCAATAAAGGAGATGAGGGCTTAAGCCCCCGTGAACTTCTTCCCTTTGTATATACTATATAGAGATCTGCACAGTGATGTAAGGGTTGTAGTAAGTGCCATACAATATGTATGGTTCCCGCACAGGTTATGGTATATATACTCTCTTCAGTATTTAGTCAGTTGGCTGGTTGGACTTACGCCTCTTCCCTTTTTCACTACATACAGTATATTCAAAACAGCAGATAGAATGAGGTGAGTTTGGCTTGCACTAGAATCCTTTGTGAGCACAGTTAAAATGCTGATAATAAGGGGCAGATTTACTATTGGTTGAATTTCGAATGAAAAAAAAATTCGAAATTTGACCAGGGAATAGTGAGGGAATAGTGAGGAATTTAAAAAAATTTGAATCTTTTTAGCGCAATTCCATCGATCGAATGATCGAATAGGGAAAATTCGGATTGAATATTTGAACAATTTTTAAGCGATCAATCGAATTTTTCTTATTCGATCTTAAGGAATGATCCCCATTTCGGTAGGTTTAATCTGGCGAAGTAGGTGATCGAATTTAAATTTAAATTTGAAGGGGAAGTATTCGACCATCTAATATTCGAATATTCGAATAAAATTAAATTCGAATTCGAATATTTGATGGTCGAATTTGGTCAAATGTGCTTAATTTGCATATTTGAAATTCGAATTCGAATCTTTTTGAAAATTGGATCAAATATTCGAATCCCTCATGTGAATATATGTGAATTTAGTAAATCTGCCCCTAAGTGTTTTGCATTTACAACGACTGACATCTCCTGCCACAGTTGAAGTGCTTATAATAACTGTTTTGGGTGGCTTTTACAATGGCAGATATCTTGTGTCACAAGTCTGATCTGATTCATGGCTGACGACAGTTACTTTTTTATTGATGCAAAAACCTTTCCTGTGCTCATTCCATATTTTCACCGACAAAGGCTGTAAGAGGAGTTGCCGAAAGAAATCTTTCCCTTAACAATGTTATCTGATTTTTTTGTTGGTCAGCCCAAGGTTGATAGCTTCCCTTTATTGCCTGCTATTCATTTTATTACTTGCAAATTATTAACCATAGGGAACTAATGGCTCACAGTGGTATGTGGGACAGAATTCTGCTACATTTGCTTGTCTTAGGGCAGACAACATGATATTTGCCATACCTTTATTCATTTACAATGTGGTGGTATATAAAATAAGCCAGCTTTCCTTTATATATTATTTATTTTATTTCAGTTATATCCACTAACTTGATATTGATTGTCCATGTTCTGCATTCAATTAAATGGAACAGTAATGCAGTGTCGGACTGGCCCACCGGACTACCAGGAAAACTCCCGGTGGGCCAAGGTGTCAGTGGGCCCTCATGCTGCTAAACTTTTGGCCTATTTCATGCCATTCCCTATTTCTATGAGAACAAAGAGGCTAAATAGATGGAATAAAGTAAAATAAACAAACTAGGAGAATAGAGGTTGATTGAGGAGATGAAGAATATTAGCAATGAGAGTGGGCCCCTGGTCTAAGGTTTTATGGTGGGCCCCTGGGTTAAGGTTTTTGGATGGGCCCCTGGTGTCCCAGTCCGACACTGCAGTAATGTAAATGTAAATGTAAAGTAATGATATTTATTTGCTGAAGTTATGTTTTGGTAGCTGAGAATGAGCAAAGTATAACAGTGCTTTATAAGTTCAACAGCCATTACACTTACAGTAACTTCAACTCTAACACTTTAAGCTGTATAGAAAGTACTGTTAATGCACAGTATAACTCTTGTGCACAGTGACACCTATAGGCCATTTGTATAAACACCACATATTCCTCCTATAGTAAGAAACCATTGGGACAAATGTAATAAACAGCAGCAATGAAACCATATGCATCTTAAAGGGGTTGTCCACCTGCAAACAACTAGTTGTTTTCAGATAGATCACTAGAAATAACGACTTTTTCCAATTACTGTCTATTTTTCCCTTTAAAGCAATATTATACATTCTTCACATCACATAGTCCTTTGTCCATGCAGGTAGTTTTCTGATTCTCTCAGTACGCCTTATAGGTTAAATTTATTCAGGCCTATTGCAGTTGGCTTCAGGAGTAGGAAAATGTCCTTCATCAAATGGAGCTTCTCCAAAGTCATATCTAGCAGGAGCAAGATGACTTGCATTCCATATGCGTCCATCAGATAGTTCATATTTGTATGGTCCTCGCTGGCGTCTCACTTCAAGTGGTGTAGTAAATTGAGATTGTCCTTGTTTCAGTATTCCTGGTTTCTTAATTCTGACTAAAGAACCAGGCTGAAAGTGCACCACGATTTCAGTATAAGCCTTGCATTTGGCTTGTTGACGTTTGACAATGTCAGCAGTAGATGAGTTTGTACGAAAAGTATTTGGTGGAAGTTTGATTTCTGCAACATGTAACTTAGTGCACATCTGTCTGCCATGTAATAATTCAGCTGGAGATGATTGGGTTGTTGCATGGCACGTTGCTCTGTAGTTATGTAGGAACTCTGTTGTAAATACTTTCCAAGATTTCCCAGTAAGGTTTGCTGTAGTTCAGACTTTGGCTGAATCGCTCGATTTTTACATTTGCTTTTGGGTAATACACTAAAAAATTTCTATTCCTCTCTCTCAGAAAGATTTCAAATTCAGATGAAACAAACTGTGGTCCATTGTCTGATCTTAATTATTTTGGATTACCTTCTCTGCTGAAGACATATCATCACTAATTTGTTACGTTTTGGTAGCCAAGGATGAGTAGCGTATAACAGTGCTTTTTTAGCAGGTTTATGCAGCCATTACACTTCAATAGTAACTTCAACTCAAACACTTTAAGCTGAATAGAAAGTATTGTGTATGCACCGTATAACTCTTGTGCACAGTGACACCTACAGGCCATTTGTATAAACACCACAAAACTGTTCATATTTGTCTGTGCTTGGCTATAATGTGGGGTTTCTAGAGATTCTTTTTCTTCTGGATTTTGAATCCGTTAAAGTAGAAGGAGGTTAAGAGCATGTGTCACTTATTGCTATGGAGTACTTTTTAGGGATGCACCTAATCCAGGATTCAGCTTTTTCAGCAGGATTTGGATTCATCCGAATCCTTCTGCCTGGCTGAACCAAATCCGAATCCTAATTTGCATATGCAAATTAGGGCCAGGGAGGGAAATTGCGTGGCTTTTTGGCACAAAACAAAGAAGTAAAAAATGTTTTCCCCTTCCTGCCCATAATTTGCATATGCAAATTAGGGTTCGGATTCGGTTCGGTCAGGAAGGATTCGGGGGTTCGGCCGAATCCAAATTAGTGCATTCGGTGCATCCCTAGTACTTTTTCCACCATAGCGCATTGGGCACAATGGAACCTTAAGCTTAATGCATAAGCAGGTGGCAAGTGCAGATATTCCACTACTCCCTAACTTGTACATCTGAATGATGCAAAAACTAAACAAGAGGCATTGGGAATAACCCCTACATGTGGCCCCATTTTGCGCCTCATGGATACAGTGCTGCCAATGCAGGAAATGCTGGATTCATGAGAAATGTGCAAGTCTTTTTATCCCACATTTTTTGCCCTTTGAAGCCCTTGGCAATGTAGCCTATGGCTAGGACAACACAGGACCCGAAATCAGGCTGTTGAAATCCAGAAGTCGATAGCCCTTGACCACTAGCAGAATCCCCTTCACTGTTTGCATATGGAAACCTTAAGTCGGCTCCAACACAGAAACACTCAGCAGATTTCAGTGAAGAATCCCGAGACTTTCCATTTTGAGTGTGTTCTGGCCGGAGCAGAGAAGAAGATTCTGTTAACATTCAAGGGCAGAAATTGGCCTTCTGATTTAAACAGGCTGATTTAGCCCTAGCCAAAGAGTTGTATCCAGTTTCTAGAATTGCAGTACTGTATAATATTAACACTGTGAAATAATGCAAATTGGTTGTTAATAATGTAAACGCAATTTCACACCTTAAAATAGAACATTTGATTGCAGAAACAATCTTGCTTCATTGAAATTCATTAAAATGTAACTTGCCTAGACCTCCAGTTACCTATCTCTAGACAGTGACACAACTAGCTTCAGCGGTTGCTACATGGCGGTTTCTGTATGCGCTGTTGAAAGAACCCACCGTCCAGCCACCCAAGATATGATTAACCTGACTCCAGTCTGCCCAATTGTAGGGCGGGATGTGCCACTCTCTATAGACAAATGTAAGAGGTTCTCTGCACGGTCATTATCAAAATATATGTGACATTAAGACATTATGAGTCAGATTCAATTCAGCAAGAAAAAGGTTTATCACGTGAAAAGTCATGGGCAAGATTCAATTTGAGGTGCAATTCAATTCAGAAATACTTATCTCACATTTTATTGTATGGAAACTAGTCTATGGGAAAAAAATGGAACTGAATTAGGAGAAAAGTTTTTTTGTTTAAAGGGTAAGGCATTTTTCAGTAGCTTTATGCACAAAATAGCTCAGTGTCCTTAATTTATTGATAATGGGTGAGTGCAGAGGACCTCTTGACTTTGTCTATATGAATGTAAGGACTCACCCTGATGGTCTAGCGGGCAGCGGGGTCCACCGCCGCTCCTTCGGCGTGGATGCCCACTGCGCAATGGCGCGAAATTCAAATGTATTTAAAGGCACATTTTGTATATTTTCACTGCCCATTATAGGTTTCCGCTTAGTGAGTTCATGGTGCCTATGTGTTGTTTTAAGCTGCTATATTCTGTGATCTGATTACCTGTTGAGACCCCTGCCTGTTTTGACTATCCTGACTTCTGGAATCCTGACCCTGCCTGGTAACCGACTATTCTAACCTGTACCCCATCTGATTGATCTCCTGGTTTGACCCTTGCCTGTTTGATTCTGTCTTTATTCTGCCTTTCCCAACTACGTTATCTGCCTCCATCTTGTACTGTGACCTTCTGCCCTAAGAACTTTGCCTTACCATCGTGCCCTTTTGCTCATCCAGAACCCTTAGCTTGGCACCTCTCTTAATAAGACCTGGCAGCATCCGATTAGCCGAGGGCTCTTCCCAAGGTGAAAGGCGGCTGTTATTGGTGGAAGCCAAGACCAGGGTGCCTAGCATTGGTTCTGGATTTAGGGTGCCGACCGTGAAAATGAACAATTGAAAAACCACTTAAAGTGGTGGTTCACCTTCAAGTTAACTTTTAGTATATTGCAGAAGGGGCAATTCTAAGAAACTTTTCAATTGGTCTTTATTATTTATTTTCATAGTTTTTTTAATGATTTGCAATTTTCTTCTGTTTTGTTGCAGCTTTCAAATGGGGGTCACTGACACCATCTAAAAACAAATGCTCTGTAAGGCTTCAAATGTATTGTTACTGCAACTTTTTATTACTCATCATTCTATTCAGTCCATCCCCTATTCATATTCTCTTATTCAAATCAATGCAGGGTTGCTAGGGTAATTTGTACCCTAGAAACCAAATTGCTGACACTGCAAAATAGAGAGCTGCTGAATAAAAAGCTAAATATCTATAAAACCACAAACAATAAAAATCAAAACCAATTGCAAATTGTCTCAGAATATCACTCTCTACATAATACTAAAAGTTAACTCAAAGGTGAATCACCCCTTTAATGGTTTAAAATGTAGCGGTGAACACAACATTGCCTTTTTTGCTATAGTCTACTTATCTCTAAAAATTACTTCTACAAACTTCACATCATTTTTAAGGCAAACTTTACAGAGAGTTGAAGTTAACCAAATCCAGCTCCACAGACGTTGCTCCCAGGCTGTTTGCTGAAGAATGGGAAGCACAAGTCCAGTGGCACTTTTAAGCCGCTGAAGACTTATGAGATTGTGTTTGTAGCTATAGATCTGTGAGTCATGCATGTTACAGCACCTCCCTGGCAGGGGGCAGTTTAAATAGAGCTGCCCATTCTTTTCCCTCTCACCAACTGGGAGGCTTTAGTTCCATAACAATAAGAAATAAAGGATATCTAAAGAGAAAGCTTTGTGGATTCAGACTATAAAGATGACCACCCCTTAACTGCCTGCGTTTGCCTTCAGCTGGAGGCCCCATCAGCACGTGGAGCTTTCCATTGCCTCTAACACTAAAGGCTATTGAAAGGGGGCAACCGCTATAAAAAATTCCTAAGGCCACACCTGCTGTAGCCTGCAGCTCCCTCCCTGCAGTGGCTTAATAGCAACTTGCCATTAACCCCATTAAAATGATAGTGGAATGCAAGACATGCTACTTATTCACCGCATGAAACTTAATGACAACCAATACAAATAATGAAGCACAATATGATGTTTATGTATGAGGGAATAAAGGTTTGGTATTGTTGTCACCTTTTTGTTTCATTTGGCACACTGGACTTGCTCTGCCATGGTGCATTAATATATAGGAGGGCTATGAAATAAAAGTACACGTGAATAGGCCATTCTGCAATAAAAGACTTCTAACCTCATCAAAGTGTGATATGGAAATATGTAGAAATGTAGGCCAAAACACCCAATGCCACCAACTTGGTGTGCGCTAATAGATAGAATTCTTGTGCAGAAAGTATAGGAAAGAGTGTTGTTTTTGTGACAACTACGGAACACTTGCACCTTTGCACAGGACTGCATGTAAACAGCTTTACTGCTTCAGTAAAGGCAGCCATACTATATGGATCACAACAGAGAATCCCAAAACAAATCTTAGGGCTTTGTAGGATGTATATTTGGAGCCACGCTGACTACCTGTAGCACTGTATCCTTGTGTTTACATCTGTGCCTGATGGATGCCTAATGAGATGTTTTTTTTCATTGAGGACAGTGGCTTAATGGAATAAATTGCAATATCTGTTCTGGTACCTAATGGAGCAACAATAATGGAACAAGTATTTCCCAGGCCGGACACTCTACCTTCCTTCAGATTTGTGCAGGCGTGAGCATCCTGCAGGCCCCTGGTAATTCCACCCCTGTGGATCAAAGTCTTGCAAACTGATTTACCACCCCTGTCCCTCTACATCCCATTAAACTTTAGGGTAATGGCTCAGGGGGCATTTTGCAGCCTGCGATAAATCTTCCATACCATATGTAACAAACTGTTCTTCGTATCCGTCCCACCAGCCAACATTCAGAACACTGGTGGTGAAACAATACACAGATTGCTTACATTTTATGCGATTGCGCCTGCACTTGAATTTGCAAATTACCCCCCTTCATATGTTTAATTTATGCATTGCTGCAAGGGTAAGGTGTGGCACTGGTCTAGCTGGTGCCTACACCTGTGCCTACTATGTCTATGCTATATATTAACTTAGTTTCCATAGAACGTTCAAAACTATGTAAAACTTGCCAAAGGAATTTTCCCAAAAAATATAAATAACTGGCATGCCCTATATTAAATTATCTAGTATATTAACAAAAGGAATCCTGGGAATGAATTCCAAATAAGCTTCAAGAAAATCCCATTTACATGGGTTTATCCTATTGGCTAAAGCTCACCTACTTGGTTTTTAAAGCAGAAGCCAGGATAATAGCTGATCAGATTTCCAACTACAGACTAGTATATTAACAAAACGGACATTTAAAAATGTGTTGCTTAAAGTAGTAACAGGCAGCAGAGAAGCCCTTTTTTATGACAGACAGCAGGGAATGTAAAACATTCAGTCTAAAGCATTTAGATGTCAAGTTCAGCCTATTGATGCAGGAAGATTAGCGAGACTGATTGTAATGGAGAAAAATGGGCAGACATCTTTATGCTGAGTTAGCAGGTCAGGTCAGAGAGGGGCCGCTAGGTCCTTGTGTGAGGAACAATAACCCAGATAAATCACTAAGATTTGAGTATATGGTGTCACAAAATATTCATCACTTATCAATTTCCAAATCAGAGTACAGAATCCCGGTCTCCAGATATTATTTGAATTAAAAACTGAAGGGTACAACTGGTATGTTGAAAATTGTATTCAAATAATCTTTTTCTTTAAATAAATCTTGGATTTATTATTTTATGACTCACTTTTAGTGCACTTTTGTAAAGGTGGCCATATACTATAAGACCTGCTCTTTTGGCAAGGTCGCCAAAAAAGTGGATCTTTCTCCTGATATGTCCACCAAAGGCAGGGCAATATCAGGCTAATCTAGTGCCAAATGATCACAATCATGATCACAAGTCAATGAGGTCCTCGATCAATATTTTTGGCCAGATATTGGTCAGGAGGCCCATTGGAAGGTCCCATACATAGGCAGATAAGCTTCCGAATTGGCTGTATATGGCTGCCTTAACACTTCTTGAAGGGATACTGTCATGGGAAAAAATGTTTTTTTTTTAAAAATGCATCATAAGTGCTGCTCCAGCAGAATTCTGCATTGAAATCCATTTCTCAAAATAGCAAACAGATTTTATTTATATTTCATTTTGAAATCTGACATGGGGCTAGACATATTGTCAATTTCCCAGATGCCCCAAGTCATGTGACTTGTGTTCTGATAAACTTCAATCGCTCTTTACTGCTGTACTGCAAGATGGAGTGATATCACCCCCTCCCTTTTTCTCCCCTCCCAGCAGCCTAACAACAGAACAATGGGAAGGTAACCAGATAACAGCTCCCTAACACAAGATAACAGCTGCCTGGTAGATCTAAGAACAACACTCAATAGTAAAACCCATGTCCCACTGCGTACTATTCAGTTACTCTGAGAAGGAGAAATAACAGCCTGCCAGAAAGCAGTTCCCTCCTAAAGTGCTGGCACAAGTCACATGACCAGGGGCACCTGGGAAACTGACAATATGTCTAGCCCCATGTCAGATTTCAAAACTGAAATGGATTTCAGTGCAGAAGTCTACTGGACTTCACCAAGCTACTGTAAGCGCGCCAACTTCTTTGTCCCCTTTTTTATTTCCAAAACATTGGGAGGTATGACATACATCTGAATTCCAAATAATTTTTTTTAACTTAAATAAAATGTTGAAGTAATTTGATTTCACCAGATTAACTCCATCTGAATTTGACATTATTAACTGCAGCAACACAGAGTTTATGATTTACATTAATTTCCAATTCAAGTTTTACTCCATCCTGGGAGGGTAGCATTCACAAAAGTGAAATTGTGAACCTGAAATTGGAATCAACACAATATTGAAATTAAAGTGGAGTTAAAAAGAATGTATAATTAAGAAAGATGGAATAAAAATGCCAAAATTGCTTTGCTCCAATTTTACGTTTAAAAATACTTCTGCAGTAATATAGAATGAAGGAAACTGGAATTCAAACAACAGGCATCGTTTTTATTGTTAAATGATTTTCTGCATTAAACAAATATTTTACTCTAATGTAACTCTTAATTTGTCTTTATGTCACTTTTGTGAATTCTCCCTAGTCCTTGTTCTAAGAGGGGCACATTTTTTAGCAGCAGGCAGTATTCGTAATTATTTTAAATGCAATTGTCATTGCTGCCCATGAGGAGTCAGTAATGAGTCAGCAGAATCCTTGATCATCTTGTAATCAGCATTTAAAGAGGCTGAAATGGATGCAGACTAATGAATGAGCAGCTGGAAAAGCAGAGAGAAATCACAATGAGGTGTCACTTGGGTTCAGTTACCAAAAATGGGGCAAGGTGCAAATGTTGTCTGTTCTTCTCCAGCCAAGAGAGATCTTTTATTCTGTTGACTTCCCCCTTTGACAACCCCCTTTGGTTGTGCCCTAGGCAGGTGCCTCTTCTGCCTACCCCTAGTTCCAGCCCTGCTGAGCGCAACTTCACATTTTAGTGAATTTTCATAGCACTGGTGAAACTATGCCTGGCGAAGTGCGGCGAACGCTAGCGAAGCCAACGCAGGCGCAACTACACAGGTTAGTGAATTTATATATAAACAATGAAACATTGGATGTGTAAATAATGACCACTGACCGGACAGTAGTAGGTAACATAAGAACAGGATTTACACCATGTGATTGTATCTCTGAAATGAGATTTGAGGATGCAGACAAACTTGGTAAAAATCATGAAGAAGCTTTATTAATCATTAGTGATGGGCGAATTTATGCGCCAGGTGCAAATTCCCGTGATTCACCGCCGGCGAATAAATTTGCGAAACGCAAGCGAAAATTTGCTGGCATGAAAAAAAAACGAGTTGCGCGTCGAAAACGATGCAACAAGTCGAAAAAGACTCGGGTCGTAAACGACGCGACACAAAAACATTGCGACGCGCATCGTAAACGACGCGACAAGTCAAAAACGGCGCAACGTGCTTCAAAAACATGCCACGACTCGTTTCGCTAATTTTTCGCTGAGGAAGGAAGTGTACTGGAACTTTCAGCTGGGAGCTGTCACACCCAAGGGTCTTAACAGAGAATGGGAATTAAATTGCTTTATTGAATATGTGTTAATCTTCATTAAATCATTTTCTTTTAAAAGTTTTTTTCATTCTGCTTTATGAATCATTTAATTGAATTGATTCAACAATTCATTATGAATTTGGATATTTGACATAACCAATTTCAGATGACTCAAATCTTGTAGCCAATTAATATTTTAATTATTGGTCATCACCCAAAAAAATCGCTTGCAATGCCTTCATATAAAATCCAGTAACAAGAACAACGTGAATGCTGAGTTTTGGCTCACTAAAGTATATGTTCAAGCTGCTACTGGAGTACTCTTGGGCTTAACCAGATGTGTGAACACATTGAGAAATATCAGCCTAGATCATGTCCCCTGTGTGTTTTCTTGTTATCAGGGAAATATTAAATTCACTCTCTTCATTGCTAACATATAAGACACATGCTCTACATCTAATCTACATCTAATCCCAGAATAGCAGCATTGAAGTTACCCAAGTTTTTTTTTATAGATGCTCAATTCCAACCCTAAAATACTGCATTCCCATTTCTGAATATACTTCATCTGAGCAAATAAAATAAGAAAGTACTGCTGCGGGCAATTTTTATCCATATGGGAAAAGATTTTCAAATGGGCAG
>CM044436.1:90115227-90130695 GCA_024363595.1 Xenopus borealis
ATGAATGGCTCAAACACTTCTCAAATGGGCTCCCAAAAACTTACTGTTTACACAAACTAAGTTGAATCAGAATGCCATAATGCTCATGAAGGTTTCTCCAATCAGTCAATACAGCCTGGGTTACTTTGCGCAACAACGTTCCAGTTGAACAGACTGTAGTGCGATAAAAGCATCAACCCAACAGTTTAAAGAATGACACAAGAGAAGGCAGGACAAAACCATCCTTCATTTAGTGTGCAGACCGTAGTGCATGCTTCTATGACAATCACTTTATCTGAGCGGTTTCCCTGCCAAGAGGGATCCTGAATGCGGCAGCGTACTACTGCTCCGAACACACAGGAAGTTCGTGTTGTAATGGAGTCCTCTTAGGATAGAAAGTGTGGTGCAGGTCATAATTCAAAAGGGAACTCAAAGATTCCATATAAATATCAGCAAAGCGGGACAAGCGCCTCAGGAAATAGGTTGGATTATGGTCAGTCCTGAATATGCTGCCAAACTGTCTGTTGAACATGGTTCTTGTCAAATCTCTGTGGAAAACACATTAAAAAAAAAACAACTTTTGTCACATGGTTACAGTTTTATCAACGACAGAAAAACACACGAGCTGGAAAGGAATCATTTGGCATCCATTAAAAAACAAACAAACACAGAAGTCAGAAGAAGAATTTTTATAATCTCCACAGACAACTACAAATCTAAGCACTAAGCAACTACAAGTATGGGATTCATTTTCGGGAAAACCCATTATCCAGAAAGCTTGGAGTTGCTGAAAGGCCATCTTCCACAGAATCCATTTTAGTAAAAAAAAAAAAAAATCCTTTTACTCTGTAATATCATAACAATACCTTGTACTTGATCCCAACTAAAATGTATTATTGAAGGCAAAACAACCCTATTGGGTCAAACAAATTTTTGAATGTTTTATTTTTAGTAGACCTAAAGGTATGGCGATCCAAATTATGGAAAGGTTCTGAGCATTCTGGATATCAGGTCCCATACCTGTAAAACAATTTACCTCAAATAAAGCTTACATATCATTAAGAAATTGAACAGCTGAACAAGCGCCCCACAAATATCACATTATTAGAATATGCAGTATGGTGGTGTACAAAAGACTTTGTGCAACCCAACCTCATCTCTTGTCTTTCTTTGATCCAGTCTTGTAGGACCATCTGTGATTCTGCATCCCTGTACACCTAGTAGGAAAGAAACATGTGTTTAGAGCTGCTGCAGCAAGGACTTGGGAAATAGCAAAGTTTGTTTCTCTGAAGCATACATTTATAAAAGAAAAGGCTAGGATAATTAACTGCATCAGAAGTGACTTTTACACAGAAGGCTGCAATGATATTCAGGCCATACAATAACTTGTTTGCATTCCCACCTGAAACACCACTTATTTTATGTTATTGTATAAAACTCATTTCTATATTCCAGGTCTTAAGCATCCACTTTTGTCTAAAGTGTATTACATACAAACCTCTTTGTATCACATCAAGACATATAATCAGGTTCTTCTTTTATTGGGAAGAGAGCCTGTAGTAAGAAGGGTAGGATGACTTACTATTCTTCCCTCATGTTTATGTGAAAAAAACTGAAGCAGTACCACCTATCCTCTATACTTTATAGAGGTACATACAGTATACTGTATTTCCACAGACAGCAAAATACAATGAGATGTTCCTAACAGCTTCGCTTCTGCCTCCTTTTGGTCTGGTCACACTGCTTGTAGCCTGTATGTATATGGCATGGCAAAGATCAATATGCAGCAGTGGCACTTAAATAGAAAAAGGAGGTTACACTGAATAGTAGTAAATGAAAGTGACAGTTTTAGCGGTGAGCAATTAAATTTTATGTCCTGAGCATTAATAATAAATATGTACACTTATAGGGGTTGTTCGCCTTTGAGTTAACTTTTAGAATGATGTAGAGAGTGATATTCTGAGATAATCTGCAATTGGTTTTCATTTTTCATTATTTGTGGTTATTTCAGTATGATATAAAGCAAGATAGTCTTATATAATTTGCAATTGGTTTTCATTTCATTCATCTGGTTGCTAGGGTCCAAATTACCATAGCAGCCATGTATTTGAATAAGAAACTGGAATATGAATAGGAGGGGGCTAAACAGAAACAATACATTTGTAAGAGAATTTTTCTTCTAGACTTGGCTTTCCTCTCTCACAGCTTTATGTGGAGGTTCACACCGCTGCTCTGTACAATAATTAACCATTAAATCTAATAAGCTCAAGCAGTAACACACTGACTCTAGCAGTGCTCAGTAACATTAAAATGTTCTCATATGACAAGTACAGTACTACTAGGAGTTTCCCAGCCTTTCCTTGCATGTCAGCAATGAAACACCCTTGGAAAAGACACACATACTAGTAATACTAGTAATATAAACAAACATTCTGCCCCACGCTCAAGCACAGACAGAATTTAAAAAAAAAAAAAGCAACACATACCTGCATCCGTTCAAGCAAACCAGTTAGACCTTGAAGCCAAGCCATGGTTTTAATGTAATGAGAGGTGTTCATGATTTCAATCTCTGATTTTAACTCTGGGATAATGGCACCTGTCCTCCATCCATGCTTTAGGGTCAGATCCTGTTTAAAATTAAATTATTTTTTGTTTTACTTTGAACTTTAAAAATATCCACCCATGACTTGCATAACATAGTGGTCTCATTAAATCAATTTTCTATTAAATGTTAAAGGGGAAGTATTCATAATATAAAATGCACATAGCATAACCAATATATGTTAAAAGAAATATTTTCTTTTTATGATGATTTTTTCCCTACTACTTTAAACATAACATTTTTTTTCCAAAGTCTCCCCAGAACTCTCTTTTCTTTCTACTGGCAGCTTGGCAAGATCATAGTTGCTTATGTTTCAGTTCAGTAAGCTTCCCATTTCCATTATAATTTTAATAGGGCAAAAAGTTTCCTTCACTGAAGGTGTGGGCCAACAGATAACATTATTTGGGGAAACAGTGGTTTTTTTAAACATGCCCCCTGCATGCACTCAGCCATTTGAATCAGGAGGGAGCTACCGGTGAGGGGTAATTTTTGATCACATGCATATAATGAGTAAGTCTTCTGACACTATGCCAACACTGCCAAACAACTTGGGAGCTCCCTTCCAATGGGTGGCATTTGATTTAAAAAGACACCTTGCATTTTTTCCTCTGCTGGAGGTGAGGGCTAAAAGAGCCTGCACTCCAGCTGGGAGAAACTCCCCCCACCCCAAGCTTTAAGCTACCCTCCCTAGGAGGTAGCCCACAGGGTGGATGGCCATGTTGGAACACAGAGCATAGTGCCTCAGTTGTCTACTGTTATAGGTGCACATATAATGCATTGCCAGAGAATAATAATAATGGGCAAACTGGGAAGATCCCTCTTTATGTGCATACATGTTATAAACATGACTGCCCTCACCGGGCATAGCCTGCACTTCTGGTGAGGGTAAATATATTTTTTGTTCACTTTTTACGGGGGAGGGGGCAGCCGGGGATGATGCTGGCCTCAGGACAGCTCTAAAATAAATACAGCCCTGGCTGCAGGCGGGTTGTTGGGGTTGAACTTCCCCATCGTGCCAGTGACCTTACTATGCCTGGATTCCTCTACAGGAATGTCAGAGGGGAGGGTCAGGTGCAAGCCTAGAAATACCAATGCTCCCCCAGTTAGGGTCTGGTGCAGATCAAATTTTTGACACTATTTCTATAACATGCGGCCTACAAGTTTATTTGTCATAACACCAAATGCCAAAGCCTTTTTATAGTGTTATCCAATTACATGATACCAGAAGGTGCCAGACATGGCCAGCAGAACAGGGCTGAAAATGGCACAAACAAACATTCTTTAAAGCACATGACCTGCACAGAATAATATCTAATCAAAACTAGCATCATTTTTCCATTGTCAGCCAACAAGAGTTAATTCTTGAGAAAATACAGATTAAAATCTGTATCTTAACATTATAGTGCTGTCCAATATTCTGAATTTTATATAATATTATTATTAAAAGTCTCTTACCGCTAAATCACTGTATATATGATCTCCAAAGTACAAAACCTTTGACCCTCTCCATCCAGTGAGCTTAAGAAATTCAAACAAATTACCCTGGAAAGGAAACAAAAATAACAAACCACAGTCATAATACAAAAAAAATACCCGTCAGTTAATAAACCTATTTATAATAACAAAACCAATAAAAGAGACAAGGAATTTGTATGTTACAAATACAACATTTAATTTTAGCAATGGTAATCTCAGATATGCTTTTAATAGGATTATGGAGGGATGCAAGCATTTTACAATACACTGCTAATAAAGTATCAAAATCTGGTACAAAATGGCACCAACCATACCTGCTTGTAGGTTTGACCTTTTTCAAGATGGTGAATTTTATCCCACAACAGAATTCCTCTTTCTGCAACCTTACGGAAGGGCCTAAATTGTGGAGAAGGAAGAGGACATTTAATGATATACAAAAGTATTCTCATCATTACAAAAAGAAGAAAAGAAAAAAAAACTATATTTAGACAAGAGCATTATATTTATTAATGTAATACATTTTTTGTTTTGATGTAACATAGTAAATCAATTTTTCTAGGCTACTTTGAAGTGGTAGCTGCTTATTAAAGTCTATATACTGATTTTCATTTAATCAGCTTGGATAATGCCTTTAGATAACAAAGGTGAAAGTATTTATCAAACCAGAAACAAAACAAACATTTTATTGTTAATGGGAGTGACCTTTTTTGAGCAAAGGATGAAAATAAGATCTGAAATCACAGTCCAACATTTGATTTCTTTATACAGTATTTTCTTTTCAAGTACAATTGATCATGCATACCAAAACTCATGTGCTGCAACAACATTGCAAATATAAACGTTATCTGCAATCAGTGATGCCAAAAAGGAAGTGCAAGGAGCCAAGTATTTTATCTACTAAACTGCACACTTGGTTATGTGTTCCATGTCTTAAAATCACTATAAGCAATTAAAAAAATTTTAAAATAAACTCCGTTCAAGAAAATACAAACATTAGAGAGTCACAGGTCAGCGGACAGCAAACCTGCAAGTTCTTTTTGATAGGCCTCTTATTAACATATATAATGGATTGTTCCGAAAATATAGTTCTCCTTTAAAAATAAAAAAAAAAAAGCCTAAATAGCATGAAGAAAAAGAATCAGTGTGGAAAAAAAAGGGAATGCCCCTCAAATTTTTTTCTTAAATAGCAGAATGAGTGTGTTAGAAGTTTTATAAACCTATTTAAAGGAACAGTTCTGTATAAAAATAAAAACTGGATAAATAGATGGCTGTGCAAAATAAAAAATGTTTCCATTATAGTTAGTTAGGCAAAAATGTAATGTATAATGGCTGGAGTGACTGGATGTCTAATAGAAATAGCCAGAATCAAACTTCCTGCTTTTCAGCTCCTTAAGGGCCCGAGACGCTTGTAAGCGCTGAACGCAGGTTCAGACGCAACATGCTGCATCTGAACCTGCATTTGGCGCTTACACACGTCTCATGGGTACTACATCATTGAAAAGAATGTAGTGCGTCTAGACCTGAGCTCCCCTGCGGCTGAACGCAGCCAAACGGAACACAGGGGAGCACAGGTAACAAACACCCATGTGTAAGGGCGCTAACTGAGTTAGTCAGCACCTTGAAGGGGGGCCACTTGGGGAAATAACTGTTCAGTGAGTTTGCAATTGATACTCAGCATTCAGCTCAGATTCGAAAGCAACAGTTTTGGCTAATTAACTATATTAGAAAAAAAATTTAATTTTGCACTGCCTATCTATTTTCACAGTTTTTATTTTTATGCTGAACAATTTCTTTAAAATTAAATTCCTTTATTCAATAGAACTTTCATAGTTAATTCTTAAAGACGAATTATTGATGAGAATTTTTTGAAAAGTTTCGTTGCTAAAATGATGTCCAGTTATCAATAAACTCATGAATTATGGTTAAATAATGCATTGAATACTCAGGAAAACTCACCTTCTCTTGTCATTGAAGAAATTCGGTTTGTCAGCTTGAACAATAACCACATCAAAAAGATCCCGCCAGTCTTTACCTACAATGAAATTCATTCCTTTGTTCCTGAAAGTGAAATATGTATTCTACTCAAGATTATAAAATATGGCGTTAATAGTATTATTACGGATTCTGTCCCCCCCCACCCGTGCGGTGAAATGAAAGAGGATATAAAATTGGTGTGTCTGTGTTAGATTGAATACCACCATGCTATTAACACCAGGACCCACAGCATCATCAGGGCTACCATCAGAACAGAGACAGTGCTGCAAATGTAATTGTAATATATAGTCTCCTATTAGGATGAAAAGCTTTTGGAGGCCATTATACTACATAGGTTTTACTTCCAATTCTAGAAATTTTCCATTGTTTCGGTTTCAAATTTCAGTAATTTTCCATTCCTCACAGTGCTTCCCCTTCTACATAACTCGCTCTAGTACATTGGATTTATGTTAATGTGGTCTCATAAAGAAGGACATAAAAGGCCCCAATAGAAGATCAAAGAACATCCAGTCAGAAGCTACAATGTTCAGCTCTACAGGACTCTTTGCTACAGGTAAAATTACTGACTGGTTGATTATAAATAAAATCACAATAGAAACATGGCAATGAATCATCCCAAAATACGCCAGAAGTGTATGCGCCACTTCCTTGCTTGTGACGAATATAATTTTTAAGATTATCTCAATGTTCTTCTTGGACTAGTCATCAATAGGACATTAAAAACTCAAGATTTTAAAAGGAAATGTATACTTATTTCTGCAACTTCTCTTTAATATAAATGAATATGACTGGGAGATGGAGTTCTTTTCACAAATGGTTACAGAATACTGTATATCACAACATACATCCCTATTTTAAAGAAATACTTACACAAAACTGCTGGGGCTATTTGTGATTAGAAACATTTTCTTCCCATGATTTGCCAGTTTTGACAAAACAGCTTGGGTTCTTTCTCCATAGCAAATATATCTTCCTAAAATGCAAAAGACAAAAAACAATATCATTTCAGACAAACAAGTGTGTGTGAGCTAGTTTAAATGGGTCATTTATGGTCGTTAATTGCAGATGCTCAAAGCAACCATAAATTCCATCTAATGGAAAAAAATTGCCATGCACTTCGCACACACAAGCTCGTGTGTCAGCAATTTAAACACCGCACAAAGTTCGGATTCAGTTTGGTATTCGGCCAAATCCTTAACCAAGGATTAAGCCTAACCCTGTAAAGAAGGGTTCAGTGCATGTCTAATTAAATGTTCATATCTTTATAATCAACAACGTGTTTTTTTTAATGTGTGAATTAGATACACAGCAAGAGAACTTCATAACAAAAATTCTAAATTAAACCACTTGTAAACTGCCCCTAACTCACCAATGTCAGCTTCAACGGCTCTATATAATATTCCTTTTACATGAACATCTCTTATGGCTTCCTGGTAAAAAAAAATAGAAATTACCTGTTTGTCAGTCTACTGTTATACTCCATCTACTAGAACCTGTTGTAGAGAACCTAATTCACAATGCATGAAAATACAGACATGCACGCAAAAACAGTCATGTAATAATGTAAACAACAGTGTAAAGGATCGTCAAATAGCATATAACTAGTATGTGAGTTTGTGTGTGTGACTATGTTAAAACCCTGCATCTCTAATATGGATTAAGTCCCTTAGCATATTTTCAGAAAAGCAAACTGCACTTCTTAGATCTTACAAGCAAAGATGGGCAGAGTATTGGTATTACAGGTAGGAGACCTGCTGTCCAGAATGCTTGGGACCTGGGGTTTTCCAGATAACAGATCTTTCTGTAATTTGGATCTTCATACCTTAAAGGTGGTCATGCACAGTGAGATCTTGAAGACCATGAGGTGGGCGATATCAGGTGATCCGTAGGGCCCAACGATCAGATCACAACGGAGGAGGTACGGGCGGTTTTTAGTCCCATCCGATCTACATCTGGCTGACTTTATTTACCAGAGTAAATATCTCAAGTTACAGACTAAGGCAGAGGGCACAGTGGGTGTACAGCTTGCCTACATTACACTGGCGGAGAGAAGCGGATCCACTAATTTCTCTCCGCCTGTATTTTTCCCTTTGTTGGGATGCCTTCTGTACATCCAGTGTGACCTTAGCTAAGCACATTAAGCATCTTGCCTTTGTACAAAAAGCAATATGTATTTCTGTGGGAAAAATAAGTAGAGCCCCTATTGATGCTTTCTTAAATCATACTTTTGTGCACTTAACATAAATCCCGGTAGTTTGACAAGGTCATCGTCCTCCACTTAACGCATGGTCATGTGTGACTGAAACAAGCAGGAATACATACACTAGCATACCTTCACATCTTTGTACAGGTGAACTGGTTCATAATCAATGTTGTTTTTCAGAAAGTACTCATTAACACAGGACAGAAGTGTCATCTCTGGCAATGAGAATATATCCATAAACTGCTTCAGTGTATTTCCCTCTGAGCTCTGAAGAAAGAAAACCCAAGTAGAATACATAAATTTCATTTCAGAGTCAAGATAACCAACAACTACCAGTTCTATGAGATTAGCCCAAAGCTAAATATACCATTTTTGTTAACCTAGGGAAACACGTAATATTAATGCATAGGCTGCATATTTAAAGGGCTTGTTCACCTTTGAGTTAACATTTAGTATAATGTAGAGAGTGATATTCTGAGACAATTTGCAATTGGTTTTCATTTTTTATTGTTTGTGGTTTTATAGTGATTTAGAGTTTTATTCAGCAGCTCTCTAGTTTGCAGTGTCAGCAATTTGGTTTCCAGGGTACAAATTACCCTAGCAACCTTGCACTGATTTGAATAAGAGACTGGAATATGAATAGGAGATGGACTGAATAGAATGATAAGTCATAAAAAGTGGCAATAACAATACATTTGTTTTTAGATGGTGTCAGTGACCTCCATTTGAAAGCTGCAAAGAAACAGAAGAAATTTGCAAATCATTAAAAAACTATGAAAAATAAATAACGAAGACCAATTGAAAAGATTTAAGAATTGGCCATTCTGCAATATACTAAAAGTTAACTTGAAGGTGAACCACCCCTTTAAAGTTCAATACGGACACTCTTTTGGTCTGCATATGTGACTCTCTGCCTGCAGTTAAACAAACTCTCAGCACCCTTCTGATAGAAGACCACAGAAGTTAAATTATAATTGAACAGCATAATGTTATAAATTTAAAGGGTACCAATGGGAGCCAAATTGTTTCACAAAATGGAGGTACAGTCTAATAGAGCCGGCACATAGGTTGTGGGAAAACAAGCATTTGCATAACAGGATATGCTTTCTTACATACCTTTTCCAGTTATTGTACATTGGATAAGCAATCTGTGATCCTCAAGTAGAGATATGGTTAGCAAGCCTCTGAAGCAAGTATATAACTTTAATATGACTAGAATAACCCTACTTTGGGGTAAGTATAGGAAGCAAAACCAAGTAGGTGCCATGCAGTGTATCCCAAGAACTATAGTGAGCAAAATGATCAGGGTGGATTCCAAAGCATTTAGTCTGAATATACTAATTATGTCTAATGATACCTTTCCATAAAAGTCGCTCATCTGTTCCAGAGGAACATGGGATCCTTCATACATTTCAATGACTTCCGAGTCTGGTACAACATTTAATCCTCTGTTGAGATAATGCAAACATTACTTCCACACGCTATAATAAAACTACAGCCACGGAGATAACATATTTCCCAATACTTCTGATTGTCATTCAGTAGTAATATTGCCATATTATAAAGGTGGCCACAACATCCTACTTTTTTATACAATTTGATCAATTGTCAACACAATATTAGACTTGTTGGTGTGCTCTCCTATTCTCCTGGCCAAAATGCATCAGTGAAAATTAAAACTGGGCAAAAGGCAATCAGACCGAGTGTAAAGGGTCCTCATACACCTATAAAACTTAGAGACGTTTATTCCCTTATAAGGGTCCTGCTTAATTAAGTAGTAATTAAAAAGAAAGCAATTTTGCAACCTTTGTAACTTAAGCATAGCCATCTTATTATGCAAATACTACTCAGTAGGGTTAATAGGCCATAGGCAATCTTGGGCCTACTGTGCACATTCAGGAGCCCCCCCCCCCTCCAAAAAAAAAAAAAGACCCTGAACTGTAAGCTCTTATTAAGCAGGCCCTTTATATGGAGGGGAAAAGGCATAAGCCATCTGCCTTCCGTCCTACTATGCAAGGTCTCACTCACAATATGTCAAAACAATACAACTTTACTAGTACTGTGTTCTATTACTGAACCTGTTCTAAACCAAGGTCCATAGATTATATCTCCAACATCCTTCCAAAGGACCAGGAGTGAAGGCCATACTGGTAGTTGTGGATCTGCAACATCTGATGCCCTGAACTTCCAGAAGTATTTAAAACACAGAATTAATAATTCATTAACTAAAAGATTCAAGATAACAGAAAAAATATATAAAAATAAAGAAAACAGAGCACAGATTTTGCTATAAAACCCCTTGTTGTGGGATGTTTTTAGAATTCGAATGACAATGAACTCACCGATACACTGTTCCTAATTGAATGTAATGAAATGAATCAATCTTCATTAACAAGGCCTTAAAGATAAACAAAAATATATGGCAAATTAAGCTTGAACACATTAAATGGGAACTCCACACAAACATAACTTAAGTTTTTTGAAAAGCTGGCTGACTACAGTTACTTTGTATCAGCAGCCATCTGTCCTGTCTGGCCTGCATCCTCCAAACCCCACAATTCCCTGCACACGTGATATCAATAAGGAACAGAACATCACAGTGCAATACATCAAGGGTTATGTAGTGCCTGCATGCTGTCTGTGGAGAAGTTGTTACAATTTGTAACATCAGTGTTTAGTCCCTCCTTCCCTTCCAGGATTTCAAATGATGCAGAGAAAGAAGAACTGAAACTCCGGGCCAGTGCTCCAATCACCGGGGTTATACAAGCACCACAGAGAGATCTACTTCTGTATTTGTGCAGCTGCGCATGCGCAGTAGAACGAAAAGCCGAACTTTAACAAAAAAGTAGGCTTTTTTTATTAAACTGCACATGCGTCCGCAGTCCGTGGAAATCGAAGACAGAAAGAAAACAGAAGTAGATCGCTCCATGGTGCTCACTCGTATAACCCTGGGCCAATGCAGATTTCTGTGGATAGGAGCACTGGCCTGGGGTTTCAGGTAGGTAGATGCAATCACTTGGGGGTGCACAACATTTGGCACCCCCAAGTGCCTCCAGCCTTTCCTTCTCCTTTAAAATTACACAGCTGCAACACTATACAAACAAATTAACTACATTATGTTTAGGTTTCTTGTTCCTAGTACCAACATGTTACTTGTGCCCTTCAAAGTAAAGGTTGATACAGGCATAAAGTGTTGCACTTGAACACTGTTTTTAACTCGTTACGCTTTATTAAGTAGAAATGTTTACAACACTACCTACTAATTACAATGTTTTGTATCAAACATACCAAACATAAGTAGTTGATAGTGTAACCGAGATTATATCTAAAGTCTAACTTCTACTGTATACAGAAGAACATTTATCAAGGGTCAAATTTTGAATTCATGTAAGATTTTTTGGAACGCCCATAAACTCTTAATTTGACTAGTCTAAAATGTATTAATAAAATCAAATTAATACAATTAAAGCACCCAAAAACTTGAAGTGAATTTAAACACACTCGAATTGAGTTTTGATTTACACTTACCTTATGAACATCATAATGAAGGCCACGGATTGCAAAATTTGGGTCATATTCATACCTCTGTATTTCCTTAGGATACTAAAAGGATAAAAAAAAATAATAGTTGCAGGAAATGCACATTTAAATTAGATTAAATAAGATTTAAGAAATATAAATCCCCCCCCCCACAGATAATCAGCAGAGTAAAACCTTCTCAGTAAAGTATAGTTTCAGACCTGAGACCTATTTATTGCCTTGGAAAGAGTAATGTAATAAGTTAACCATTTTTAGAATTTTAGCTACATCAACCAATACTAACAGCTTTTTAATGAGTCAGCCGAATTCTAAATAAGCACTGCAGTAACAACTATTTAAAAAAAAGCTGTGATATATTAAAGGGGTAGTTTACCTTTAAGGTAACTAAGTATGTTATAGAATGGCCAATTCTAAGCAGTTTTCATATTGGGCGTCGCTGACCCCCTTCTAAAAAAAAAAAAAAATGCTCTGTAAGGCTACAAATGTATTATTTTTTAATTTCTATTACTGATCCTTCAATTTAGGCCCTCTCCTTTTCATATTCCAGTCTCTTATTCAAATCAATGCATGGTTGCTAAGGTAATTTGGACCCTAGTTACCAGATTGCTTAAAATGCATATTGAAGAGCTGATGAATAAAAAGCTAAAAGAAAAACTCAAAAACCTTCAATAATAAAATACTTTTTTTTTTAATTTAACTAAATATTATTAGAATTTTTGTTAAATGTTCAAAGATATTAACTTACCCGATGCTCATTGATTAGCAGATCTCTAGCCGTGTTGAAAATTAATGTATGAAGGTGTTTAGAGTAGAAAGCCAATGTATAATCATAATCAAAGCCATAAACCTCTATGTCCTCCAGGCTCATTTCATTGTTGGCAAAAATTGCATCTGGATTCAGCAAATTGCTTGAAATGGATGGGGTGAGTTCTTCTTTATCAAGGTAAAAAGTATAAAACAATCAACAATAAGAACAAGATTTTACTACACACACACATGTACACTGTAAATATGCCTTTTATTTAGTCACGCCCTAACAACATTCAAGTTCACAAGACTACCTTTCTGTTTAGGGGGGATATATAGTCAAAAACTGATTTTGCACCATTAAAGAAAAATGGCATTCTATGAAACTATCCAATAAACAATAATTCAATATTTTCCAAGATTATAAAGTTATTTATAAATGGAATTGTCATTAAAATCAGTAATTGTCTCTTACAATTCCCTTCTCTCTTCTTTCCATGGCTACTCATATCATTGTAGCATTGTATCAGCATTTAGATCTCCAGCCAAGACTTTGATGGCCATATTTCCTTACAGCCCTAAAGGAGAATAACAATATTTTGCAAGGCATTGTGGGAACTAGGATCTTGGCTGTCGAAGAGTTTGATTTCCAATATATGATTTCCTGTGCTCTAAAAACTATAACAAAGAACAGGAACGATTTTTACTAGCAATTTCATTTACAAATAAATTTAATAACATTTGATATGTGTAATTTATGTATATTAGAGCATCCCCTTAAAGAAGATCTACTGTTCACCAAAATGTAGAAAAAAGGTTTTACTAACTGATAAGAAAACCCCATAAGTCAGAACAAGGAATGAAGAGAATGTAAATGTTTAGATACTGCTTTCAACAGCAATTAGATTTACAAATAACTTTAAAACCACTGGCAGATTCATCAATGTTGCAATTGAAAAAAAAATTCGAAATTCGACCATGTGAATAGTATGTGAAGTAAAATCCTTCAATATCACTCCAACTTGCAGTACAGCAGTAAAGAGCGACTGAGGTTCGTCAAAGCACAAGTCAAATGACTGGGTGGAGCTGGGAAACTGACAATATAGCTAGCCCCATGTCAGATTTCAAAATATAAAAAAAAAAATCTGTTTGCCCTTTTGAGAAATGTATTTCAGTGTAGAATTTTGCTGGATCGGCACTCCAGGCAATAAAACCAAGATGAGTAAACACCCAATGCTAGAATTGCCAAGAAGAGAAGAGAGTGGAACTATTAAATATACCATTATCCGCTTCTTCATGGAAATAAACAGAAGAGTAAACAGATTGAGCGCTGATGAGAATTGTCTCCTGCCTCTAGAAACGTACAGCTATTAAAGGAAGCGTTTCTAAAGACACAATCTGTTCAAATGAAAGATAACATAAAGGCTCTTGAATAGGTTTACTTATACACAGTATGCATTCCAGAGAAATGGATTAACCAAACGAGTGATTTCCTGGTTACTGCTGTTATTATTGTTACCCTCCTTTATTGATACAAAGCCAGCAACTATGAAGTCACTAGATTGAGACAAGGTGCTTGTATGCAATCTAAATAGCCCAAGTATGGACATAGTTGTATTATGTATGGGTAGCAAATGCCCAATAATATCAGAAGGTGATCCTGTATGTGATCTTTCCATTTTGAACTGTAGAATGAATTTAGTACAGAGGCCAATATAATGACTCATGTTTCAATGCAGTCAGCAATGGGTCAGTGAAACAGTATAACACACATAGCCGACTGGTTTTTAGAATTATGAATAGTGTATTGATTCCTTAAAAACACTATCTTGCACAAAGGTGGCCATCCATCCATGCATAGTAGGCCAACAATGAGCACCACTTGGATCAATAGGTTAAGCTAGAAGTTGAGTACTCAGGGGCAGCAGATTTTAACAAGAGAAGGTTTGCAATCAGTAAACTGTACCTGATTAAAACAGCACATGATGATTTGTTACTTGCAGTTTATGTAGAGGGGATAGCAGGTGCACATTAGCACCCCACACTACCTGAGATAGCCTTTTGCAGCATAATGATTTTGAGTGATCTTATTTGAGGTGCTTTGAAAATTCAGTTTTGTACTGAAGTGGTTTTCATGTCTGCACAAGTCTTTAATTATGACAGACTGGGTGGGTGTGAAACGTGTTGGGCTCCATGAGGGGAATTGTATTTTAATGTGATAAAATGAACTACTTTGTACATAAAGTAAATTTTTCCAGATTTACAAGTCTATAAAACCATTATGACTCACTCACTTGGGAGACATGAGTCTTATCCAAATCAGTTGTATTTTTAGCCACTTACAGCAAGAATGTTCTTCAAGAAGAGCTTTTTAAATGGCCTCCCTAAATATTTCTTTAACTCTGCTGGAAACCCGACCACTGCTCCACTCAATTTTTTTCTGAACTACAGCGGTCAGCATTAAGCAGTTAATAAAAAGAACAGCCTAGAGCAGGGGTCCTCAAGCTTTTTAACCATGAGCCATGTTAAAAAAGTTGGGGAGCAACACAAGCATGAAAAAAGTTAATTGCGGTGGCCAATAAGGGATATATTAGGTTATAGTCTTTTGGTTACAGCATGGTCTTTATGCTTCCAAAACTTGCCTTCAAGTCAGAAATTAAAACATTGAGCACATGCTTTGAGGCCACTAAGAGCAGCATCAGAATGCTTGTGAGCCACTGGTTGGGAGATCACTGGCCTAGAGACGAGCACATAATATATTTGAACTCATTTTTTATCTTCTCATTAATGTGTGGTTCCCATGTTTATGCCGCTCACGAGTTTGTCACTTACAGCATGCAAATCTGTTTTCTAAGAATCCCTTCTGTCAACTAAAATAACCAAAGCAACCATACTAACTAATTCAATTAACCCCTAGGGAAAAAAA
>CM044436.1:90179762-90195204 GCA_024363595.1 Xenopus borealis
CCTAAGCGGCCGCCTACTCTGCCTACCCCTAGTTCCGGCCCTGAGCCTGAGTGCAAGACCTCTAACTAATTTGCATTAGGCAGAATTGAATGCTAGTGTATCTTTGCTTTGATTTGCTCACATAGCCAAAGTAACACTAGCAAAAAATTCGCCAGCATCCGTCGGCTGGGACGAAAATTCACATTTTAGCTTTGTCCCTGTGAATTTTCGCCAGGTGAAATGTTGTGATATGGAAAATCGGTTGCAGGGAAATTTTCACCAGTTAGTAAACCTGTCCCATATGGATCTTGCTTTCAGACCTTTGTTGTATACATGTGTATAAAAGTGACAGTAGCCCTTTTTTATAGATTGTTTATATTGTATCAGTTAAAATTGGAAAAATTCCAGTTCTTTTTCCAACACGTGACAAGTTCAACCATTTTTCTCATGCCCTCATAGTTATAAATAACTGTTACTTATTTTTTCAATTACACTTTCCAGGAATATCTCACACTTAGGAAAATCAGTTATTTTTTTATGAGAGTTTGAGGAACTTTTTTGGCAAAATAAGATGTGAGTGTTCATTTGCCAACATCAGGCAAACATTATATGCACCCTAATGGGCACAGAACACTATCCCATACAGTTACTTCTGCACCTGGCACAAGAAAACTGAAGAGGAGCTCTGAATAATGCAGGATTCCTAGCTATTTGATGTATGTAAGCATTTTGAGCAAATGGATCTGATTAACCTGTTGATTTCACAGAAAAGTTTTCCCATGGAATCAACTTCCCAGACCCCCCCAAAAAAGTTGGCTAATTTGATAGCTCCCATAGAAGATTAGACTATGGAAAATATTAAAACCCTCCTCTCTAGAACCACAGTTTTCCTACAATTATCATTTAACCCTGCACAAAACTTTCAAAGCCTACTTTAATTGTGGGACCTTGTTTATAAACTGTAAAATCAAGTCAATGTTCTTCAACATTTTATGAATAGGCACCAAAATTCTCTGATTTATGCTGGGGAATGCATTACCTATTCTAGATCAGTTTTAGGTTTTAAATTATTTTTTTTCCCTCTCTCCGAAGATAATGACCAGTTTGTTCGGGTATGGGATCCGTTATCCAGACACCCGTTATCCAAATTACGGAAAAGGCTGTCTACAATAGACTTTATTATAATCAAATAATCCAAATTTTAAAAAATAATTTCCTTTTTCTCTAATAATAAAACAGTAGCTTGTACTTGAACCCAACTAAGATATAATTAATCCTTAATGGAAGCAAAAACAGCCTATTGGGTTGATTTAATGTTTACCTGATGTTCTAGTAGACTTAAGGTATGAAGATGCAAATTACAGAAAGATCCATTAACTGCAAAACCCCAGGTCCAGAGCTTTCTGGATAACAGGTCCCATACCTGTATCAGCTTTGCCTTGCCTTTTTTACATTCAGCTTATTTTTATTTGGCCATGGCCCAATGATGGCACACTACATTTATTTGGCTGCTGGCCTTGCCCTCTCCTGGCTTCTAGTAAAAAAATATCACACTATCAGAGAAATTTGGTTTTGGTTCTCTTTGGTTTGGAAAATTATGGTTAGAGACAAAATGACAATTGAGGTCTTGTGAATGGTAGATTCTGTAAGTAGCAGCTTCCTTATAAAGCTGTCAAAAACAGCACAACTAAAATATCTGTACATTAGCCTTTTAACATTTCCACTATACCAGTTTGAACGGACATTTTTCAAAAAGAAGTCTTAGGGGACCTTCTATTATTTAATACAGGCACTAATCCTGGAAGTCCAGCTGGATCTAGTTATCCAACTATTTGTCACTGGTTGCTAATTCATATAGCCATTTCAGCTTTTTCCAAGAACCACTTGTTACAAATAGCTTGTGCATTTTCGTGGAATATCCTTCAGAAAAAGTCCGGGATACATCTGTAAATGCCTTAATTTATTTATCAGAGAAGAAAAGCTTTATTGCAACGCTTAATGGGAAAAGCATGAATTCTAATATACTTAGTGTTTTCTGTACTGCCTGTTACCATTTGATGAACACATCCAGTTCTGAAATTCAGAGTTCATCTAAAGGAACTGATCGTCTTCTAATGATCCCATTGGCTTGTAATAGAGATGAGGGGACCTTTTAAAAATGTGGTCGCTGGACAACCAGAGATTTTGGTTGCTTGCAAAATCTGTGGTCTGAAACACCAATGTCAATTACAAAAGCCTATTCTAGTTGTGCCCAATTTTAAAGCTCTGTTTATGCAGGAAATTGTATGCAATATTATTCAGAGGGATCAAACTGACCATTAGAATTGTGCATCTTAAGACTGTATAGCAACTGGCCAAAAAGAATTTGCCTCTGAATTAGCTTCGGTTGATCCTGCATTTGACTTGACTGCTGAGTGGTCACAGTATCAATTCTTGTATAAGTACAGGCCAAATTTGTTCAGTCATAGCCCAATAAAAAGATTGCATATATTAGTGATGTGCATGTTGACCCGCAACCTGCATTACCTGTGGGACAGGGCGGGTTAGGGTTGAATATTGGGTGTCCATGGGTACAGGTTGGGTGCGGGTTATATTGGGGCACTATAATACCGCACCCAACCCGTACCTGCCACAAACACCCAATATTCAACCCGAACCCGCCCCCACCCATGGGTCAACTTGTGGGTCATGTGGGTTGCGGGTCAACATGCACATAACTAGCATA
Organism: Xenopus borealis; assembly: GCA_024363595.1. Taxonomy (NCBI): domain Eukaryota; kingdom Metazoa; phylum Chordata; class Amphibia; order Anura; family Pipidae; genus Xenopus; species Xenopus borealis. The sequence goes on from CM044436.1 coordinate 90,182,467, forward strand.
TTTGTGAATAGACAGAGAACTGGGCAATTCTATTTTCACTGGTTTAATTTTAAATATTTCATTTCAGCAATATTTTTTGAACTGTGTATTCCCGTTATGTAAGCAACTAGTTTGTTTTATGTTCCAGATATTAAAAGTATTAGATACCTCCGTTTTTAGGGTTTTTTTTTCCCAAAAAAAATGTAGGCAGTTTTGTTAGTTCATATGTTCTGTACAGAACACAGCTCTTAGGATTCTAGAAACTCTTTCATAAATTCATAATAAACCTTTTCTTCTGACAAAATATATGTTAATAACACAGTATAGAGATGTCAAAGTAAAATACTGGAAAGGAAGGAAAGTCTGGCAAGTATACAGATGTGCTGTACATATGGAGAAGAACTTACTTTTTTCTCATAAAATGTTCCTGACTCATTCTCAGAGGCAATTAGTATGTTGCAGATTTTACACATGTGCAATAACAATTGCTAATTAATAAATAAAAGGCACTAAAAGGGCCAAGAACATACACTGGATATCAAATTTGGACCACATTTCAAGATAAATATTTTTCTTGCCAGACGTCCTGAATCAATGCAAAAAAATTATAAAACAATATAGCTGTTCAGCTCATCAGACAATTTCCTGTAGTAAGCAATTAGGGAAAGTTATCTGTGGCCAAAAGCAATATTCTTTTTTAATAAAAATAAACCTCTGTAATAGAACATTTATCTATGAATCTATTTATGAATGAACCAAGCTTGGTATTCGTTATGATATGTAAAAGACAAAAACAAATATCTACTTATTATATATTATATTTTATTTCAGGTGGTAAAAGGCCTTCTATAAAGTTGTAAAGTAACATAAGCCTCCCCAAATGAGTAGCATAGCATCCAAGCAGAGAATCAATATATATCACATACCTCCCAACATTTTGGAAATAGAAAGAGGGACAAAAGGCCTGTTTTGTAAACACACTCACGTTTTACCATGTTCATTTTACATGTGTCCATGTGTTATTACAGTTTTGCTAATGAAGGTGAATCGCCAGCTGCAAGTCACAGCTTCCCCAAGAGACTTGCTTATCTTAAATTGTTATGAAAATAGCTTTTTTGCTTATCTTAACTTGTTACAAAAGTGCACCTTCCACTTATTCTGGACTCTCTGGCAAAAGCCAATTACGTTTCAGAAACTTTGTATCATTTTCTGGCTGTTCAGTTGCATGGTAGTTGTAGCCGGCATTTTATTAGTTACCACAACAAAATAATAACAACACTGGACACGTACATGGTGGAGAATGGCAGCAGCTGTTTTTATTAATAATTAATTAATTAATTATGCCTCATAACAATTATAACAGTAATATTTCTATTATTTTATATCAATACAGACTTTGTTAAGCCAGCCCCTGCATCAGTTCTCCACAGTGGGCCTCCTTAAATAACAGAAACATTCAACTCTCGCCTATTTATTTCCAGGCCAGAGGCATACCTCCAAATAAACTTAGATACAGCTGCGACAATATTTCTTTTTTTTTTTTTTTTTTTTTTTTAAAGGGTGGGTGGGAGGGATCTCGAAGCCGATCCTCTCACCTCGACGGCCGGCGAAGAATGAGCCCGGCACCGCAAACTCCTACTTATATAGGCAGTCTTCACGCCTTTTTTGGCCGAAGCCCTGCCTACTTTCGAAATCAACCAATCGGCATGCAAGGATTGAAAATCAACCAATCAGATAACAGGTAAGTAAAATTTCATAAAATACATGTGAACACCACAAAATAAAACTTTTTACGCCGACACACTCCCATGCCTGTCGAGTGCTAAGACACTCACAGTCCATGGTAGTTGTAGCCGGCATTTTATTAGTTACCACAACAAAATAATAATAACACTGGACACGTACATGGTGGAGAAAGGCAGCAGCTGTTTTTATTAATAATTACATTCCCCCTATGCTTTCTTACTATGATTACTATCACATCTGCCCCTGAGATTTGCTTCTCTGCCTAATCAATATCTGACTGACCAATACTTAAATAGATAGGTCATTGATATTGCCAAATAGGCTAACATTTAAATAAAAAATGGACACTCAGCAGTCATTGTTGCATAAGCGTCACCAACCTTTTTACATGTACAAAATTGCCACCAGGGCATGTTATCTTACAGCAAAAGTCTCTACAACCACAGAAATGCAGAAACTAATATTAAATGGCAGAGATGCTTTCTGCCTGAGCAATCTGAATCTAGTTTATGGAAATTGCTTCCAAATTGATTTGAGATGGAGAAGCTTCATTAAAAATGGGAAACTTTCTGCTTTGTTTCTAGTTTGCTATGTTTGACCGTGCAAGAAAGAAATCTGTAGTACCGTTTAAAGTGTTTATAGCATTTCCTAATTTATAATATCTCAAATTTCTTCTGTGCAAAGACATATAAGAAATGTTTCATAGCTATATATGTATAAATGTATTCTACAAAAGAAAATATTTGCAGACAATATATTTCTGGGTGACAGTTGTCTGGAGTGTTTGTTTCTAGTTAAATGGTTTGGACAGAAATCTAAGAGCTGATAAACACTTTGCTATTGTGTTCTGCTGGTTACATACCACTGGTAGATCATGATCTACTTTCTGTTTTGGGACATTTAAGGAACTAGATTTTTTGTTTTTTTATGCACTGCTATGAGAAAGATTTCAACCCATACAAAAATCTGAGCTGTATCTGCTCAAAAACACAAGAAGCCCAGTAGCCAGGAGTTTGAACAGGTGTTGTGAAGTAGATGCTCTTTGTGCGGTATCTGCTCCAGAATTGCTTTTGCATACTGGAAAGCAGGTTGCATTTGTATTTAAAAGACTGCATAAAAAATTGCTTGATGGAAAGGAAGCCAATACATCCCAATTATGGAATAAGAGTTGGATTTCACACATCTCAGCAGATGTTAACTAGCTGAAGCCAAGAATTGCATTGTTAAATGATTAAAAAAACTGGTTTTCAGCTAAGACTGGTCAGGACTTTAAACATTTGGAAAGTTTTTTTTTTTTTTTTTACTAACTGAAGTATTTTCACTTGTGATAAATATATCTAACTGGCTATTCCTAATGTTTTTTCCCATTAGCTTCATGCTGGATTTATCTAAGATTTGACGACTTGTACCTCATTTTAAAAAGCAACTGGGTGATATGAAAATAAAGCACTTATGGCTGCATTCATTGTTCTACTTGCAGCTGGCTTTAAAAAGCTAATCAATGATTATGGAAACTGCCCATGGGCGTATTTGCCCAGTGTTGATAATTGAACTCCACTAGTGATCTTTATTTTGGAGTTTATAGTGCAAAGCATCTAGCAGGCCACCAGTTTCCCATTTATGCTTTTGGTTTTCTCATCTAACTCATCAATCAATTAGATATTTGTTTTTAAAGGAATAGTACAGTGTAAAAATAAAAACTGGGTAAATAGATAGACTGTGCAAAAAAAGTTTTTAATATGGTTACTTAGCCAAAAATGTTTTGTATAAAGGCTGGAGTGACTGTATGTCTAACAGAACAGAACACTACTTCCTGCCTTGCCTCTCCCTTGGTTTGCACTGATTGGTTACCAGGCAGTAACCAATCAGAGACTTGAAGGGAGGCACATGTTTTCTTTTGAATCTGAGCTGTATGGTAAGGATCAATTGCAAACTCACTGAACAGTTATGTCACATGTGGCCCCCCTTAAAGTTGCTGCCTAACTCAGAGAGCTGAAAAGCAAGAAGTAGTGTTCTGTTTTGTTAGACAATCTGTCACTCCAGCCTTTATTCATTACATTTTGGCTAACTAATATTAGAAACATTTTGCACAGCCCATCTGTTTACCCAGTTTTATTTTTACACTGAACTGTTCCTTTAAGAAATCTGTTTCCTATCCTTCTAAAGGCAGAAAGTAATTGAATAGAGTGGAAGTGCAAAATGAATTTCCAGTTGTGAATTTCCAGAAAATTTAAATGTTACCACTATGCCTTAGACATATGGAGGTACAGTATATTTATCAAAGAGCGGAGTTAGAGACCGTCACAGTCCTCTAGAGTGAAATTCCACCTCTCTCCATTAATTTCTATGGGATTCTAAAAGACGTATTAATCTATGGATAAACTTTCACTTACACCCATTAATAAATACTCTTTTAAAAATCCCATAGAAATGAACGGAGTGGAGGAATTTCACTCTAGCAGACTGTGACGATCTCTAACTTCACTCTTTGACTATACTCTTTCACTATATTCCTGCTCTCACACCTCTGTGCTCTCTTCCCCACCCAATCCTTCCACTATGTCTGCACTTTATGCTTGTTCCCAGCACCTCTATTCTCTCTTTTGTCTGTTCCCAGTGTCCACTATCTCCCCTCACTGCAATTCTTATGTTTCCCAAAGGGCTCATTGATAACAGTTCCAGCTTACTTGTGCTATTATTACTCATATCTGTCTTTGATCTGTTTAGCAAATGCTGTAACTGGTCCTTAAGTATATAGTGGATGAGCACAGAGTTTGGTAACAGTTTTTTTGTCACCCAAACATAACTGTGTAGTGTGTGTTTGTGAATCCTCATCCACTTTGCTTCATATTAATGCAACAATGTGAAGAAGTTTTATTGGAAAACCATAGCATCATTGTATGGTAGCTGTGCATCTAAAACTCAGCAGGTGAACACTTGCTCATAGGGTTTCCTACATTTGCCAAGAAAATTATTAAACGATTATACCTCTAGCGCTAATCTGATTAACACCTGAAATGTATGGCATATCATTCCTCTTCCTCCTGCTTTGTTGCTTAGTGTCAGAACTGCTTTCGTTCAACAGTCACTAAGGAAACATTTGTCCCCATCAGATCTCAATTATGTCTTTACAGTCTTTGGTTCTCTATAGTTATAAATGCCTTTTACCTACATATCTTGCCTTTTACCTATTTTGCCTTTTACTCTCAGCATACTTTTAGGGAAAAATGTCAGGTTTCAGCCAAGGGTGGTTAGAACGTTGCACTTTATGTGCAAACAGTTATCAGACTTCCAAAGATCATTAATCACATGTATGATTTCTAATATAAATAAGAACACAATTTATGCAAAATGTGATATTTTGTGATTAAACTGTTTTGAATATTCTCCAAAGAGCATAACAATGAAAATAAATTCACAATGAATTAACTTATTTTATATTCAATTAATTAGCACAAGCACCTTCATTAATATTTATCTATCTTATAGGCAGTCTGAGACTGCATTTGGTTTACCACTGTTAGGCAGCTTGAGACTGCAACCTGCTCAGCACTATTAGGTGAATTGGTTTATCAATTAACTAACTACAGACTTTGGCTTTGGCACCATCACTTTATAAATTAACTGTGTGCACTAACAAGTAGTGATCTTTTTGAGCACTAATATAATTGTTTTTCTAATTTGATATAATCTTGGGAATTTTAGGCAGTCTCATACTGCTTTCAGGCTGGAACGAATATTTTTTATTTATTATTGGTTAAAAACCTTATCGATTCACCGTTAGGCAGTCTGAGACTGCATGTTTAAGTATTATTAGACAAAACCATGTAATTAAATTGATTTGAACTGTTTGATCTCCGTATGGTACCTATTGAATTTAAACTGTTGATATAGTACATTCTAAATATGTTTTATTAATGCACTAGCACTTTACTACTTCCTCTTAGTAAACTTTGTGGAAATACAGTAATAAATGATCAATTAATCAAGTTTTATTATACAGTATAATTATTGGTATATAACATTTGGGAATCCAAAATACACAGAACAGATACTGCCAGAGAGTGTGGGGTTTTACTATCTTTTTCTTTTTAATTGAATGAAAATAAATTGCAATCACTTTATACTTGTACCATGCCATTATGCACATCAAGAAAGAGAAAGCAAAGTTCTTATATGAGAAACAAATGATCAAACACATTTTGATTTTTGTCACCTAAAAAAATAGAGTGCTTGTCCATTTGACCAATAAGGGTATTTTTTAGTTATAATATTGGTGTGTAGGCAGCCATATCAGGTCATATTGCCTATTCATGTGGTTTCATAAAGAGCCAGTGCTGCACTAAGGAACTGCTTGCTGACAGGCTGTTGTTTTTCCTATTCAGTGTAACTTATGGAGTAGCAGTGGGAAATATTTACTAATGAGTGTTGTTCTAATATCTACCAAGGAGGCTTTATCTGGTTACATTCCCATTGTTCTGCTGTAGGGCTTCTGAGGGGGAGGGAGGGATATCACTTCTGTTTACAGTGCAGCAGTAAAGAGCGATTGAAGTTTATCAGTCACAAGACTGGGGGCACCTAGGAAACTGACAATATGTCTAATCCTATGTCAGATTTCAAAATTAATTATAAAAAATCTATTTGCTCTTTTGAAACCCAGATTTCAGTGCAGAAGTCTGCTGGACCAGCACTATTAATTGATGCATTTTGAAAATAACATGTTTTCCCATGGCAGTATCCCTTTATGGACTGGTGCTAAGCAGAACAAACAGGCACACGTTTAACCTCCAGAGGAGTGAATAACAAATAGACATTTGTACCTGAGAACTGTCTATAAAGATAATTTTTTACAGATCAGTGGAACAAAATTGTGAAATAAGTAAGATAAGAAAAATGTAGAAACAGTTGTAAATAAATGACTAATTCAATTATTTCAACATTACCAGGAAAAAAATTAATTAAAAGGCATTTAAGGTATATTTTTTATCTCAAAAGGTAGAACTTACCTTTCAACATTCAAAAAATGTTGAGGGACAAAAATATCTGCCGCATTACAAATTTTTAACCATGCCCATTTTATGGCCACACCCCAAATTACCATGAATTCCTGGAGCAACACTTCTCTCACTGGAATAACTCCTCCCACTGGAAAAAACCTTGGGGGTGCACTGAGAGCCAAAATGTGCCTCACAGGAAGGTACAAGCAGCATGGAGCAAATGCAACTCCTATCTGTTCTTCACAGAAAAGTAGAGAGTTGCTCGTACAACTTCCAGGGGGTTGAACTACATGTGGACAAAAAAAGTCTCTTTATCCCTGTTTTGTGTACTTTGCAGCTTGACATTCAAAACACCTTCTGCTTTTTTTTATAATACTGATTATTCTGTACATAAATTGGATATTTTTACATCTAATGTGCAATAAAGACGTGTTTTCTAGGGCCATTTTTTAAATTATCTGTTTTTAAATATATTTAATGCTTTATCATGATTTACTTGCAGGAAGTGCACAGTCTGCAAGAAATGTAAAGTAATCACAAATGGGTTGCTATGGGTTACTGTTCCATGCATCAAAGTTAATAACTCCGCTCCATTATATTGAAACATAAGATTCCTGTATTTACACACTTGGATTACAATTCTGTTACATCAACACATTTCATATATTGTACTGTATGTTCACATTATACTTAAGTTTCTTAGGATCAAAAAGTGCAAGATGTGTGGAGACCTGAGCAGCTTTGTATATCACTCCCAAACCATATAACACAATTTGACACTATTTTGAGTTAAGTAATTAATTAGTTATGTAAATAAGTTAATAGGAAAGAAGAGCAAGGCATTTAAAAACTACAAATCTGTTGGGACAGAAGCTGCATTTAATGAATATCAACACTGTAATAAACGTTGTAAGTCAGCAATCCGGAAGGCAAAGAATGGAAGAGTTAATTGCGGCACAGGCGAAAAGTAACCCTAAAAAGGGTTTTAAATATATTAATAGTAAAAAGATGCAGGTTGAGCGTGTTGCTCCATTAAATGTGCTAAATCAGTTCTTTTCTTCAGTGTATATAATAGAGTCTGAGTTCCCAGGCTCACTTCATAGCTGCACTAATGACTCAGCTCAATCTAGTCAGTGGCTGACTCAGGATATGATTCATAAAGCTTTAATAAAAATTAATGTAAACAAGGCTCCAGGGTCTGATAGTATACACCCATGGGTTCTAAGGGAGCTTAGTTCAGTTTTAGACCAGCCCCTATTTCTGATTTTCTCAGATTTGCTTTCATCTGGTATAGTGGCTATGGACTGGAGGAAAGCTGATGTCATCCCAATATTTAAAAAGGGGTTACGTTCTCAGCCTGGCAATTATAGGCCAGTAAGTTTGACATCTGTGGTGGGCAAATTATTTGAAGGTTTGTTAAGGGATCACATTCAAAATTTTGTCCTAGTGAATGGCATTATGAGCAGCAATCAGCATGACTTTATGGGGGAAATTCACTAAAGTGCGAAGTGTCTAACGCTAGCGCTAATTCGCCAGAGTGACGTCAATTCGTAACTTTGCAAATTTACTAACACAGACTCTGGCGAATTTTCGCTAGCGAAGTAGATAGACTTCGTAAGGGTGCGAAGTTGCGCACTGACGAAGGATCGTAATTACGCAAATTCACTAAGATCAACATTTTCCTGAACGTTACCACTTACGCTAGACTTTACTTGCACCTGGGATGTAAAAATATTCAAGCCTGACTTCACTAGGCAAATCCATTATGGAAAAGGACCTTGGAGTCCTTGTAGATGATAAACTTGGCTGTAGCAAGCAATGCCAGTCAGCAGCATCAACGGCAAACAAGGTCTTGAGCTGTATTAAAAGGGGCATAGAGTCACGGGAGGAGGGGGTCATTCTTCCACTTTATAGAGCACTTCTAAGGCCACATCTAGAATATGCCGAACAGTTTTGGTCTCCATCACTCTAACAGGACATTATTGTATTAGAGAGGGTACAGAGAAGGGCAACTAAGCTGGTAAAAGATATGGAAAATCTTAGCTACGAGGAAAGACTGACTAAATTGGGGATGTTCACACTTAAGGGGTGATATGATAACTATGTATAAATATATAAGGGTGTCATATAATAATCTCTCTAATGCTTTATTCACCAGTAGGTCACCCATTCCGATGAAAGGAAAAGAGGTTCGGACAAAATATTCGGAAGGGTTTTTTTACAGTGATAGCAGTGAAGATGTGGAACCCTGACTCGGGTGTACAGGCTGATACATTAGATAGCTTTAGGAAGGGTTTGGAAGGCTTTTTAGCAATTGAAGGAATACAGGGTTATGGAAGATCGCTTATAGTACAAGTTGATCCAGGGACTATTTTGGAGTCAGGAAGGAATTTTTTCCCCCTCTGAGGCAAATTGGAGAGGCTTCAGATGGGTTTTTTTTGCCTTCCTCTGGATCAACTAGCAGTTAGGCAGGTTACAATAAAAAAGTTAAAAGGTTGAACTTGATGGACGTGTGTCTTTTTTCAGCCTAACTTACTATGTTACTTTGTAAGTGTTCCTTATATTTGAGTTCTATTTAAGTTCTGTTAAACATGAATTCCTATATGGAAAAACAGTCTTCAATTACTGTGCTGTATTAGCACAAAGTTTACATTTATCTGTCTAAGATTAAATTTGCAGGTTCAGTTTTAACCCTGACATGTATTTCCTACTGAAGTTTTGCATTACTATATATCAGTAGGCAACAGATGCACACAAACAGCAAGTTATGATTAATCAGTTTTGTCTGCATTTGCTGCTTACATTTACAATTATACTGACTTGGGTTCCACCATAAGCATTGTATATTAGATTTCCATAGTTCAAAGCTATGTTGTAGTTCTTTTGGAATGAATTCAGAATGCATGATCCAAGTCAAATAATGCATTTGAGCGTACTCGGGAGGTAAGAAAAATACATGGTTTGCTTAAAGTTAAAACACATGAGGGGGATTTTGTGCTAAGTGTTAAAATAAGAGATGAAGCAGATGGTTTTAAGGAGAAGTACATGTAAAGACAAGCTGATAATCTGTCTTTAATATTCACATATAAGTTAACATTCTTCCCTGTACTGAACTCCAGATGAATCTTGTCCCAAAAGGATGTACTAATCCACTATATATGTCTTTCTGGGCTGTAGTCCATTTTTAACAGCCATCATGGTTTGTAAAATGTTACATCCATCATCTACAGAATATTACAGCTCCATCTACTGTATGCACTGCTGTAATGGAGAGTTGATTATTGGAAACCCTACAAAAGATGTGTTACTGTAATAGAAAGTTGATCAATGGTAACCCTACAAAAGGTCCAAACTTAAGGAGATGTCTTATGTCTAATATTTGATGATAACCACGAGGACCACAAGCCTGCCCAGGTGCATCCCCCGTACAATAGCGCCTGCGCTTACGTGCGTGCACTCTCGAAGGGGGGGAGTGCGTGCGTGCGTGCGTGCGTGCGGGCGGGCGGTCGATCAGGACTGCAAGCTGGGCCTGCATCCAAAAGTAATGTTGGATGAATGCTGTGGCACCATCAGACATTTGTATTTCCTTGTTTTCCATCGTATATGACTTGATACCTGCATCGGATCCAGCAGAATTGCGTTCAAAACGCTTGTGTAGTTCTACTTCTACTGTATAAAATATATGCCTGCATTCAATGTCGGATATACAGTATATGCATGAACAAAACACACCATCCAACTTTATCTGATGTGACTTGATATTACAGCTCTGGAAGTCAGATTTTGTAGGATCCAACAAAATCTTGTGCTGTTGCTTGGTGTTACTTGCCAAGATCACATAAAATCTGACCCATAAAATATGATCAATGTACACTAATTATACCCCATCACTTATTTATAAGGTTAGTAAACCCTCTCCCCCCATCATGGTACTGGAGAAGGTATAGGAAGAAACAGTTGAGTAAAGCACCAGCAACTTGTACAGCATCAGAGCTATAACAAATATTACAGAAACAAATTATTTTCTAGAACTTGTTGGGTAGAAAAAACTTCACTGATTGAAGGAAGAAAGATGTACAGGTATAGGATGTATATATACTTGTATGGAACAATAAATAAATATCCTTTTTTTTGCCTATTTGGGTTTCCCATATTGAAATTCTGACCACTGGGCTCACACGATCGGGGGAATCTGTGCTGGTTCACATTTTAGCACGCCATCCACACTGCAGAAATGCAACACAATACATCTTACTAGAATGATATGCTACGACTATCAATAGGCACTCACTTAAGAGATTAATACGTGACTAATTCCAAGAACACATATTTCATCTGTAAAAGTGTAATACACTATATACACTCAGCAGTTATCAGCGCACCGAACCCTGCATACTGAATACCATTATCTAGAAAGCTCAGAATGATGGAAAGGCCGCCTCCCATAGACTCCGTAATAATATAATACAATTTTTTTTTTATTTATTTCCTTTTTGTCTGTAATAATAAACAGTAGCTTGTACTTGATCCCAACTAAGATATAATTAATCCTTATTGGAAGCAAAACCAGTCTATTGGGTTTATTTCATGTTTACATGGTTTTCTAGTAGACTTAAGGTATGAAGATATACGTAAGATATATGGAAAACCCCAGGTCCAGAGCATTCTGGATAACAGGTCCCATACATGTGTGTAGTTATATGTTATAGAATGGCTAATCCTAAGCAACTTTTTAATTGCCGTTTCATTTTTATAGTTTTTGAATTATTTGCCTTCTTCTTACTTTTAATACCTTTCAAATGGGCACCACTGACCCCATATAAAACCAAATACTCAAGAAGGCTACACATTTATTGTTTTTGCTACTTTTTATCACTCATCTTTCTGTTCAGGCTTACCCTATGAATTTCCCAGCCTCTCATTCTAATCAGTGTATGGTTGCTAGGGTAATATGGACCCTAGCAAACAGACTGCTAAATTGCAAACTGGAGGGCTGCTTAATAAAAAGTTAAATAGCTCAAAAACCACACATAATAAAAATGAAAAACGATTCGCAAATTGTCCCTAAATATCACCCCCTATCTAATACTAGGCGTTTATTTCAAAATGAGCAACTCCTTTATAAATAGCAGCTTCTGGACTACTATTCAACTATTTAACAGACGTCACCCTGCTAAATATTTCCCTCACTGCCCTGGAGATAGAATAGCAGAACTATAGCTCACACAAGCCTTTACCACTTATTGAGTGCAATTTACACTTCATCCTTTTACTCTTTGTGCTAAGTTTTGCTGATGGTTAAGACATGGTGTTAGTGCCCATGCCAATGTTATGCGTTTGTATCTTTAAGTTATATACAGCATGTCCTGATATCAGAACATACTATTTATTCATATAGAATGTACAATTTGGAACAATGAGTAATGTCCAAGCTTGTGCTGATGGTTAGCCAGTTGGGCCTTTTATGAAAATACCACTATGAAAAAGGAACCCAGAAAGGTGTAATCTATGTTGCTTCTGCTCTTTTTTTCTCTTGCAAATTGGATTCTACATCATTGGGTGCCAAAGGGTTAATTGTTTTTTTTTTTGTTTTTTTTAATTATTTATCTTGCTATTCTCTCCCTATCAAGTCTGGCGTCCAAAACTATCTGATTGCTAAGGTCAGTAACCCTAGCAAGCAAATAAGAGTTTAAAAGCCAGGCTGGGGAAGGGCACAAAAGAAAAGGTAAATAATTTAAAAAGCATTTTTAAAAAAAAAATCATTAAAAAACAGCCCCACTGCATTAATTCCATTAATTTCCTACTTCGGACGACTTCGGAAATCGAAGTGCCGCAAGTACATTAGCGCAGGCAATTCCTCATTCAAGCAGACAGGAAGCAGTTTGGGGAGATTGTCGCCGAATCTGCCCGTCTGCCCCAACCCTAAAATGCCATACAGACAGAAACTTGGTTCATACAGAAGTAATTTAGTAACATCACGACTTGTCAGCACACTGTATATCAGCAACAGAAGACA
>CM044436.1:90197023-90207224 GCA_024363595.1 Xenopus borealis
GCTGTTTCCTGTCTACAGTGTCTGTGTAAATGTAGATAAATGTGAGGCTTTTCTGTAAATTCCTCTTCTGTTTGCAAAATCTGACTGTCACTGTTAAAATCAGAGCAGATAGTCTACGCAATGGAACAAAGTCCTCTATATCGAAATGTGACATTGCTCTGAACTCCTCCACTGGATTCCTCTTATTATCACAGCTGACAATTCCATTCCCAGTCTCTGCTCTCCTCAGAAGCCATGGAAACAAACAACAATCTTTCAACACAATTATTTAAGTGCAACTTTTGTGATTTCTTAAAGGTAACATTTATTTCATATCTTCTTTTTTTTAAAGATTTTAAAGACTATCATTTTAATACTGCAAGTGGTTGCATTTTCTTCAGAGCTGTCACAGCTTTGCCTTTGAAAGACCTGAAATGCTGAATGTGCATTTTTAATTCGATTTCTATGTCTGCATGTGGCATGTGTTTAATAAATATGAATGTACCAGAATATCTTTGTTCATTTATAGCATGATTGAGACTGTAACTTCTAATAGCAACATGTGTAATTAACTTTAGATATGATATAGGTGTAGAATCATTTCTGCATTTAGATTCCATATACTAAAGCAATGTGACATGCGTACCTGTCATGTTCAAAGCTTTTTTTTAATTAACCTGGGGCATCTGACATTGTGATATAATGTACAGGACACAGATACAATATGTGTTTGTAATTGTTCCAAAAAATACATTCATTATACCTGATAACGCTAATGTGCAATTTTGGATATACTGTAGGAACAAAGTTTAGCATCAGCAGAAACTTTGTCTGTTGCATGTGATTGTTAATTTTTTGGAATAGTTTGACAACTGCGATGGCATGCTAAAATAATATATTTCCTGGAAGATAAAACACTTCTAATACCCTGAATATTTGACCTCATGCACATTGAGTTAAGAGCCTGTACTGCATGGAAATCTCGTTGTATGGTCTACCTAATGACAACCAATTATTATATGATTGCAAAAACATTGGGGCAAATTCACTAACCTGTGTAGTTGCGCTTGCGTTGGCTTTGCTAGCGTTCGCACACTTCGCCAGGCATATTTTCGCCAGCGCTACGTAAATTCACTAAAATGCAAAGTTGGGCTCAGGGAGGCGAACGGTAGAGAAGTTGTGCTACAGTTGTGCGAAGTTAAAGTATAAAAGACGTGTATGCTGCAGCCACTACATTACACTACACAAGCCCAGGAAACCTTTAATAACTCAAATAAAGGTGTTCTAATGCCCTACACATGTGCCCCTATATAGTTGTCATATGTTAGGAAATGTAGGGGGGAAGGAGGGTACCCTAAAAAAAATTTATGATCTTTTTCAGCCTATCACCCTTAATTGTATTGAACTCCGCCAGGTCTGACTCTGGCGAAGTAAAGTCTAGCGTAAGAGGTAACGTTCAGTAAAATGGGCATCTTAGTGAATTAGCGTAGTAACGACCCTTCGTCAGTGCGCAACTTCGCCTGGCGTAAGGGTACAAAGTTGCATTAGTTTATCTACTTCGTTAGGAAAAATTCGCCAGAGTCAGTGTTGGTAAATTAGCGAAGTTGCAAAATGACGTCATGCTGGCAAATTAGCGCTAGCGTTAGCCACTTCGCACTTTAGTGAATTTGCCCCATAGTCTTTCTCATGGGTGGCAGCAACTGATGCCATGAGTTTAATGTTCCAGATGAACTGTAGCATAGAAATATCAGCTCTCTTTATATGCTGCCATTCTCATGTGCAGTGTTTAAGACCCTTGCTACCCATTGTTAGTCAAACTGATTGAAGTGACCTCTCTTTTAGCTTGTGGCCAGGCTTCAAGTTTCCTTTCTCAGAAAAGAAGAATAAATTGATTTTTGAAAAATAAAGTTTTCTCTTATTTTTAAAGAGGCTGTGTTTTGGATAAGCCATTGGAATGAAAGTATATGCTGTAGGCCATGTTTATTAGTAATATATTCAGTTTAATCACAAGGGAAGTGATAAACACAGTGCAATGTTTATTATGAAAGAAACTTGTTTTCTGTAGCCTTTGGTTGCCAGTTCTTCATATTTTTCTGCTAATGAGAATCACATGGAAGAAAAAAAATCATTTTTGATAGTGTCTGTGCTGTACAGTAGCCTCGCTGTATGAGCCTAGTGAAATTTTGAGAGTTCACAGTATAATGCACTATTAATGAGCACTCAGACAAAGCTTCAGACAGTGCCATCAAAATATTCCCCTGCATATGGGCAGAACAGAAGTGGGTTGGGTGCCTTCAAGTGTCAGTAAGTAACAAGCATGGGCTGAAGCTACAAAGTATGATCAAGCACAAGAGGAATATAGTATGGATTGCTTAAGAAATGTTACACTTCATTAAGAGCTCATTGCTTTACAAGAGGTATAGCAGATGATCAAAAAAAATGACATAAAAGTACTCAAGCTCTAAGGCTTCTGAGCGTTAATGGACTATGACCGACAACCAATAGCTAAAATGATAATGTGTCACTTGTGCAGGAATTATAAATGAATATTAATCCATTGTCTGTATTTTCATTGGCAGCTAAAGATGCACAAAATGTCCTGCATTCATCTGCTCTACCTGGTTTTGTGTTTTCTGACTTTAACCCATTCAGCAGCTGCTGGACCAGAGACCCTCTGTGGTGCTGAACTGGTGGACACTCTTCAGTTTGTATGTGGAGACAGAGGTTTCTATTTTAGTAAGTTCTTTTTCTTCTTCTTTTGCCTCATAATTTACAAGCCTCGTGACTAATGTAATGACTGGCGAACGGGATAACTGAATAACGGATTGGGAACAGATTGCTTCTTTTATAATGAAACTGGAATTAGTGCCTGCTACTCTTAGTTGGCTAAACAAATATGTTCCTTTGCTTTCTATGGCATGTGTAAACTACTGTATCACGCGCACATAGGGAGCAATGAAACTCATATTCAAGCAAGGTAAAAGCAGCAGCCATTATATCCTGTTCTCATAAACCCAAGAATTAGGCAATGGAGGGTATTTTAAACTTAGTCCACAGTTAATACTTTGGTTCCTATGTGTTTCTAGACCTGGAACAAACATTATATCCACATTGCCCCCATTAATAAACTCTCATTATTTGGAAGGTTTCTAGACTTAAATTGTTGACTTTGCTGTATATAAAAACGATGCGCTATCTAAGCTTGGTTTGATTAGTTAATTTACAGTCAATAATCCTGCTGCACCATAACTGAATGACTTGGCTGCACAAAAGAAACACACCACTGCAACTTCACTTGATTTTTTTTGTCATCCCCTCAGCATTTTGTTTTAATTTTCTTGTACTTGAATATACTGCAGATATGATGACTGCATAGAAGTAAAACTGAGGGTGGTAAGACCTCCTACAGTAACTCCTCTGCTGTATGTTCTTTCTAATTTAGGCTGAATTTTATTTTCACTGTTTATTCTTCAAGCATGACTACTACAATTTGTCACATACAGTTTGCATGGGTTTCTGAATGTTCTAGGAACAGCTGGTGTTCCACTTCTTCTGTAGGTGACATCATGATCTAAACATCTTGCTACAAATCGGCAGGCCATTTCATATCCTAATGCTTTAATGCTTATTTTAGTGTTCTACAATAGGTCTGATACATACAGATGCAGCCACTTGGATTTGTGTGTTAAATGCGTCATGACTCAGGGTTAATTGAAGAAACTGTGTTATCCAAAGTCATCTTAACTCATTTAATGCATTTAACCTTTTCATTAGCATACCAACGCACCATTGTTTTCAATAGTGAACTCTTTAATTGGATGGGATGCTGTGACACAATATTCTGTGCTAAGTGGGATAAATGAGATAGATGAGTTAAGTTATTCTGTGTCAAACGCACAATCCAAAGTGGCTTCATCTGTAGAACACTTGCAGAGTCCCATTTTAAAACCCAACAGGTATCTTAAATGATACTAGTAAAGAATCTTGTGATTCTGGCAGTACTAGAAATGCCAGTGGAGTAACTATAGAGGTGGGGGTCCAGCATGCTGTTGTTCCTCCACTGCTAAGTGCCCCAATGGCATAAATTAATCTAATTAAGTGGGGCTTTGTTGAACAAAGGTAATTGCTTCAACATGCACACACCTTGCATTTCCATATATTGAGCTACCACTATTTCACAACCAGTTGTCAGCTCCAGGATTCCCACAGTGGTCTGGGCTAGTTCCAGTGCCGTAAAAGAAGTTAAAAGAAAAATAGGGTACCAACCAGGCTGTTTTAGCTCAACTGCATCATATTTGAGTCAAGCACAACTGCAATTTTGATGTATCAGTTGCAATTGCATTGGAACTACCTTGTGGGAAATCATCATGGTGTCTGTGCTTTAAATTGCACACACAAAAAATGCATAAATTGCCCCTATTTGCTAGGCAAAGGGAGAACAGACCAGTGTATTTGACCTAACTTTCAAGCAAAATCTGATTCTGACTTCTACATTAGGAGAAAGAAAAACAGATGAGAGAAATTGATATTTGATTATTTCAGACATTTTAATTGATTATATTTAAGTTTTATTTCCCTCCCAGCTACAGAATAACCTTATAGTAATATTTACTCATCTGAGATATTTCTTAAAACTGTACTTCTCTATTGGTATTTTTGGAAGTTGTGGATATATGTATCCCTGAAGTTCACTGTGTATCTGACAGGTTTGTTTCATGATGATCAAGCTCACAGGAGTGAGCCTCTTATAAGCAAATCCCCTTTGGCTGTGGGTGAAAAGCTTAAAAGTATTTAGTAAAGACCTGATTGTAAACAATCAGAGTATTATCGCCTTCAAAGTCAATGCGTTGTAAATCACACCTTTGTATGAACTTGTGTATATACAGTACTTTCAGCATGAATGCTCTTCAGTTGTCTTCTAAATAAAACATTGTTCTGTGCTTCCCTTCTAATTATTTTTCTCTGCTTTGCATAAGAGGATATGATTATGCAGGATTTAGCCTAGTACAGCCCTCCCTTTATACAGTAGTTAGGTATAAACTTCCTAAGGCACTTCCCAAAAAAAACCAGAACCAGATGGCCAGTTATGCTTATTAAGAATTTAGAAAAGTTAGACAGCCAAATCCTATTGTGTGTATGTTGTTTTGATAGCCGAGGATGAGTAGAGTATAACAGTGCTTTATTAGCAGGTTCATGCAGCCTTTACACAACAGTAACATAAACTCTATCCTTCTTTAACAGTATAGACAGTAATATATAAACACAGCATAACTCATGTGCACAGTGACCTCTGCAGGCCATTTGTATAAACACCACATATTCTCCTATAGTAGGAAAGCATTTCTGCAAATGTAAAAAACAACAAAAATGAAACTGTATGCAAATAATAAACAATATTATACACTATTCACATCACGTAGTCCTTGGTACATGCAGGTAGTTTTTTGATTCTCTCAGTATGCCTTATAGGTTCACTTTCTTCAGGCATATTGCAGTTGGCATCAGGAGTAGGGAAATGTCTTTCATCAAATGGAACGTCTCCAAAGTCATACAGTATATATCAGGAACAAGATGACGTGTATTCCATATGTGTATGGTCCTCACTGGCATCTCACTTTAAGTGGTGTAGTAAATTTAGATTGTCCTTGTTTCAGTATTCCTGGTTTCTTAATTCTGACTAAAGATCCAGGCTGAAAGTACGTTTGACAATGTCCACAGTAGATGATTTTGTAGGAACAGTATTTAGTGGAAGTTTGATGTCTGCTACATGTAACTTAGTGCTTTCTGCCATGTAATAATTCAGCTGGAGATGATTGGGTTGTTGCATGGCACGTTGCTCTTTGGTTTGTAGTTCCTTTGAGACAATATAAAAGTTAATAAACTTATACAAGGATTACCGGATTCTCCCCTTTATGTTGCAGATTCTAAGTTCACTCGATCTCTCAGAGTAGATCAGACCTTCTTGTAAACAACCATTGAATCAGCGCTAAAAAAGCTTAAGGGGATTAAGCAGTACAATAGATAGTACAACAGATAGTAGTCTATAGTGTAGTAAGCTTATACTCCTTTTTCTTAGGATTTTAACCCACTTTCCAGACTCTAAATTATACAGAGTTAGCATTTGTGGCAGACTCATGCGACTCACACATTTTATAGTTAAATCACCAACTGTGGTTCTCAGGAGTACTCATAAATTTTTAAATCAATATTGTGCCCATCAATTTAAGACCAATCCTCAGCTGTAACTCCCGTCCTCTGTTGTAGCTTAAAAAATGGAGCAGGCAATAGTATAAAACCTTTTTAATATTAAATAAAACAGTTAAAATTACACACACAAATGGAGCATGATTTCAAGCATTCAAATAACGCCAATCCAACATTCACCCATAACCACAGCAGTCCTGCCCCGACCAGCATTGCCCAACAACTGCGTGTCTTCCTTCCGGGGTGCCTTGTGATGACGTGTGGTTCTACGTTCTGCCTGTTGCGTTTCGTCAGAGACCAGACTTCCTCAGAGGCTTACTTGGCGTTAGTGCATATGTTGTGCTTCACTTATGGGCGTTTGTTACCATGACGACGTGTCTAAACTTTCTTGAGCCCGTTGGTACACTCATTCTCCATGGCAACCCTCCACTTTAAACTTTTACATTCAATCCTTACTCCACATAGATTTCAGCTACATGTCCAAAAAACTTTTTGCCATTTAATTGATGGAAATTGGAGCATCAAGTTTATTCATACTTTTTATATTCATATGTTTTTTCCATATTTCTGTATGTTTTACTATAGTAATTACTTAATTCTTAAGTCCTTTGAGACACCCAATTAACTGTCACTTTGTGGTGAAATTTAAGGCACTGGCTGTGTGGCAGGCACTGGTGCTGTAGTAATGAGAAAATCCACTAATTGTAGGTTTAATGCAGCAAAGAGATCGCTTCCAAGTATAGCAGTAACCTTATTCACAATGTAAAAGTCACATTTTGCAGTATTTGATTCAAATTGTATAGTCAATGGCAAATAACCAAGCACAGGGATTGGATCCTTTAAGTAACTAACCAGTCTCAGGGCAGGTGCAACAAGCATATCTTTTGCAAAGTATTTCAAGAAAATATCCTTTGGTAGTATAGAAACAGCTGAACCTGTATCAAGCATCAGGTTAATGGAGTGTCCCTTGTCAGCAGAAACAGTATTGACATTGACAGTCTATATAAACTTGTCTGGAATAAATGTACCAGCTTTATCCACACTGAATACTGTAACATTTGTAGTAGTGAGTTCATCTTTAGTATAACTACAGCAGACCTTAGCAAAGTGACCTACCTTTGAGCATCTGCTGCACTGT
Source organism: Xenopus borealis (assembly GCA_024363595.1). NCBI lineage: Eukaryota > Metazoa > Chordata > Amphibia > Anura > Pipidae > Xenopus > Xenopus borealis. The sequence goes on from CM044436.1 coordinate 90,204,345, forward strand.
ACAGCTTGTGCAGGACATGTCGCATAGTTTGCAGTGTGTTGTGTTGAACCACAGTGGAAGCAGTATTTTTTATTTGTATTTACTGCACGGTTTTTCCATGAATCCTTTCCTTAGCACTGTATTTTGTCTGTGACTGTGCATTATTAGGCCACAGTAATAGATTCACAGCCTGTACATTCCCAGCAGTTCCCTGACTGAGAGTTTTAGCCTCTGCCACTCCTGTTTCAATTTGGCTAGCAACTGTATTAGCCTTTGCAAAGGTTAATTCCTGCACTAGGAGTAGTCACTCTCTAATGCGATGTGAGTTTGTTTTTCCCACTATTTGGTCTCTCAGCATTTCATCTCATAGGTAACAACCATCTCTATCAAAGCTGCTACAAAGTGTTCTGTGGATTCGCCATTACACTGTCCACATTGGTGGAATGTTTATCTTTCAGCAACCACATTTACTCTTGGCTCAAAAAAGTTCTATATAGCAGTAAGAGCAGTTTCATCAGGTCATGGTAATGTATAGAATATACGCTGTCACTCTGCTCCCAGGCAGTGGCACGCTTTTTAGCAGCAGAAATCTCCGCTTGGTCATCGGCAATAATGTCATTTTCAAACATACGTATCCAAGCAGTAAAAGGTATGGTAGACTCACCAGGGTTTGGAAGAAAAGCTGCAGGATGCTGCATAGGTAGAAGAGACATCTTGTCACCAATTTGTTGTGTTTTGATAGTGGAGGATGAGCAGAGTATAACAGGGCTTTATTAGCAGGTTCATGCAGCCATTACACAACAGTAACATAAAAGCTATCCTTCTTAAACAGTATAGACAGTAATATGTATACACAGCATAACTCATGTGCACAGTAACCTCTGCAGGCCATTTGTATACACACCACAGTGTATGTGTGTGAACATGGATGTGCATTTGAACATATACATATGTGAATATGTCTATGTGACTGCATGCAGGGATATGTGAGCATGTGCATTTGTGTGCATGCAAGTGTGAGCATGCTCACAAATTTGTATTTCTAGATAACTAGTTATATGTATTATGCCCTTGTACAAATAGAACTTTACATGATGTATATTAATCATTTCTGCCTATCGAAACTTTGCTAGCACTCATGCATTTAGGTTAATTTCAATAGGACGGGTACCTAAAAGTCGTATGGAGGTCTTTAATGGTACTGTTGGTGCCACTTTTTCAAACACATGTCCAATGAGCCGTAATAATAGACATGAGCCCACTCTTAAACAAATGCGGCATGCCCCTCAAATTACTTTTCAAAAATTCCTTACACTCACATTTTTAATAGTTTGGACTTTTGAAGGTAAACTCGCTTTAAAAAAAGAAAAGTTGCCAGGGTTTTTTCCAACTTTAATGCATTTCCGGAATACAGGATATGATGTCACTGACATAAGATTGAGGAAGTAGCTTCTCTTTATCAATTCACCTGGTCTGAGGTGGTAAAATATAAGTTCTGGCGAAAGAGATAATGTTCAGTAAAATTCGCATTGAAGAGTAACAACCTTTTGCCAGAACAAAAAGTAGTCTGGCAGTAGCGTGCGAATGAATGCTAGCGACGGTCTCTTTCACTAGCAAATTGTCATTTGCACCTGTTAGTAAATTGACAATGTCCCTGCAGATGGGATGTATGGCAAATTGTCGCTAGAAATGGTTACTTTGCCCTTTAGTAAATCTGCCCTTATGGCTGCATTTACCATATAAGCATCTGAGAGCCAGTGCCTAAGGCAGCAGCTTTAAGGGGGCCCTTGGTACATATATGGAGATAAAAATTCTTCCTGCCTCCACCAGATACTTGTCCACTAGAGGAGGAGAAGGTTGTACCTGGAGGCCCGTGGAGTGACATAGTACGTGTGAATGGTAGGAAGTTGCATATTGTGCATATTACATTACTTCCTACCACACATATGCACTTTGTGCATATATGTTGTGTGGTATGGTGTCTAAAGTGTTACCAGACCTAAATACAGAGCTGAATAGGATATTAATAAATCTTACTGGCTGATCACTGCACAGACACAAATAAATGATCAACGACATGCCAATAGCCCTGTTCACACTAAGGGGGTTATTTACTAAACTCTGAATGCCAAAATTGTGATTTCTTATTATAAAATAGGACTTTTTACAAATCATGATTTTTTTCGGAATTTATTAAACCCCACAGGATGAAAAAGTCAGAATATTAAAATCCGGTATCTCAGACCTGCCGAGGTTGCATATAAGTCAATGGGAGAAGTCCCATTGACTTTTTGATGTGCGCTGGGTTTTGTGCAAAATTTTAAAAATTACAAGTTTTCAGATAAAATAAATTGTGAAAATCTGAATTTTTCCCACAAAGCAAATTTTTGGTAAAATGTAATAATAAATAAGCTTAAAAACCCTGATTGGATATGTTTAGAGTTTTGTAGCAGCAAATGCTGAGATAAATTCGGAGCTTGATCAATAACCTCCTAAGGGTCTATGGGGAAATGGGAACTAAATTAGGAGTTTTTCTTATCTAAGCCCCAAAGGATCTGTTAAAGATGCTCACTTGCCTACCTTCATGTTTATTAGTTTAGACAAAACTAAGCTTATTCATAATAGTGTTGGAAAGGGTGGGTGCAGTAGACTTGCATCCTCATGCTTCTGCTTCTTCATAGTGACTAGGTGTTTGTCCATCCCATTGCTTTCACTATGCAGTTCTCAAGACACACAGACCATCTGTGATTTTGCCTGGCCTGGGAAAGCAAATCTTAAAGTCTAGATATCAATATTGGTGAAATAATTGTAACCCTTTCTTAGCTATAATTAACCAAACCAAACTAGCATAGGTAGGGCATTGGTTACACGCGACTCTTTCACTCTCAGGTAGGGCTTTCG
>CM044436.1:90230668-90255170 GCA_024363595.1 Xenopus borealis
TGATATAATCCATCAAATTTTGACAGGATCTCTGAAACGTTTAAGAACCCTTTAAATCAGCATCGGCTTATGATATGGTACAGCTATATCTGTTTTATGGGTTTATTCATTTTATACATACTTCTAAATATGAAAGCCTGGAACCAATTTTATGATAATATTTGCTGAAAAATTTGCTCCACGGAAACCATACTGCTTTGTAAATAATCCAAATTTTTAAATGTCTAGTACTACTAAAGTTCAGTGTAACGGTAGACAGTTTTATTTAAATAATCTGAGGCATGAGTGGTTTTGGGTAAATTGAGATTTGGCTTTCTTCTTCTGTAGCTCAGTTTCCTCTAAATACAGATGGTGTAAATGTGATGGAGAAACCAAACTACACACATTAATCTCAAACTACAAACATTAATTTCTTCACTGTCATTGAAGTTTAAGTTCCTAGAGCTCAGCAGTTAGTTACAGACTTTGGTACCATCAATCATATCAGGGTCATTAAATATAGTTTATTTCAATTTAGGCTGCTGTATGCCAGAATGATGTGGACTTCATTGTACACTGTATAATGTTGGCTGTTCTCTACAAAAAAGTTCATTTGAAAGCAGATCTTACTAACAGCATTATATCAGTCACTTGACATAAATTGCACATTATCATATATGTGTACAGTACAGTATCATATATATATATAACATAATCCTAAATTGAAAGCTGATATGTAAATGAGAGCCCATTAAAAACTTAAATGCTAGAACTGACATGATCACCAATGCAGGTTGGCTGCTGTCATGAATGCAGAATGCATGGCTACTGTGCAGATTGGTATTTCATCAAAGTGTAACCACACAAACGTTTATTAATTGAATTCACTATTTATATATCTAGCACTCATGTAATTTTGTAGAGATGCTTTATTTTTTTTAAAGGGAATCAAACACCCATAAACGGTTCCATAGTACCTCCTAATTCTATGTCTAGAGATTGTCAAAAATGTAATTACAGATGCAAGTGAAATCAAGTATTAGAATGCTGTGTACCTGTACTGTCATGTCATGTTGCTTATATTGTTCTTACATAGGGAGATTGCTGTGTCATTTCGGCTTTATGATATTATGCAGGTCTAAAATCCATTTATTTGGCAAGGCCACCAAGCATTGATTTTTACCTGATTTGGCAAGCAACAATCTGGGTCGAATTGGGATGTTTTGATTGTTGGTCTGTCTGTTAGGAGAGGACCATATCAATGCAATGCAATCCTCACCCAAGGGGATTTTCTAATCTGCCAATATATGTTGGAGTTTGGCCAGACAGTGGTTAGATTGGCCAATGGGGGGTCCATACACAGGTGAATATCCTTGGTCTTGAGGGACTGCGTTGATGGCTTTTATCAGGTCATGTATGGCCACACTTACACTGTAATTAGATATCAGTGAAGGGAGAGTGTGTGCCATTCGTCTAGAGGGACACTTGCTGGTAGCTGTATGCTTTGAATGTTTACACAATTTCTTATTTTTTCCTCGTTTTGAAAGCAAGATCTTAAGACTACATTGTCATTTCTGATTACTCCTACTTTATGGCAACAGTTTGGAGAATACTCTTTCCTATGTCACAATAATACCCCCATGCACAAAGCAATGTAGAGAATGGGTTTCTGAGTTGGAAATGATTGTCCTCAGCCCAACTGAACACCTGCAGGTTATTGGAATACCAGCTGCAAGTCACTCCTGATCACCAACATCAGTGATCAATCTTGCCATTGATCTTGTGACTGAGTGAGATAATTCCACCAACAATATTGCAATATTTAGATACATGTCCTCCCATCAAGACTATAAGCTTTTATAGCAGCAAAATGAGTATGAATATAGTGTTGGACAGGCAGGTGCCTAGATACTTTTGGTGATGTAGTGTATCTGCATATTGGGAGTATGATACACTGTAAAATAGTGATGTAAAAAGACACCTGTTTTTAATAGTTTTTTTTAAGAAAGTAGGCATTTGTGACAAAGGTCAAAATTGTATCTCAGTGACGATGATGATAAATGTGGTATACACTCTTACACATTAGTATATTATTTGGCAGAGTAACCCACTCTCTTTCATTTTACATTCATTTAAATTAGAAACATTTTCGTTTCACTGTCTGCCTTTGTTCACTGCAAGGGGTGAGTGAATTTTTCTCATCAATAAGATGTGTTTTTTTAACTCATATCAATAAGATGTGTTTTTTTTTTTAAAGATCAGAATTATGAACAATGCTTGACCATTCTTTTAAGGCTCCTTTGGGCTTCATCTAAACGTTTTAGGCAATTACCCTTGTTAAGAAGAATGAATTCTTAACACATGATGGATCTGAGGCTTCAAAAATGCCTTTCCTATTAGAAGCAGATGACATCAGTGTTAAGTATTTTATAGCTAAAAGCTACATGGCAATTGTAATATGTGTTAAAATGTAAACATGGATAGACCTGTTAGTTTTGCTCTCACACCACATCTAAAATTCTTATTCACGCTCTTATATTGTTCCAGCTGGATTATTATAACAGGTCAATGAATTTTCAATCTGTAATAATCTTTAAATTCACTTTCTGAATTACGTTCACGAGAAGGTTAGTTGATTTCAAGTTCAAAGGAAATATATGCAGGTCAAATAAGTAAAATCCTGAGCACTGACAAGGTTGGTGACACTTTTAACTGTTGAACCTGCAAATTCTTTTTCTTTCATTGGTAAATAGTAAGTTATTGTATCATATAGTATTTGTACAGCAGTATTTCCTAAATCTGAGATGAAATGAATCTAAAGAGGGTTGTTTATTAATAAAGGACGTCTATACAGTGCACATGTCCATCTTTCTGGCCTTTGCATGGCTCACATTTGTGCTTTCCACAAACCACTCTCTCCTACAAAATACATATCTAAACCCTAGGGAGACACAAAAGGCTCTTTCAGAAACCAACCACCTGTAAAATAAGAGCAGAGAGTCCAAAGACCTATTTTAATCACATGAAGAAAACCATTTGTAAGCCATTGTACTAATTTTACCCAGTATGGGTGTACTGGGATGGAAGCATGCAATTACCCCAAAAAACATAAGGAGGTATATTATCTGTTTGCTGTTGTGTATTTATATGATGCACACTAAAATGTTACCTCTTCTATAGCAAAGAAGTTTGCTTCTATATTACAGACTCACTGAAACTGAATGGATAACATAGGAGCTGTTCACCCTATATAAAATGCAACAAAAAAAGAAATGACACATAGTCCTCATTACAAAAAATCAAGAGTTATAATGCCAAGAACTAACATAATTTTAATTGTGTGTTGGTTAGCCATTCACTATGAAATAAATATGCATTGCATAAGCTAAAGCCAGATGGTAAAATGATCTTTGGACAACAAGACTGCTCAGTGAGAAGTGATTTGTAATATGTAGGAATATGTGAAGGCTAGTTGCTGTCAGTTGCACTCAACAGTCACAAGGCTTTTCAAAACAAACAGCACAGTGTGAAATTTACCTAATGCAGCACTAAATATTTACACTGGCATTGGTGTATTACTCTTCCCAGTGTACTAGTGGCCGAATTTTTTAAATGATTTTGGGTCATTCTGTAGATCAACAGAAATGTAGCATCTCATATAAACTGGGTATTTTGTGCAAGAACAAATCTCAGTTTGATTTTGCGTGCATTATTGTATATTCATAAAGACAAGCCCCTTTATTGATACATATTTGAACGGCTGTTAAAGAAAATTAAACGTTCCTTAGCCAGTTAATGCCAGTTAAATGATTAAAGGGGTTATGAACTATCCAAAAAATGTTCCTATATGCAATACCTAGCTCTCCAAAATGGCCTTGCCAAACTTAAAGTTCATTCCTAATATTGCTGGACTTGTGCTTCTGGAATGCTTTGACCCTTGATAATATGTATGAATAAGTTGAGAGTTGCACACCATTATTTTTAGATGGAGAAAAACAGATGTTGAAGGTTCACCTGCTTTGCCACTCTTTGAACTTCAATCATTTACTGAAATGCAGGAAGCACCATTCAGTTGTAAACAGCTGTTCATTATGTACAATTTTACCTGAGTATCAATACCACCACTATCTGCACTGCAATCAAACCTAGGAACCACACACAAAAGACATTGAGCCCTGTTTATTGGAACCCAATAATGACTTTGAAAACACTTGAGTAGGATAAGATTGATCTTCAAAGAGAGGACCTGCCACTGCAAAATGTTTTTGAATCAATGTATTGGGCTATGTACCAAAAGCATTTGTAATCTATACATGCAGTTCAATGGTTTTAAGTCTCCTATTAATGGAGTATTTTGCTATGAAAGTGACATGCTGAAACAATAATCTATTGTCTTTATTTTTTGGGTTTTTTTCTGCTGTTTTTGGACCATAAGCCATTCTATTCTAAAAATCCCCCTAGCTGCCAGTGTCCCTGACCCCAACTTGGGTACATTACCATTCTCTGATGTGGAGAGCAGCAAAATAAAAGAAAATATTAACAATTTTAAAGTCATAAAGAATAAAATATGAATACATATTTCAAACGAAAACGATCCTATAAAAGCACTATAATTGCCTGCATCATATTAAAAGTTTGCGTTTTACTGCTTCTTTATGCTTTAAAGACCTTTCTCAAAAGCCCGAAGGTTTTTTAAGAGTGGTTTAACTTTGTTAGTGACGCACACTGATCAAATATTTTTAAATACATTTTTACTTAAAGCATCTGAAGCCCATATTATTTTTCAGTAGAACAAAGTCCATGGGAGTGTAACCATTCCTAGAATATATATTTTGACTTTAGATCACTTTCATAGGATAATTTCCATCCATTTTCCTACATGGAAGGTACCAGTACCCAACAGCACTTGTTTATCCAGGCATGAAATTCATTATCATGGGTATGCTGACAGCATGCAAATGTATCTGCTTTGTTATTGATCTCCATGTTAATCATTTTGCAACACTGACGTTGATATATTTTCCAACTTGTCTAAAGAAATATCATACTTAACTATAATTTACCATGATTTGCCTCTTATAACTGTTTTAAAATGTGACAGTCAACTCAACATTTTATTTAGAACTTTAGTGTTAGAAAGGATTTTAGCTGTTCCTTCTAAAAAAAAGTGTCTTCTGTTCAAGCATTGCTCTTCTCCCTATAGCTGTAGAGGCCTATAATACAGTATTGTCTAATAATGGCAGTTAGTCAGATTCTCACCTCACAAGTTGAGGCAAGCCGGAGTGAGACTGAGCTAGAGTCATGGTTATTTGGATACATATGTACCAATATAACCATTTTTTAACCATTTCTCATGTTTATCCAACATTATTTCTTGTGAGCTTGTTTTTTTCACCAGTACTTCTGGTGAACAATGCTTCTCATAATTCTAGTGTTGTATATATGCATCTGCTGGTTTTAATTCAAACCTCTGCCTCCTTCTGACCATTAGCATTAGGTAGCTTGCTACTGTTCATGGACTGCATTAAAGGCAAACTAAATAATAAAAACGAATAAGCCTAAAAATAACATATTTTATATACAGAGCTTAATGCACCAGCATAGAGGCTCAGCAGAAAAGCAGAGAAATTAGGTTTGTCTGTCATATAAGCTGATGCTACAGAAACTTGCACAGGTTTATAAGATGGCAATAATCTAAATGAATTACTAATGAGCTTTATGTTGTGATATTTATATTGATTTATGCAGTAAATTGTGAATGGGTCCCTAAGCTCAGCAAGTGACAGCAGCACAGAGAATGTGAATCAGAAAAATAATACAGGGAGCATCTAGGAGCATGTTTAGAAGCACAGATCTTCAATGGTACAGAACCCCAGATCATCATTTCCAGCAATTAATTTTGTTCTCCTTTAAGCTCTCCTGTTACCTACATGCTAGAGCCCAATCTGGCCGCCTAGCATACATCGGGCAGAGATCTGCCAAAACTGCAGATCTCCAAGTGTATTGCCAGCAAGTCCCACAGCATCAAACTTGTGGCGAACTTTCATGTATTTTAAGCTGTATATTATTGATGACTTTGCTCTCTCGATATGATATTGTACGGTACTAACCTGTAGTATTATAACAACATGTATAAAACAGTGCGGGAACAAGACTATATGCATTTTAATTGTAAACCTCCCACCCCCTTTTCCTTTCTGTACCGCTCTCCCCCTCCCTTTTCCTTAAAAATCAATAAAAAACATGTTACGAGAATAAAAAAAAACTAGATAGCAGATATGTTCTGAAAACTCACATTGTATGCTACAGAGTTTATCTGTTATCTGCTGTGTATCTTGTGCCTTTTCTCCTTTTTACAACTTGAATGACTGCCCCCATGGCTACACATCAGCTTGTTTATATAAACTATAAACTACTTTCTGAAGCAAACACACCAGTTTTATCAGTGCAGCTCAACACTGTGTTATATTTTCATTACTGTGAAATATGGTATGGGAACACCTAAAAGCTGTAACAACTATGACAACTATTAGTGGAGGATATTTCTTTCAACTCTCTACCCCTAATCAGAACTCCCTCTTTTAGTTGAGCAAACCTATGGACTCCTGCCTGGGAATAAACCTGGATCATGTTGCCTTTCCTCCAGGTCTTGGCTGCTATTCATGACTCTGATAATAGAAGCACATTGAATGGTGCATATAATGCATCTGGTACATAAGATTATAATTCAAACCTATTAGTTAAAAGGTATGGTGTGTATGCCAGATGTTTCAACTACTACTACTTCAAGTACTACTCCATTGGAATTACTGCATCACACCTTAGATACATCTTGTGCTTGCTAAATCCACTTCTTTTGGGAAAAGGAACTGTGTCATGTTTTAGATTTCTCAAATTCTATCTACGTTAGATTAAGTGATTTGTCATCTTATCTTTTGAAAAAACAATGGTCTGCATTTCCCATTAGTTTCATTCTAGATGTAGTTAATTGTTTTTACAATAGGGTTACATACAATGCCAACAAGCAAAGAGAAAGGAAGTCTGTTTTTTTATCCACTAATAAGCCAGTTACATTATATAACATTGTATTCTCATTAAGCAAATGTTGTTTTGGTCTAAAATATTAAGTATTGTCTATGTCTGAGATGGGCAAAGGATTTTGACCAGAGCACAAACCAAGCTATAAAATGACTTAATGTTGCATTAGAGTTATGGCAACTGTAAAAATAAAATTGCACTAAGGAGAATGAAAAACCTCCATTAATAGACCCAATTGCACTCACAAATCTCCAAAGTAGGAAGCCCAAAATTAATTACAGATCCATAAATGCTCCAATGAGAATCGTTAGTACTACCCAAGTCATCTTTCAACATCAAACATATGGAGATTATGTGAGGGTTTTTGGTTGCCAAATGGTAATTAAACTTCACAAGGGCAGACATAAGTCAGCTTATGTGTTTGGTGCAAGGAAAAGTTGCTCAGTGTTTCCAGCTCAGATTTCATGAACAAAGAATAGGAAGACAGATGTTCAGGATTCTCATTGAAGTATTCTTTTGCATTAGTTGAGGCTCTAGTAATTGGAGGCCAGATGTTTTTCCAGTAGAATTTTCTTGCATTCATTGGGCCACTAAGTTTTATTTAGCAATGTTACAAGCATGATGTACTTGGACTGCAGCTCTTAGTAGGCTGAGAGTAGAAGTCCAGCAAACATTGTGATAGAGCATCATTGCTATGGAAGCTTTATAGTCCCATTCATTAAGCAACAGATGGATGATCATAGTGTTGTTTTGGTGTACTAGGAACATTTGTTTAACATTGCAGTCAAGAATAGCAATAAATAGCAAAATATTGCTGTGGTGGAAGCCTCTTTTTCTTTTATGCCTAGATCCCCCATAAAACCCATTTCAACTAATAAGGGATTTGCTTTCATACAGGTGACCAGTAAATGGTACCTAGAGTTTGGTTGGTTGCTATCAGTTATAAGACCTATTGCAAACGTTGCACCTTTTATTGCATAACCCAAGTAGTGGCTGTATAAGTAGTAGGGTCCTGCACCCACAAAAGTGTATTTGTTAGGTGGGGCTGGAGTTTTTCAGTTTAAAGCTCTAGGCACCACATTTCTCTTTCCATTTAGTAGAAACAAAAAGGCGAGAGTGATTATTCACAACCTTATATTTTACAGGACATGCCTCCTTCTGTAGGAGCCTAGTAGTTAAGAGCCCTGCACCCACAAAAGTATCTTTCATAGGCAGATCTGGAATTTTTAAGTTTAAAATGAAAGCCATTACCCACACATTTTTATACTACAGAGCAAATCCCTTTGAATATGGGTTTCTTCCTTCCCCTGGATATGGATCCATCTTCACCCACCAACACCTAACTGAACCTGCCTACCAGCTGAGGCATTCCCTAAAGGGACCTTTGAGGAGAGGAGTAGCAGGCAGCAAGGAGCCTGTATACTTCATTATAGGCTTGAGAAAGGGTCTTGCATAGGCCCGAAACATTGCCACTTTTATGAGCTAATAAACAACTCACAACTGGTTGAACAGCATCAGAAGTGCCACTGGTGTTTTTGCTTGTGGATTCTACTATATTGGACCCTTGGCAGTCTGGGGTCATACACCTGGAGGCACCTGAGACCGAACAGGTAATACTGGTGACAGCACTCCATTTCTGCATTCTACTTCATTATACCTGTGAATTTTGCACTGGCATAGAATATCACTAATCGGTATAACGCACTGAAAACTTTCCAGATTGTTCCAGACATAGCAAATGTTATCTAACTAGAGGTCTTTGCCCTAATTCTATTAAAAACACACTCCTGTACTTCATCCTCTAACAAACAATCCTAGACCACTGATAAATAGATAAGATGTAGTAATCTTTGTGTTTAAGCACTTTTTTTTATTAGAAAAAAAAAACTTGCGTCCCCAGAATACCAAAATGACAAGAAACTGGAGCATGTGAAGTTTGTTACACTGGCTTCATAATTCATATTAATTATACATACACACATTCTGAGTTTTTCCTGCTTTTTCCACTTTGCTCACATGAAGGATATTAAATCAGTCACCATGTTTCACTTTCTGACTGTAGCAAATACTAATATTTGACATTCAGCTGCTTTCATTTGCTTTTTAGCACATACAATCTTGCCAAATTAATTCAGGTAGCAAGTTGTTCTGTAAAGGAAAAATTTCTACCAGAACAAAAAAGTATGGTTCAATTACCCCTCTTGTTTTACACTTCTGTCTTCATAGCCTCTCTGCATTTTTCATGAGATTTTAGAATTTTTGACTTTAGTGGAAAATAATACTAAATAATAAGAACCACACTCCCCAGTGACATGTCACTGATATATTAAACAGGTGCCTGTGTTCTAAGAATTACTACACCACTGAAAGTCAGGGCTGCAGACATTGCTTTCATTCCCCATGATGTGCAGTGATAACTGTTGTTAGACCACTTACACAAACATCATTTCCTGTTAAACATGCAGTGCAGCTCTGACATTTTTTAATCTAAAAACACATCAAGACCCGTTCGCCCTCCTTTGTGCCTCTTGAGGATTGTATAAAATCACTAGCACAGGCTCTTTTACAAAAATTATCAGCCATTTGGAAAATACTGTGAGAGTAAAAAATATGGCAGACAATAGTGATAATGAGATTGCCTCAAGTTCAGTTGCTTTGACTCTGCCCTTTATGGGTAGATAAAAAAATCCACTAAACAAAATGTTTTGACCACATTTTTTTCAGTTTCTTTGCATTAGTGATTATTGCATTATTTAAAACCTGGGCATTTGTTAGTAGAAATAGTTTATTATGTAAATAAGAAGGTATGAGGTAAGGGATCCCCTAGGTACATAGGTAAGGGATCCCATGGGATCTTCTTTCCCAGGGAGGATATATAAGGGTGTAAATGTGGTATTACTTCTTCTTTTGCTGATAGAGGGAACAAGTGAATGACCCCAGGGAGCCTGATGCTTTATAACTGGAATAGTTAGGTAAGTTAGATAGTGATAGGTTAGAATTGTGGAGCTCACTGTAGGTCGTGCGATTTAGAGAAAGGTTAGTCAAACTAGCATCCAAAGCTCCAAAAAGGAGAGCAAAACAGATGTTTGTGCTGGTGGTACCTCGCCCAGATAAGTACCAAGAGGAGGAACTAGTTTAAGTAGGATTTAATGTGCCTCAATTGCAAGGCTGACCCGGTGCTGAAAGTCTGTAATAAAGTACAGTGTACCTGACAGGAGGGAAGGAGCAGGGAGGTAGACATCATGCTGGGGCCCTCTGGCTTGGGATACCTCATGATGGGCATATTGTGTGTCAGTGTACTGGTGACTGCAAGTAAAGTCTTCCTGAGTTCATTCGCAACAACCTGCGAACCTCGTGTTTATTCAGTACAACGTTGTACTACAAGTTCCCCTGCTGTTTGATGATGGTGCAAGGTGCTAGTCGGTTGGTGTTACAAGATGTAGGTAATAGGTCACTGCGTTATACACCAACAAATGGCAACCAATCAAATGTTTGCTATCATTGTACTGTACTGATTGAAAAATCATAGATTCATAGGTTAGTGCTCAGGTGTAAATTTACTCAGTGTTCATTTCTGCTGGTTATAGGTTCACAAGCAATCCAACTCGGACCACAATTGCAGTGGTCGAGTCTCTAGTCAGAGATTATTTCAGAAACTGTTGGCAGTTGGAAAGTGGTCATTACTATGTGTTTTTTGTGTGTGGGAATTTTACATTTTATCTAAGATGATTAATTCTGGGCTTAAAATAGAAGTAAAAAGATGTAGCCAATAATGTACCACTCCTTACAGATTCAACGAACAGCAATGGCAACTGATCCTATTAATCTACAGTAAGAGTTTTGCTTTTCTTTTACAAAGACCTAAACATGGGCCATCGCTGTCAATATCAGTTTTCTTTGAAATGTTCAATCTTATACCGTTGTGTAATCTTGTCTCAGATGCATTTTATTTTTGGTGTAAAAGTAAATGCAGACCGAATTTGGTCTCTAATAAAATAAGTTGCATCTTTGGTATCTTAGGCCTAAGCATCTTACAATACGTATGTGCCTTTTTATGTTTGAATTCATGAGTTAATGGGAAGAACAATCGGTTTAACTTATTCCAACATCATAACAACTTCAATATTTATGCCAGATGTTGAAAAAAAAAAAAAAGAGATGGAAATGTGTTCAACCAGGACTGCCTCTTGGCTCAACCCATTGTAAATGAATTCTCAAGACTAGAAATTTCACATTGCTTATTTAGTCCTTTTGCCATTAATCTTTCAAATGACTTGTGCCAGAGTTAAAAATCTACTCATATATATGTATATATTGTATATTATATTGTATATATTGTCATTACAAAAAACAACACTAGCTTTTGTTATTAGCATTAAGATCAACATTTATAGCTACCTTATAACCACTACTTACTGGCATCTGATGATAAGCAAAAATCCCTAGTGTGCAAGGTGCTCTTATGTCATTTGGCTATAAACAGCTTTTTGTTTTGTGTTAAACATATTTAAAAATGTACTGTATTTCTGCATAGCTGTTTAGAACATGTACCTGTGTATTCAATTAGGTCACAGAAAACAAAGGCATTTCTAGCCTTATTTTAGACTTTCCTTATCCTTTAAGGCAAACTTTGCATCATCCCCAAATCTTGTGTATGGGCCAGAATATGGCACCTGATGTCCATGTCTATGCACAGGCTACACAATTATAGATTATGTGGAGGATGGGGGAATGTGAGAAATGCAGTGACATCTAGGAAGTGCTGATTGGAGAGCAAAAGTAATTGCCTGCCCTGCCTCAATGCCTGAGGCAACAACGTATGATTGACACTTGAGATTTTTAGATACCTTTATAACATGTATGGATTTGGGTGGCATGTTTAATTTGCAAAGGACTTTTGTTATATAGCTTTCTATATCTGGGTATAGTATTATATTTTGTACAAAAAACACTGATGCACCCTTGTGGCTAGCAAAATTCGGAAGCAATCTGCTATGTTTATTCATAACTCTCCCTAACTGTACTCCTCCCAAATCAGCCTTTCCCTTTTCTGACATTTCTTACCACAATGCTTTAGAGTGTGCTTGCTTCTAAGTTTTTTCCCCACATAACACTATTGGTCTTAGGGTTTGTCTGTCCAGCATGGGAAGTCGTGCGCCTGTCTGCTGATAAGGTATATTGGTTAATCATGAACTTAGCCTTACGTTTCTATATCAGTTTTGTAATTGATCCCACTATGCCTAACTTTACAGAACCATAGGATGACATTCTAAAAATATGCTTTAAAGTAGAGTTACACTCTTGTATACGTATTAACAGTGCAAAAATAAAATGTTGATCAGCTATCTAATAACCTGTTTTATCTCGGACCTTGAAAAACAAAGCCATTTTCCTAGAAATGTGATTCTGTGAGGCAAAGCACTTTTGTTGCCAGCGAAAAATATTCTTGGCTGTTGATCTCATTTTGTAGCCCTGGAATCTGACCTGGGCCAGGCAGCACTACTCTCACTCTCTGGAGCGTTCTATTTGTCCAGCATACTTCAGTGCTTCCTACATTGTGTTTGCCTTGATTGATATCATTCCTATATATCCTTCTAGTCTTAGCATCTTCTTAGCATGTGACCTATTCCCGCTCACTATGAGGGATGCTGGCACTTTTCCATACAAATATCACTGTACTCTAGGAATTACCCAATGTGTAAAGTAAAGCAACCTCATTGGCAGGGTAGCTGATACAACTTTGAACGTTATATTTGCTTGTGAAACAAAAAGAAAGGCAAACATTGCTGAAAGTACATTTTAGTGTGCCTGGGAAGTGTGGGATTACATATATTTTAAATGTGTTTAAGTACATAAAGAAGGCACCTGTCATTTCCTTCCTGACCAGGACTAGCAGCAAATTACAAACCATAGAAATGCAATGCTAAAGCAACTGGACTGCCTGAGTTTCTTCAGTCCAGTGGTAAGGAATTTCAAAGGCTGTACATACAGGAGACAAAGAAGAAGTCTAATCCATGAATAACATTTACTGTAAATGTTCCCATCTTTGCTCCCTAGCTTTCCGAAGTAGGCATGCCAACCTCAGTTTCACAGGATCCACTTGCCTTAAGGAAGATGATAAACAGAAACTTCTAATATGCAAACCTATAAGAATCATGCTGTAGTCTTGCAATATTAGACATTGATTCTTAATACATGAATCTTTTTGATTGTACTGTTGCTAGCAAAATCATTTATCATAAGTTGCTCCACTCGCATATTGCTCCTAACATTCCTTATATTCCATTATCAAGGAATAATCTTTTTTTTTTTAGTAAATTTGAACACATTGACAGCACTGTATCAATCCTTCTGAAGTTCCATTGCAGTGTAATATTAGCACGGAACCAATGAACAGCAATGTTCTTTTGTTATGGAGCAAGATGGCTGACAAAGTGCCGGTACACAGGATTTCCATTAGCATATTTTACATTTGAATTTAATCTTGGAGAGCTATGGGGGTGCAGAAGAGTTGGTATTGGTAAAAATGTCAGGTTCCCTTGGATCCTTTCCACAGTCAATTCCAAGAATAATTAGAGATGTCACCTCAATATACAGTGGTATAGATCTCAGACTTTGTAAATGCAATAGTCATCATGTGCAAAGTGCAGAACAGATTGGCATGTTCCATGCAATCCATCCTTTCCTTCCTGAAACTGATCCTTTTGTGCACCCCAGATCTTGAAGGAAGACATTTCAAACATAACAGATATAGCACGCAAGCATTTTGTGTTTGTTCATATTCTCAATTGCTATACTTTAGTTTATTGACCCGCAACCCTGCTTTACTGATTTAAATTCCAACAATTTCATTTTTGCTGTCAGTGACAGCAAATCTAATTAATCTTTCAGAGAAAAAAATGCAATCCATAGCGAAAAACCAAATAATTGCTCTTCAGTGACAGATCCAAAAAAAAAAAAAAACTTGGCATGAATCAGAAATTCCTGGGACACTGTCCCCTGCTGATCCATCTTCAGTATGCTAAAGGTTCAGCAAATACTGTATGTAGAATGCAGCACGGATAGTTACAAAGCAGGAAAAAGAAGTCAGGTATGAAGTAAGTCTACTAGTCACAGTGCAGGAATGTCTGTGCGGGAATCGTTGTTCTTCACATTTAATAGGTATTTTATCTATTGTCTTTAAACTAGGGTTGGAGTTAGGGTGAGACTAGGTGAAATAATTTCATAGGTAGGATTCATTTTGAGTAATGGTCCCCTCTGAAGCACCTGCCATTTCCCAAATGGGCAAGTGTCACTATAGATACAGACCCCGACCTGTGGTTCTGACTGCCTAGTCATTCTTAATGGGGCAGACAGTTACTATAACCTTCCAATGATACCAACACTGACAATCCATGGGATTGGGTTGCATTTCCCCCCCAGTATACAGCATAACTAGCAAACTTGCTTGTGTCATAAAAAACATTGACAAGAGAAGGCCCTGTGCAAAGCACAAAGGAAAAGATCCAGTTAGAGGATTTAAAATATAACAGAATCTACAGCTTGAAATCCCCTTAATTGTCTGAAGAGTTCACCCTCTTGCCACACAGATACCCCGTGGTTTTCAGGGTCAGGGGGCAAACAGCCTCTGTGCCCAACCTTAAAACTAGTCCAGATCTTTAACTGGGAATGCTTTTTCTAAAGTCAAATCTAGAATAAATTTTTTAAGTGTTTAATCTTTACAACATGTTTATTTGGCAGGCAAGCCAACGGGCTACGGATCCAACAATCGAAGATCGCATCACAAAGGAATAGTTGATGAGTGCTGTTTTCAAAGCTGTGATTTCAGAAGGCTGGAGATGTACTGCGCTCCTGCCAAGCCAGCCAAGTCAGCACGTTCTGTACGTGCTCAACGTCACACTGACATGCCAAAAGCCCAGAAGGTAAGTTCCCACAAATAATAGAATGTGTTCCTAGTTAAATACTTACTGCCAATTTGTAGTCTGTACATTTATTATTACCTCTGAAAAAAACATATATTTAGGGTCTATCTCTTTTTGACTAGATCTTTTAATAGTCTGTTATTATTTATGCAGAACAGTTTTATTCAATAATACCCCATCGAATTGTGGTCAAATTGAAACCCTTCGAATTCGAATATTGAAATAATTCGATGGATTGATAAAATTGTTCGTATCGAACGATTTGAGCGATTTTAACCATTCGATCAAAATTTTTTATACAACAATAATAGCTAAATCCAATTGGGTAGGTTGAATCTGGCAAACAAGGCAGTCGATTAAAATTTAAAGTTATTTAAAGTTATTCAACTGTCAAATATTCAAATAGATTTTTATTCGAATAATTTGTTTCGATCGAATTTTCAAAATTCGATGGTTATAGTGGTCTTCAAAAACATTCCAAAATTCGAATTCTAATCTTTTTGAAATTCTTTTTGAATTTCGAATCCTTCATGTGAAGTTGATAAATCTGCCCCCTAATGTCTCCTTCCTTTATCTCTTTCACCCTAAAGCTTCTGGGCCCCAAAGCCACAACACTGGAATCTTTGTGGATGGTTCCATGGCCTAATATTAGCCTCTGATTCCCAGGGCTCCAGACTATTCCAAAAGTATTTAATTCTATGGGGAAATCTTGTTAAATAGAATGAGCAGCAGCTAAATGTCTTCACCACCAAATGTGACCTAGTATGATGATACTAGTCTAATCATACTATATCTGCATGTAGTTCATGGGTATTACTACTGAGAAAGCAGACCCTGTAGTTGCAAGGAGGGGGCAGGAGTGTAGGGGGCCTAGTAAGCAACAACCAATTTCAATACATCTTGGCAGAATAGGTCAACTTACCAATGTTTTGGGGTCCTAAATTGAATCTGCTGTGGGGCTAATTAAATCTAGTTACATCACTGGTGCAGCTGCTTTATAAGTTAAATAGCCTCCAAATGAAAATTATGTGAAATTAAGTGGTTAGACTCTATTATGTTTATGGCATATTGGTCTGCCCACAGGGCAACAGCCATTGTGCCATATAGACCATATGTTACAAAGAAATTAAATTCAACCCTCGGTGACAAGAATTGCTCAGTGTATGGAATTATACAATCTAAGTTGTAGGGATTTTTCTTTTAGAGCATTTAACTCTTCTTACCAGTTAGGCACAACTTTTCTGATACAAAAATTGGCATAAATGGGGACATATGCTTTAAACATCTTACCGATGTTTTAAGTAACAGTTAAAATCCTAGGGTACAACATTTTATATAATTATTTTTTCATCTTGTCATCTTTGGTTTAGAATGCCTACAAATTATCATGTCAAATTATTCTCAAGTGAATAGTCTACATTCAGGAATAGCATAAAGTGACTATATTTCTGAATATATTGACTTATTTTTAAATGTAGAGGAAGCTTTTTCAAGTTTTATCAAGCTGGTGCCCCACTGAGTCTATAGAGACCTTTTCATTGAAATGCTTCATTTGAAATTTCTAGGTTTGAGAACTCCTTTGAGGTCCAACACAAAAAAACATGTTAATGTATGTTGTATATGCTATAGTTCCAAGAATACCTTGGCCAGCAAACAGGCACTCAACTTGTCACTCTGTTTAGCCTCTACATTGCCTTCAGTGTTTGAGGGTTGCTGCCATTGTGTGGCTCACAATTTGGGCAGGGGGTGGGGTCATGATGTCACTGGGGCAGGTCACTGATTTTGCAGGCAGGACGTGCTGCATCATGTGGGTGGTACAATGACATGGCAATCAGCGATTGGCTGATCGCCATGTTGATCATGGAAATTCGGGCAGATTGTCCTGACCCAGGCAGACCTTCTGAAAATTGGGCTGTCCATGTCCATGTCAAAGTGGCAACCCTTTTCTGTCTCCAAGCAGGATTTGCAGGAAGGCCACAAAGTCCTAGTATCTGGCACAATTTGGGGGCTTATCTGCATTCATTCCTTGAGCACTTAAAATTGGGCAAAGGTTAGTTTTGATAGTTGTTTAAATTTCCTTTGTGCCAAGACCCTAGTGTTCCAGGCACTAAGAAGCAAAAGGGAAGGAGTGTTGATGCAGCACCAGAACCATATTTAAAGTACCTGTGGGATTCCTAAAAGACACAGAAAATATGCATCTGTGTTTAGTCTTCCCACAAAGGAAGGAAGCATGAAACAAGGATTTGGCATAATTGTAGGACTTTTTGGCTTCAGCAGAATCATTAGCAGCCAGTCAAACTAAATCCAAACCAGCCTTTATAGACATAAGGCTAAATACAACAGAAGACTATAGGGGTCATTTACCTTTCCCACCCCAGTTGAGGCCTGTTCATTTCCCCACAGGCAGTTGCATGAAAAATCTCATTAATTAAAAGTACAGTTGAGCTACATGCTGCTGCCTTCAAATCCCAAAGTGTCGTTTAGTTCCAAGTAGGGGTTGCCACCTGGCCGGTTTTTTACCGGCCTGACCGGTATTTTTGATGGTAACCCTAATGTTATTAATAGGAAAAAAAGCTAAATGTATAAGAAGGCCTGTATTTTTTTTAAGAAAAGGTGGCAACCCTAGTTCCAAGCAGAAAAGTTCACAATTCAATCAATGCAGTGAATTTTTGCAATTTGTTGGTGCCTTTTGATGATGACCAATTTTTCCTCTCTCGTTTTCCTTCAATAGGAAGTACACCCGAAGAATACAAGTCGAGGAAACACAGGAAGTCGAGGATTCAGAATGTGAATGCTGCCACTATAAATCTCGGAGTATGAATGTGCCATCTGCAGGATACTTTTTTACTGTATGGAAAAGGAACCAAAAACGCCGTGGAAGATAGAGAATTTTTTCTGACTATGAACAAGAACCAATGGGCATTCTCCCTCTGTACAATTCAAATACACATTCTAATGTTATAAACATTCTTGCCAAGTATTATGACTGCTCTAATATAGTGTAATCTTTGTTTTTGCATATCCTGCATATCCTGCTCACACATTTCATTTCATAACCTGTGTCCAATAGAGGTCCACAAATGATGAGCCTTTGGTTGGCTCTAATTGCACTAAAATCCGTGAACATTCCATGTATACTGGAATAGTTAACCAGCCTTGTCTTATATTTGCACTTCTACCCTGCAACAGGCTGTTTGTTCTTCAGTGTTTGATAACGCTGTTTGCCTGCCCTTTTGTATTTGCACAAATTTGCTAATCAGCAGCAGTTGAGCTTTTTTTTTCTGATTTTGCAGCCTTTTTGGAGTCAAAAGTAGATATCCCAGGTATGGCCAGATTCGCAGGCATTTAAAGCACCAGTAACACCATACAAGTGTAAAAAGTTGTGTAAAATATTGCAAGGTGTGTGTAATTTACACCATCCGAACGCCAGATTTAACTCTTAGAAAAAACACTGAAAAATGGAATGCTGTTTTTTAAGCAACGTAGCCTGGCGATGTTTGGTGTATTATCCTGTCGGTTTTTACACAGCATTATAAATATGACCCTAATCATTTTCTATAAAATGTTATATATGTAATTGGATTGTGTGTCATACCATGTTTCACTGGGTTTTTTTTTCCTTATTTTGATGAAAACTATCCAGTGCTTTATAAATAACCAACTTTCTAGAATAGTGAATTATTGTCAATGCAGACAAAATGAAAATGTGTGAATGCATAAAGGGAATTTTCATGTACTGGTGTTACTGGCCCTTTGAAAAGAAGGTCTGCTTAATTGAGCCTTGCTGCATATGTTACAATGCAAATCATTTTAGGAAAACATTTGTTCGGGTCATAAATGTCACAGATTCTTTGAAGCTACAAGTAATGCCATCCATAGGCATTTGTTTTCAATTGAAGACGCATGTAAAATCATCATATCACTAATTCACATATATCTTTTGTTATGTAGAACTGTAATTGTACAATGGTGCTACCGTATTTTGTGGTAAGTGTTGTGTAATGACCTGGTCAAAAATAATTCTAACAGGTAAAAGCAAACATTTACAATATGGCATAGCTTACAGCTATTTGTGTTTTAATGTTGTATAAATGTGAAAACGGTCTTTAGGGGCAAATGTAATAATAGTCGTAAACTGGGGGAAAAAACCTGCATAAGTAACGTTTGCATTTCACAATAATTAAATTAGCATTAATTCCACATAACCCTTGTAGTCACTTGGGCACAAAAATAACACTGTGCAAAGTCACAAATTCTAAACTGAGAGATGGGTCTCTAAATATGTAAATAGATGACAAAGACATTTTTTTCACAAAAAGTAAAAAATTGTTAGAAACACAAAATTTCTCTGTTTTTTAAATTAACGACTTTAATTACATTCCTCCATTTAAATACCATACGGAAGTCCTGATTTTTAGACTTGTTTAGTGATAACTGCAGATTATTAATGTGACCATACATTGCATGATAAACCATTAATACTTGACTTGACCAAATGTATTTACAGGCACACTATTCCTTTTTGTTATTGCCTCCTTGTATTTGTCAAATATTCTTTAGAAGTGGCTTTAACTCTGCTTACAGGTTGTGCCTTGTCTACTGATTTTTTCTTTTTTCCCCTCATATAAACACAATCCTTATCTGCCCTTATATACTAGATTTCAACCATAGACATACATGAAAGCACTGTAACGTGATAGAAAGTTTAGGTTTGTTTTTATTCTGCAAGCCATAATGCTAATTATTTCATAGACTTCTAAAGTACCATAGACAAGATTTGCTCCAGGCAGCAAAGCCTGTACTTGTTCAGTTAAAGGAGAATTCAACCCTGTAAAAAAAAAAACATACCCCCCACCCCACATAGACCCCCCTTCCTCCTCCCTCCAGCCTAACTGCCCCCCAGGGAAATGCCCCATACGTTATACTTACCCCTTGGTGCAGATTCACGCAGAAGGGTTCCATGCAGCCATCTTCAATTGCTTCTGGCTGGGAGACCGGTGTATTAGTGCATGCACAGTTGGAGACATTTTGCCGGTTTGCGACAACTGTGCATGTGCCGAACTGTATGGAAATTGCCGAAATCCCAGTCAGCTTACCGAAGAGATTGAAAATTGCTGTAGGGAGCTCAGCTGTCTGAATCTGCACTGAGGGGTAAGTATAAAGTATGGGGCATTTCCCTGGGGGGGCAGTAAGGCTGAGTGGAGGAGGGAGGGGGTCTAAGTGGGGTGGTGGGGTATCGTGTTTTATTTTTGCAGGGTTGAATCCTCCTTTAAAACGATTAAATGAAATATATAAGTGGGTGCTGTGGTTGATTGAAATAGAGCAAATATTGTTTAAACATAACCCTAACATTAGAGGAACAATTTAGCTAGCTAAAAGGGTCAAATTTACAAGAAATAATGAAAAATAAAACACTTGGGGGCAGATTCACTAAATTTACATGAAGAATTCGAAGTTCAAACAAATTTTTATTAAATTCGAATCTTCGAATATGCAAATTCGATTGATTGAATTTTTTATATTCGATCGTTCGTTCGATCGATCAATCGAATTGCAGTAAAATCCTTCAAATTCGAAGGATTTTACTTCCCCACTATTCCCATGGTCGAATTTCACATTTTTTTAGCATTCAAAATTCAACCAATAGTAAATCTGCCCCTTGGGGTGCCAATATGTTGCCACCACCAGTTGAGTCCACAGCTTGGCATGGACCTTCTGTAGAAATAATAGAATATTATAGAATAGATTTAGATAGTGTTTTAGTGTAGTTAACCTCTTGGTTTGTCATAATAGAAAAGCAAACATCTTATTAGTTGTTTTAAAGGGGACCCATCACCCAAAAGAAATATTCAAAATCCTATTTTATCACATTAGTCAAGCAAAATTAACTTTATTTACACTATATAAATTATTTGATTCTTGTTTCCGTCAGTCTGGGAATTCAAAATTATTGCAAGCAGGCAGGAGCCATTTTGTGGACACTGTTATTAAGGCAAGCATTATATCATCTTAGAATCTTGTTTGTGCACCAGAATGGAGGACCCAATGTCCATCCCCGTGCCCTGGCTACACAATTAAACAGTGAAGAGAATGGGGGAATGTGTGGAGAGCAGTGACATCTAGGAAGTGCTGAATGGAAAGTCAAAGTAATTGTCTGCCCCGCCTCTACGCCACGGGCATAGAGGAGGGGCAGACAATATTTGATTGGCAGCTGATATTTTTAAATGAGCTTAAAACAGCTATGAATGCTTTAATAAAAATAGAAATTGGATTTCATGTTTAATTTGAAAAGGACTTTTATTATACAGATTTTTTGTGTCTGGGTGACAGGTCCACTTTAAGTTGCTGCACTATAGCAAAATTTGCTAGTTTTACTACCTTAGCCACAATATTGTGAGAGTAAGTCTTATTCTAGGGATATTGAGCTTTAAGAACAGCACCACATAATTATTAAAGGAAAACTATACCCTTCAAACAACATATGTCTCTATAAAAAGATATTGCATAAAACAACTCATACATAAAATCCTGCTTCATGTAAACTAACAATTTTCATAATAATATATATTTTTTTTGTAACATGTGCCACTGGGTAATCATAAATAGAAAATTGCCATTTTCAAAAATAAGGCCACCCCTTGGGACCGTATGATTCAACATTGCACACAAACATATCAAACAAACTATAAAGTTAGGTCACATGAGCCAATTAACAGACAGAGTTGTGTCTTTTGCTTTCACACTTCTTCCTGTTACAGTTAGGGGCCAATTTACGACATTCACGTGAAATGATCGAAGTTCGATCGAATTCGATCGAATAATGAACGTACGAATTTTTCGTGAAATCGTAAAGTGAATTTTGGCCTATTCGATGATCGAATATCGATCGAATATATTCGATAATTTGATCATTCGATGATCGTAGGAATTAAAATTTTAAAGTTATTCAACTGCCTACTTCACCAAATTGCAATAGAAGCCTATGGGAAGCTCCCCATAGGCTTCAGAGACTAAGTCCTGCCCAAATACCATTTGTACGATCGTTCGAATCGTATGAATTTTTCGGATGCTCGAAGGAAAAAGGAAAGGAAATTTCACAATTTTTTTGTGAAATCAAACGATCGGTATCCGATCGTACAAATTCATCAAGAAATCGAGCAAATTGATAGCCTAAAGCAATTCGATAAGCATTCGATAGTCGAATACTTATCGAATTGCGAATTTGGTCGAGCTAATTATGGGGAATAATAGTAAATTTGCCCCTTAGAGTTGAAATATTTCTGGTCAGGTGATCTCTGAGGCAGCACACAGACCATCACGAAATGGTGGTTCAAGGCAAGAGATGTAAAAGGGCAATATTTACTCAAATATACTGTCTATTACAGATTCTTTAATATGCCATTTAATTTCATATAAACTATCTATTGCTTACGTATTCATTTTGGGGGTATAGTTTTCCTTTAAGAATAATAGTAAGCTTGCATGGTGAGTCTACTATGCTTCTGGATATTATTCTGGAATCATAGATTGCATTTTTGTGAAATAAATATATCTCAGCGAATGTCACTAAATCTGAGTGTTCATGACGCCACATTCCCAATTTGTTAAATAAAACTGCAGAAAGGCAAATGAACTATACCATGTTTACTAATCCCTATAATCTATTGAGTACATTGAGGGATGCATTCTATAAACCATACATGTAGCAAACTTGCTTTTACCAGTTAAATATTTGGCCAGATGTGGTTAAGTGGTGCTATTGTTTTCTTAAAAGAAGTACTTGACTAAAATATGAAAATAAAGCATATATAAAATATATATTTTTAAAGTAAGGAACTGAAAGACCTTCTGTAAATAGATTGCTTATTAAATAGTTTTTTTGTCAATTTTGAAGTTGTTCCCTTTGCATTTTAAACACTGTCCTCTTAATATTGTCCTGTTTGGAAAACCAAGTTATGTAAAGATTCATATTTTGCAGAAATCTGGACTGTAATGTTGGACTGCTAGACAAAAAGATGTACAATAGACAATTTTGCCTTTGCTAATGATATTTTATTTTTATATAGTGCTAAACAAGCTTCCTGCACTAAAATTTGGAAACGTATTACATTTTGTGGCAAACTGATGGAGAAATAAATATAAATATATATAATTATTCACAATGCGAATTCGCAAAAACAGAAAGATGAGCAGAGCAGTGCAATATATTAGTGTTCAGGAAAAAGCATGGGCAATACAACCCTTTGTGAATATGCACTGCGCAAACCTTATAAATTAACCCCTGGGGCTCATTTTTAAAGTTTGCGCAGGGCAGAATGATTCGCACAGTGGAAATATGTGCCCTGCGTCTGGTTATATTTATAAAGCTGAATAAGAGTGTGCAAACAGATTTGTGCATTTGTTTTTCACACTGCGAATGTCTATAAGAGCTTTTTAAATATGGCAAAAATTGCAAATTGCTAAAGTTTCTGTGTCTGAATTACACCACAACTTTGGTGGTGGAGAAAATATTCGCAAAACAGTTTTGCAAATTTAGAATTTAGGTTACAGTCAACGCTATTTTCATGCACAACATCCTCACAAAGTGCCTGTACCCACTCTCAGACCCGTCTCATTTGCAAGTCATTTTCGAAAATTTATTCACAATTTGATATTTTAGCGTTCAGGAAATGAATGGGCAAAACATCCATTTGCGAATAAATATGCGCTGGATAAACTTTATAAATGACCCCACCCCTCTGTGTGTGCGATGCAGTTTAGTTTCTCATAGAAAAGCTTCCCTAACCAGCAGATATATGTCCTTATAGGTACACCTCTAGAAAGATAGAATGTATAAAGTTTCCTGCAAAAAAAAACTTTATTAGTCAAACAGAGCATAGAAAGAAACGAAACAATACACATCTGAATTAACTATTTATCTACTTCATACACACTAAGCTTTAAACTAAAAAAATAATTTTTTTTACTATAAAATCTGAATTTGTAGTGAAAATTTTTTTTTTCGTGATTTATTATATCTTGAGGATGGAAAAATTCCAAATCTGAATATCCAGCATTTTCAGACCTGCTGAGGTTGTACGTAAGTCAGTGGGAGAAGTCGCAAAGATATCCTGATCTGCACTGGTTTTTTCTGGTTTTCGGGCAAAAATTCATGAGGAAAATCAGAAAAATGTATACCATTCGGATTTTCATACTTTATCCGATTTCCGTGAGTTTTTTTTGTTTTTCCCGCACTGAAATTTTTCAGGCATTTAACACACAAATCCAAGTGGCTGCATCTGTATGCTCTATATACAATACTTAAAGGGGTGGGTCACCTTAAAGTCAACTTTTAGTATGCTATAGAATGGCTGACTCCAAGCAACTTTTCAAGTGGTCTTTTTTTTCACTTTTTTATGTTTTGCCTTCTCCTTCTGAGAAGCTTCCAGCTTCAACATAGAGGTCACTGACCCATCTAATAACAAATACTCTATAAGGCTACTAATGTATTACTCATATTTCCACTCATGCCTCTCCTATTCATGCTCCAATCTCTTATTCAAATCAGTACATTGTTGCTAGGG
>CM044436.1:90264637-90298011 GCA_024363595.1 Xenopus borealis
TACCAATTATATCATAATTTTTATAGAATGCAATTAATTCTAGATCTCCCATTTTACCATTTTGACGAATATTCGAACATTTTTTCTGCGACTTTTCGTAGAATCATTCGATCGTACGATTCTGGTGAATAGTCGAAAATGCACTCAAAACCGGCGAATATTTTATTTGCCAAATATTCACCAGTCCAATTCGAGGGCTAAATATCGAATGAAATATTCGCCAGTTCGACTATTCGCCAGAATCGTACGATTGAAGAGTCGCATGAATAGTTGCAGGATAAAAACGCTCGAATATTCGCCAAAATCGTACAAGTCGAACGTTCAAAGCGTGCGATCGATCCCATAGGCTTCTATTGCAATTCGGTAGGTTCAATCTGGCGAAGTAGGCAGTCGAATAAAAATTTAAAGGACAAGTTCTTCGACTCGCAATTAGTCGAGCACTTGAATATATATTTATTCGATCTATTCGATGTGCCCGAATATTCGATATTCGATGGTCGAAAATACTTAATTTGCATATTTGAATAGTTGCACGAATTGATTCGAGACTATTCGTGAGAATATTCAAATCCTTCACACGAATTGAGTAAATCTGCTCCTATGTGTACATTTGAATTGAGACCATTCGCAACTATTAGCGTGAATATTCGAATCCTTCACACGAATTTAGTAAATCTGCCCCTTAGTAAGTCTGCCTCATAGTGTCATAGAAGTATAGTCACAATATAAGGCTGATTAGTAATTAATACAGATAATTACTACATGGCAGCACAGAAACCAGTGCAATTAGTATCAGAATTTAATTATTAGCCCTGTAGCATCAGCTTATATTATAGACCAACCTCATTTTCTGCTTGAAAATTTTTGACGACCCCTAAGCTCAGCTTCTCAACAGTTGCTCAGACCCCACTGAGCATGTGAGTGTCACAGACACTTTCCAAGATGGTGACCCCCTGTGTCAAGTTTGAAGTCCTGGATCATTGCTGTTATTGACAAACTTTAGGCTGGTGTTTTTAGCCCTATTCATATTTAGGGTTTAGTTCTCCTTTAAAGCAAACTACAAATTTCACTTTTTGATTCACTTTTTCTCTGTAATAATAAAACTGTAGCTTGTACATAATCCAAACTAAGATATAATTAATCTTTATTAGAAGAAAAAACTGTCTGTTGGGTTTATTTAATGTTAATATGATTTTCTAGTAGACTTAGGGCACAAAGATCCAAATCACGGAAAGATCCATTATTTAAAAAAAGAAAAAACCCAGGTTCTGAGCATTCTGGATAACAGGTCCAATACCTGTACTATGTACTGTACATAAAGATGGGTCTAATACTAGAGAGTGGTTGAGTTTATAATTTTATTTTCAGTATCCAACACCGTGCAATCCAAATTGTCAGCATTCTGGTCACTTCTTTATGGTAACAATATTCCAACTGTGATTGTAAAGTCTAGAGACCAGGGACCTACTGTCTCGATACCTAGTGGTCCAGAGGGGTGGTGGGGACACCCGCAGCTATCCATGTCTTCTTCTTGATGCACACGCCCTTTTATATTTTGTGTGCTGTGTGACATTTGCACTGGCAAAAAATTCAAATATTTAAAGGCGCCACAACCTTATTCCTATTGACCAATGTAGGTCTATTTCCTGATAGTTCCTTCAAGTCGGATTAGCTTTTTTTACCCTTGCCTGTCCCTGACAGGCTAATTCGCTGCCTGTACCGACCTTTGCCAGTTTCTGACTATTGTTCCTGAATCCTGACTTTTTACTGTGTTAATGGCCCTGGCCTGTGTCCTTGACTACCCTTCTGCTTCCTGATTCTGTACTGCCCTGCCTGATTGGTATTGACAGGGCCAGAACTAGGAGTAGGCACAGTAGGAGCCTGAACAGGGTGCAATCATAGAGGGGCACACTTTTCAGTGGAAGGTTTTTTTTGTGGCCTTTATTAATAATAATAATAATAATAATAACAAAACATATTCTTTTTGTAAAGGGAGAGCCTTCTTCCCCCAACCCCCTCTGGTGTGTGATCTGACCATTTAAACTGTAACTCACTTTAAACTGTGCTTTGAATGACTGCTCCCCCCTCCCTCAAGGTCTGTACGTTATCCAACTCTTCCTGTCCCTGGTTGGTGCATGTCCACTCATGTCATTGAGATGCTGCTGGTGGCGGGAGAAGTAGTAGGAATTCATGCTCTGGTGTGGCTGGCACCAATAGAATTTCAAGCTGATTTACATATGTAGCAACAGGCTGCAGGAAAAAAAGCTACTGGAGCCTGTACATGGGGAGAATCTGGAAGGGTGAACAGGCCATTTTTAATCACGGCAGCACCTCCAATCTGACTGACCCTAAATTTAATGCTATACTGCAGTCAGTGTGTGACAGATTTTCTTGACATTTATCAAGGGCAGGCAGTCAATAACTATCTGGAGGTTGTGTGGGGGTGATGTGAGTTCCTGTACAGTGACTGGGGGTAAGCTATTCAGCTGTGCTGGGAATGTTTGGTGTGGTTAGTTGTGCTTAGATGTGCTGTGATTATGGGTGGTGCTTTGCTGGGAATATTTGGTGAGGTTAGGTGTGCTATGACAGTGTGACCTGGGGGTGCCAATTGAAGCACTTGCCTAGGGTGCCAAAATAGTCCCGGCCCTGGGTATTGACTTCAGCCTGTCCCTGTCCTGTTCCCTATCCCTCCTGTCACATTCTATGGTTCACTAAAATGTTTCATATCCGCACCTTTTTAGTCATATACTTAATGAAGGGTTCAAAGACCTGGCAGCATCCAAGTAGTGGAGGGCTTCTCCAAAAAAGAGAAAATATATAGGCAGTCACAACTGTAACTTTTGCATTTGCATCGTGTTTTGGTGTACCATACGCGACACCTACTCCTCCATCTCTTTAGACTCAGCGCATAAAGAAGTATGAATGCATAAATAAAAGATACCAGCTATAGAGAGGCCTTCTCCCTGTCAGATAATAACTTTGTAACCTGTGCAGAAAAAGCAGTGGGGTTGGCTAAGATTTAAATACAGTTCATTCAAACTTTTGAATGGTTAAGATACAACGGAAGTCTTGCATAAAAATATTCAAACATTGAATCCCACCATATTCATAAAATTCACATAAAGTGCTGGATGGGATGGAGTTTTGGAGAATGCTTCTGCCTCTATTAGAACTCCAATTTAGAAAGCCAGGAGGGCATAAATTAGAGAGTGCTCAAGAAGGTTCATGTTCTTTTTAGGGGAAGCTCTTTCCTACTACTTTTTACCAGAAAGCAACAAACTTTGAAAGTACACAATTCTTTGTTCTAAGACACATAACTGTGTTGGTTGAGTTAATGGATAAAGCAGTCAGTGCTGATCTCTTGCATATAGAGCGTTTCCCACAGTCCAGCAGTCCAAACATTAATATTTTGCTCGCTAACTGCTTTTAGCCATTGTGGACGCAGGTACAGTTTAATTAAAATACAGTTACAGTAACTGTTACAAATGATTGTTATTTCAGCTCCATCTAGTGCAAAAGTGATCTAAGTACAGTTACAGTTTACATTAGGTTTGTATGTTACAAAAACAAACATTCTTAAAGAAAATTGCCCTTTTTAGAGCAAGAGAAAAGAAGACTCAAGCTAAAGTATAATCGACTAAAATTAACATAATGTCACACACTTCTAATCACATGTGAATAGGTTCCATAATTTTATGAGGTTGCCCAGCAATTATATCATAATAGGTCTATGCTGACCCATCACAAAAGGATTGCATCAAGTGCAGTCCTCACCCAACAAGTATCTAAACCTTCCAGGCAGATAGGTGGCTGATCCATGAAAACGTATTGAGATTGCTATGCAATTTTTGCTTGCCAATATTATGTTGTAATCAAACATCAGAGAGGAGGTTATAGCATTATTTAGGTGTCCAGATGTATTTATTGTTTTTAACAAGAATCATATGAAACAAAGAATAGAGAGTCAGGTGTAGGCAGAGCAGGCTGTATTCTTAGTGGGAATTAGGTTCTTAGCCTCACGGGTTTATAAGATAACAAGTGTGGCTAAGTGAGACACAAGGTAAAATCAGGCCCGGATTTGTGGAGAGGCCACCTAGGCCTAGGGCGGCTGGATTTTAGGGGCAGGCATACTGCCCAACCACACCCACATTGGTTCATAAATTTACATATCCTGTGTGTCGATTCCCATTGCTCTGTCCTAATGATGAAAATTTGAGCAAATAAAAGGGAGGGGACAGGGGCAACAAACGACAGCGGGCCTAGGGGCACCCACTAGGTAAATCTGGCCCTGGCTAAAATGCCTTCATCTCAAGATAATATATTTTTTTATATATTAAAAATAACTATGGTGATGCTCTTTTCATTAGGGTTCAGACTTCCAACAACTTTGATTTAGAAAAATGCTATTGCACGCAAATTTACAACACTTATTCGTTGGATCAACATTTAGGTCCTCACCAGGGACCTTAATCAAGATAAAACTACTCACTGTTGGTTGAGTATATAATGCACTTTAATGTTTCACATCATTGTATTTTGGTAAAGGTCCCTTGTGCGCAATGAAACATTGATCCAATAAGTTTGTAAAGATTCTCATTCATCCATTTCATGGGTATATCTATAGAAATAAGTCAAATCGACTGGACTTGCTCCATTTTTTCCCTTGAAGATGTTTCACCAGTTATCCAACTGGCTTTCTCAATTCAGAATAACTTGTAAATCTTCCTTTAAGAAAAAACACAGGTCCAGTTGATTTGACTTATTTCTATAGATGTTGTTTAAACTCCTGGTGTGCATGTCATGTCCGCAGCTTGGATTATTTGCCTGATTTTCATACAGGTTTTTGTTTGAATAAGTGTCTACTGAGCTGTCAACCACACACATATCTAAATAGTGAATAAAGTACCCCCTATAACACAGAGGAGTTCCATAACCATATAAAAAAATTAAGGCCGAAGGTCATGAAACTCCACATTTTACTGGTACTGTATTGATTATAATATAAGTCCCATGACAAAAATTACGTCACTAAGCACCAAATATATAACGGATGATATCAGCAGACACTATTTATAAGGATATAGATATTAGTGGCTCTTGTGCATCATATACATATAGACACAGACACACAAACATATTTATATATAATGATGTTGACATAGAGGGAAGTCTAGAGAAGTGTAACAGTTGAGGTGAGTATAAGAATTTAAATTCTTTGGACCGTTATATTTCATATTTGCAATTTCTTGTATCTGGGAAATGCTCTTTAGTTTTTATTTTTAAAAAAGCTGAGGAAAACAGTATTTCCTATTTCAATGTATCAATCTCTTGTAAATAGCCCAACATACAAAAAAGCAGACCTAATCCATCAAAATTACAGACACTTCTTTATTAAAGCTGATGTTAAAAGAAGCTTAATGGAGGATATGTAATCACAGCTGGATTCTTCTGCTTTGCCAGGGATTACAAAGTCAAAGAATAGCATGTACAAAGTTGAACATTTCAATGAATAAATTAAATCACAAAAGCTGGGTTTTAAGAGAAGAAGAGTTGAAGTGCTGGGGCTATAACAAATAAACTAATCTGCTTCTGTACTGAAGCTTTTTCCAAATATTGCACATTGCAGGGTGCTTGAGACAAAGCACAATACAGTCACAGTATTCATCTAATCCATTCCATCTGATCAATTTATTGGCATTTTTGTCTCTTCAAAGCAGTTTCACACTGTGATCATTATAAATTTAATTCAGAAATACACATTTTCAATTGCACATGTTTATATGCATTGAACCATGAACTTTATTTTTAAACTGCTAATTATTTAAAATTATCAACAATCTGCAATCCATTGTACATCAAAACATCATTATTTAGACTGTATTGTTTATTTGTTTCATAACCGTCAAATAATCCATTATCCTTTAAACAAAGAGTTTTGTAACAATACTATGCTACCTTTTGGCCACTGAGTTTATTACAAAGGTATTTTGTAGGATTTTTCCTGTTTGGTTTGTGCCTCTGTTCAGTATATGTAAAATTCATCCACAAAAACCGTTCTTTCTAAATGTTTCAATTAACTGTAGAGACTTAATACACGCTTCATATGAATTTAGATACCATACACAGCTGCCAGACAGAGTTTCATCTCCACACTAGAGATATATGATATCTGTAAAAGAAGGAGAATATACAATATGGAATCATACAAAGTGTATATGAAACACAAATATCATTAACATATATTGTTTAACTTAATGGACAACAAAAAGCTTTTGGTAATTCTTTATAGAAAGTGCACAACTCAGAGGTCCCAATGGAGCTATTAATTTACTAATAATAGAGACTTTTCACCAAGTTCTTCCATGAAAATGACACCTTTGGTGGCAAATTCACTAAGATGCGCAAATTCACTAGCGTTGGCTTTGCTAGTGTTCGCCGCACTTCGCCAGGTGAATTTTGCCAGCACTACGCAAATTCACTAAAGTGCGAATTTACGCTCAGGTCGGGGAATGGTAGCGTAGTTGCGCTAGTGTTACTTCGCTAGGCAGAGCGCTGTTACGCTAGCGAAGTCTAATTTGCATACGGCGGGAACTTTAAGTTATAATAGACGTATATGTTACAGCCACTACATTCCACTACACAAGCACAGAAAACCTTTAATAAATTATATAAAGTTGTCCTATTGCCCTACATGTGCCCCCTGTATAGTTGTGCTGCCATATGTTAGGAAATGTAGGGGGGAAGGAGGGTAACCCCCCAAAAAAAATATCGATCTTTTTCAGACTATCACCCTCCTATGCTAAAATATGCTGGCCTATCTATGGTACTGAACTTCGCCTGGTCTGAGCAGGCAAAGTAACGTCTAGCGTAAGTGCTAACGTAGAGGAACATGCTTATCTTAGTGAATTTGCGAATTTACGATCCTTAGTCAGCGCGCAACTTCGCCTGGCGTAAGGGTGCGAAGTTGCGCAAGTCTATCTACTTCGCTAGCGAAAATTCGCCAGAGTCCATATTAGTGAAATGATGTCACGCTGGCGAATAAGCGCTAGTGTTAGATGCTTCGCTCTTTAGTGAATTTGCCCCATAGACTCCAATGGGTTAAAAAATTAAGTCTCAAAAAAAAGATTTGCTGCACATCCAAAAATGTTGTTACCAATATACTTGAAAGCATTTCAGCAAATGTTCACATTTAGCTAATTTTTAGAAATGTGAAACGACTCAGATTCGCCCATCAATATTTTACTAATATAAGTGCAAAATTGCACTAGTGTGGTTGTTCATAGCAACTAGTTTTGTTCAGTCTATCATCACTGAATAAAATGAAAGCAAAGTTCTGCTTGGCTGCTATGGGCAATGGCACTGGTAAAATATCATATTAAATCAGCACCCATACTATTCTCACTGCTGAAGGTTTTGCAGATTAGGGGGCTGTGTAAGTGCTGAGCATTGAAGCTTATTGATTAGTGATGATTATATGTGCATTATATCAATATTAATACAATACCTGTGATTAAATGGCTATGAATAACACATGCAACCTTGTGCTAAAAGGCAATGAGCAATGAGAAAGCAGTTTTACTATGAAACCATGAATATCAAAACTAAAATAAAATAATAAAAATTAACCTAGAGATTGAAGATGGCATAAGTAACTATTAATGCAAAAATGTAACAGATCATATTGATAAAGCAATGTATAGCCAATCAAATGATATATATGATAATGATTTGATAATGCAGTTTACTCTATATTATAATAGGTAATGTAATGGTAAAGCTTGAGAGAGATCTTTCAGGGTTGCCGAATATTTCTGTATTTTGAACTTTATCAAATCAAACCTCCTTCTCTGATAAAATAACTTGCCACGGTTCTTTGGAGGTTGCCACACCTAGCCAGACCTTACAGCAGAGATAAAATAAAAGAAGACTATAAGAGCCTGGACACCTTACTATAAGGCTCACTTATGACCACAGTATGCAAAATGCAATTCCGGTATAATTAAATGCTGAGTCACCTGGCATGAAAATAATGGCACAGGTATCTTGGCTATTGACACAATTCACACACAGGCTGCAGTGGGAACCCTGGAAATAAAGGCTCCTAAACAATCAACGATTCACAGAGGAAATATGAGCAAATATATTGGTGTAAGAACATGAATGTATAGACATTATCATATATTTTGATCACATATGCATTTCACAGCAGGAGCCATGTCCAAACCTAATGTCAGACCAGAATACTTGAAAAATGTCATTTAAATTATTACAATGCTTCGCTGTAAGATGAATAAAAAACCAATGATTCTGTTAAATTGAACATTCACAGATCACAGTGTGGAAGGTTTTAAATCCAAGTACTTCAGTGTAGGCTATTGAAAACTGCTTAATACAGATTCACAAAGCTACTAGGGATATTAAATCCATTCAGGGGGACGCAAAACCATTTTTAATGGATTAATAGGAGCATCCGTTTTTTTATCTTTAGATTTATTACACAAGTTGGCCTCTTGACAATTCAAAGCTTTCCTGCCCTGAGAGAAAGTGCAGGTCTTCAGATCTTTTGTGTGAGGCTTTCAATCAGTAAACTATATAAAAGAGCCCCAACCACTGTCTGGTATCACTTACAGGCAAAACAGATAGTTGGTGAAAGCCTACGTAAGAAATGGTAAGGATGATTACTTTAGGCTACCCATTCTTAATTTCACTTTCAATCCTTTCTCAAGGTTTCCTGTTTGCGGTGTCAAAGTCCATCAGAAAAGCAGAGAATGATGATTTACTTCTTGATACCATCACACTGAGAAAAGCTTTTCGGAAAGGAGACACACTAGAGAAGCCATTAGGGGATCTAAACAACCAATACAAAACAGATGGAGGCAACATCATAAATGAAGAGGAAGAGAGAAACATGAAGGTAAATGTCAAACGTTTACATATTCTGCACATGCCTTTATGTAATAGTTGGTCTAAAGGTATCATTTATCTTTGAGTGTCTGCCTATAGTGATGGGAGTATAGAGTGGGGAAAAGGTTTTAATTATATTTTATTCTACTAACCATTTTCTTCCATGGAATTTAATCTGTTGAAATGTAAAATTATAGTAGAATGTTTCCACTTACAGACCATAGATTCTCAACAAACGTATTTAAGTCAAGACGGACTTCCGCTAAACATTGGAATGAAACAGATGCCATACCTCGCATTTAGAAACTCATTACATCACCCGGAAAATGAAGATCAGAATGCTGAATCAGCACAGGAAAGGAGAGATATTGGAGATGAAGAAAATGCTGCAAAATTTCCAGTAGGAAGGAGGGATTTTGACAGTAAGCGTAAATTTGCTATTTATTGTTTCTACTGCATTACAAATTTCAAAAGTTTGCTTAATGCAGTGCCTAAGTGGGTAAGGCTGCACAGAATTTAGTATTTGACTTGGGATTCAATTAAGTTACACTCTAGTTTTTCTAGTTTGAAGTAGAGTCCTGCATCCAGTCAGGTACCTGCAGAATACCCACAAAGTGGTTGGGTTTCGGGCATAAAGTCCCTGATTCCTTGGCCGTCCTTGGGTAACCTGTCTGGGCTTGAACCCTCCCACCCCCTCTTGTGGTTCATCCAGTTTTTATTTTTTTTTTGCAAAGATTCCACCCCGGAGTGATGTCACGTCTGGTTTTCTCATGTACCCCGGGTCAGAAGGTTAGTTGGCCTATTGCGGGTCAGGTAGAGGGAACATGTGGTTTCAGATTACAGGTATGGTACGGGTTTAAAAATATGGACACGCACAGGACTTTAGTCTGAGGGTAGTAAAAAACAAATCCCTTTTTGCAAGATTGCAAGAATGGAACTGGATCTCAAGTTAGTATTGTGTAATGTCTTTGTAGTTGATGCAAGTTTGTTTTTGTTTTTTTCAAATATGCATTCTATATACAGATTACAGATCAAATTTAGTTCCCAATTTTTTATGACAGATAAAGAGTCAGTGCATCACCTGATCACTAATATACAAAGCATTAGTGTTATTTATCTTATTCATGAGAATATATAATTAATAGTTTTTTTGTACAGTATTGTCACAAATGTGGATTGCAACTCATTACTTGGGTCAGCTCAAAGTGGAAGTGTGCTGCTATTCTATGCCTGTTAGGCTTATTGCTCCTGAAGAAGATTGACGTGCAGAATTTTATTTTAATATAATAATAACATGAAAATGATAAATACGATAAAATACACATGGCAGGACCTGGATAACAACAACATTTCAGGCTGATTCCTTTTGTCAAGCTCACCAACCACTAGGCAGTTAAGCACTATAAAATAAAGGCATTTTATTCTATTAAAATAAGGTGCTGTATGTCAATCTTCATCAGTATTGGAATGGACTGTGACCATTAATTGCACATGCACCAGATATTACTGAATTAGAGGTTACTTGAGCAGATTCTGCTTACTTTGCAAAGCTTATTGCTCCTTACATGTGTTAGTGGCCAACCAGCATTTACCAGTTAAAGGAACAGTTCAGGGTAAAAATAAAAACTGGGTAAATAGATAGGCTGTGCAAAATAAAAAATATTTCTAATATAGTTAGTTAGCCAAAAATGTAATGTATAAAGGCTGGAGTGAGTGGATGTCTAACATAACAGAATACAACACAACATCCTACTTTTCAGCTCTCTAAATCTGAGTTAGTCAGCGACTTGAAGGGGGGCCACATGGTACATAACTGTTCAGTGAGTTTGCAATTGATCCTCAGCATTCAGCTCAGATTCAAAAGCAACAGTTTTGACCAATGTGGCCCTCCCTCAATTCACTGCTTGGTTACTGCCTGGTAACCAGGGTAACCATTCAGTATAAACAAAAGAGAGCTGAAAAGCAAGAAGTAGTGTTCTGTACTGTTAGGTTAGACAGTCACTCCAGCCTTTATACATTACATTTTTGCCTAACTATATAGAAAACATTTTTTTATTTTGCACAGCCTATCTATTCACCCAGTTTTTATTTTTATACTGAACAATTCTGAACTGTGAATTAACATAGGCTGAGAATCAGCTGATCCACCAGCCTACACTGAATCCTGAGCCTGCATCAGAAGGAACTGCATCAGTCTGCATCCGAATTTTCATTCTGAAATCTGCTGTATGTCTGCATGAAGACCAATGAAATAACAAATAGATCATCTTGGTAATATTTATCTGTTCATTTGCACATGTATGGCCAGCTTTAGTCTACACAGTTCATATAATAGAAGAATAAGTACTATATAACACAGTAACTTAATAAAATGTAATGAAGCTGTGGCAATAAATTCTAGCTACATCAGATTAGATTAAGCTGATTCTTCAACTGCACTGAAGCTTACCAGTGTTTTACACATCAGGGAACAGTTTCACTAATTTCATAAACAGCGTTTTCTCCTCCAGAGGAGATGTTGCAGATAAATGTATGCAATTTGGAAACCACCAGGTCCTGAGAATTTTTTAATTCATGATAAGGGATATTTATGTAATATGAAACACCATGCCTACTAAGTCTACTTAAAAAAAATGAACATTAAATATTTTGCCTCAATACAGATTCATTATATCCTATTTAGGATCATGTACAAGGTACTGTCTTAAAATAAAGAAAAAGGGGATAAAAGTAAGATTATCTCAAGGAATTGTATTAATTGGTGCCAAAATAAGCAAGGCATGGGATTTACAAATCCTCCCAACACTTTGCAGCTATTACTGTAGTGTGTAAGAATAGAGAATAAGTGCAAAAATGATGGCTATGAACAGTATTTCCATGGGTGTTGCTAAGTGTGGTGGCAGCCTGTCAGGTAATTTGACAGACTGGTACACTCCAAAAATAGCAGGCATGAAATGTTGGCACAGAGGTTACAACTAGATGGTACACAATTACATTTTCTCTGCGTCTGGCACAGATATCACATTGCTGCACTGTAGGCATGCTGTTAAGAAAATATTTAATTTGCCTCCTACCAAAAGGCCAGTTACTGCCAGTCATTTGGAATCCTAATAATGCTTATTGCATAAAGTTATTGTTTTTTTCCCTTTGCTCATAACATTGTTATTTCCATATGTTATTACATAGGTCTAGTAAAACAAAGGATGATTGATGTAATCACAAAATGAATTATTTTGGTTTGCAGTGCTCAGATGCATGCTTGGAAGAGTCTATCGACCCTGCTGGCAGATATGATCATCAAAGAAACCAAAATGTGTTTTCATGGATGGATGGACATTACATATTTGCATATTACAATGTATTAGTAAAAACTTAGAATGGAGACAAAAGGAAAACATCAGTATTTGTTGTGTAATTTTATTAAAATAAATAAAAAATGTGCAACGCTAACTGGTAAAAGTACAGTATTTACAAATAAAATAAAATATTCAGTTCCTACATCAAAGGGCATATCCTGTGTCATAAAAAAATATACATTCAATATGTTGCCCAACTGAAGCTATAAAGGCATAACTCCTCCAAAATGAAAAATTAAAGTATATGTAATTCAATGGCTCCTCTAAGCATTTTGCAATATTTTTCTCAAAACGGATATTTTGATTATAGGAGCTATCCTAGCAGGTAGATAAATAATTATGCAGGCAAATTTTTAAAGGGATACCGTCATGGGAAAACATGTTTTTTCAAAACGCATCAGTTAATAGTGCTACTCCAGCAGACTTCTGCCCTGAAATCCATTTCTCAAAAGAGCAAACAAATGTTTTTATATTCAATTTTGAAATCTGACATGGGCTAGACATTTTGTCAATTTCCCAGCTGCCCCTGGTCATGCGTCTTATGCTAGCACTTTAGGAGGGAACTGCTTTCTGGCAGGCTGTTTTTCCTTCTTAATGTAACTGAATGGGACACAGTGGGACATGGGTTTTTGCTATTGAGTGCTGCTCTTGTATCTACCAGGCAGCTATTATCTTGTGTTAGGGAGCTGTTATCTGGTTACCTTCCCATTGTTCTGTTGTTAGGCTGCTGGGGGAAAAAGGAAGGGGTGATATCACTCCAACTTGCAGTAAAGCGTGATTGAAGTTTATCAGAGCACAAGTCACATAACTTGGGGCAGCTGGGAAATTGGCAAGATGTCTAGCCCCATGTCGGATTTCAAAATGAAATATAAAAAAATCTGTTTGCTCTTTTGAGAAATGGGTTTCAATGCAGAATTCTGTTGGAGCAGAACTATTAACTGATGCATTTTGAAACAAAATTTTTTCCCATGACAGTATCCTTTTAAAGAAGCAGCTACAGTACTCTGCATATTCATAACTCTTCTGGGCACTATATGGCTGAGTAGTCATTATTGACTTTCATCTGGTACAGTTTTTCAAGTTAGAGTATAAGGCTTGAATTAAATAATCTCCTTCATGCCAAACAAGCCAAGTTTTCCTGAAGCACAGATTAAAGTTCTGTATAGAAGAGGCAAGTTGCTCCTTGCTAAAATGCCAGAGGATATAGAGTGGGTGTTCTCAACCTTTTTTAACCCAGGAATCACATAAAAATGTAAATATACTCTGAGAGTCACACAAGCAAGAAAAGTTCCTAAGGGTTAGGAAATATGGGCTGTGATTTGCTATTGATAGTGACTGGCAGCCTGCAAGACTCAGCTTTTTGCAGTACACCTGGATTTTATGCAACCAAATCTTGCCTTCAAGTCAGGAATGTGAAAAACACCTGCTTTGATGCCACTGGGGACAACACCCCATGGGCTGGTGAGCAACATATTGCAAAGGAGCCAATGGTTGAGGAGCACTGGTTTAGCAATGAATACACAGATGGCTCTTCCACAGAAAAGTTACCTACAAATTTAATTGAACCTCTGGCCAGTCAGAACAATAGCCCAAAATACAAAATAACTAATGTGACATACTTTTAAATTTGTTGGAGGGGTCACACCAGAAGCAGCTATTTAGACCCAGAAGAAACTGGTTAATTTGGCTTGTCTAGCAATTAGTTTGTTCTTTGATGCTTTATTGCAGTTTTTCGTTACACCCTGTTTATTTTCCTTTGCTGAGGTTAGCTCAAGAACTGCTTTCTATTGTGGGGGGTTCATTCTCCTGTCCATTTGTGGTTCCACTCTGCATGTCCAACTGCTTCCGCCTTGACCTTTTTTGCATGATTTGTTCTTCACTTGCTTTTCAGGTCAGTATTTCCAGAACTCAATTTAAGTTCTTATTTTTGTAAGTCATTATTTTCTGAAATAATAAATAAGCAAGTTAAAATTAATCATACGGTTCTGATTATTATGCAACAATTTTACTCGAAAGTTTGTGAATCTATTTACATTTTCCTTAGTTCTGTATAATATATCCAAAAATGATCAGTTTTCAAACAACTGATAAAACTATAAAAAATTTGAACTCGTTAAAACAAAGATTTTAAAAGCAATGCACTTGTATTAATTTATTTTGGAATATGATCCATTAAGTGACATTTGTATGTGGCAAAATATGAACCACTACAATTCTGTTTATTTGACTGGGAAATTACAGTCAAGTGTTATACACCTGATCCAATTAATTGAGGTTGTGAGGCCCTTATTTAAAGAAGAGAAAAAAAGTGTGTCAAAGGAGATTCCAGAAGGCCTTCGCAAAACAGTTATTGAGCCTCATCATTCCAGAAACAGTTACATAATTATATCAAGAGATCAAGCAGATCAAGTAAAAACTAAAACA
Source organism: Xenopus borealis (assembly GCA_024363595.1). Lineage (NCBI taxonomy): Eukaryota > Metazoa > Chordata > Amphibia > Anura > Pipidae > Xenopus > Xenopus borealis. Next base: position 90,279,322 of record CM044436.1, read on the forward strand.
CCATTGTTACCCTCCCCAGCAGAGGTCAACCCAAAAACAGTAGATAAATAGATAATATTATAAAAAAGTGGGTGCAATGCTCTGGGATATTGCCAAGAATCCCAGCCTTACATCTAATGAACGAATGAATGGTCTTGCTTGGTCTTGCTTGCATTGGTTGATGAGTCCATCATTAGGAAAACACTGGACAACAATGGTATGCATGGCAGGGCTGCAAGGAGAAAGTTGCTAAATATTCTTTTTACAAAAAAAAACCCTTTGCTGCCCTTCTACAATTTGCTAAGGTCTATGTGGATGTCCGAAGGTTTCTGAAACAATGTTCTGTGAACACCCATCTGTGAATCATGTTGGTAGCAGTATCAGGTTTTGTGCCTGCTTTGCTGCCTTTAGAACAAAACAGCTTACAAATCATTGATGAATCTATGTATTTTGAAATTGTACCAGCTAATTCTGCAAGAATTTGTCAACTGAAGATCAAATGAAAGCCAATCAACGACCCTGACTCATAGCTGTTATAGCTTACTCAATATCTTATTTTTGGAATTGCATGGAAAACTGATCACATTTTTGGTTAGATTTAGGCTGAAATATTAAAAAACAAAACAAAAAAATGGATCTAAAATATTAATCTTCATTGCATGCAGAACTGCAAAATGTTTGAAACAAAAGCTTCTGCAGGACTACCTGCAGTGATTACTGTGGTTTGGATCAGCAAATATTCTCTTCCCCATATGTAATAAAAGGCATAAAGTTTGTCCAGGTTCAGTAAGCTATGACAAAGGTGTTAGATTTTAAGCAGGTGACCAGTAACCTGCTGTTTATTTGGAGATTAGCTCTGTAGCAAACTTTGCAACATTAATTGCATAACCCCTGGTCTCATGAATTAAGGAGAGGTTGGTACAGATCACTGCCGTATGTATATTTTTATTTGTATAGTGCTCCTTGAGGGCAAAGCACTGTACAGCAAAACAATAAATTAGTAGTAACAAACAAGGGATCACTGAATTAATAAGTAATGGTAAGTGAATTATTAGTAATATTATTCACATTCACATACAGTAAACATAAAAGATAATTACATACAGATTAAGTGCTCAGTGTCAAGGAGACAAAAGATGGAGGACAATAACTGGGAGGGCAATTTACGGACACAATAGGGGTATTAAAGCTCTTTAAGATACAGTGGGTGACATTGTCATATAAGTGCCAGTTCCCAGTTCAGGTGTTAATCAGGTGCTGACAGAGGTAGTCCTTGAATTTAGTTCTAAAAATATTGAAGGAGGATTCTCACCCGAGCGATTCAGGAATGCCATTCCAAATATAAGGAGCAGTAAGGGAAAAGGGTTTGACATGGGAAACAGCAGTAGTAGTGGGGTAGTACAACCAAGTGGTTGCTCTGAAAGGAGCGGAGATTTCGGCCAGGAAAATATAGAAACAAGAGATGAGATGTATTTACATTATTCTTTGTTTTATAGGGAGCCATGACTTTAGCAAGGGAGGGGCCTGTACCCTTTTGGATGAGAGGAGGATAATTCTGGCAGCAGTGTTTAATGCAGACTGTAGAGGGGAAAGATGGGAGTTAGGGAGGCAAGTTAGTAGAAGGTTAAGTAATCTAGTCGGGATAGCATGAGAGCATGCATGAGCATCTTGGCTGTAGCAGGTGAAAGGAAAGGAATGGATTTTGGCTATATTGTTTAAGAAAAAGTGACAGGTTTTGACAGTGGTGTTAATATGATCAGAGAAGGAGAGAGAGGAGACAAAGATTACCCCCAGACAGTGTGCTGAGTTGACAGGGTTAATGAGCATACCATTAATAGAGATAGTAAATAGGGGAGTAGGACCAGGCTTAGGTGGAAAGATGATTTGCTACACAGGTTTAGAAGTATGAAATCATATGATTCTTCATCAAAATAGAGTACTGGAACAATTTTTGGTGCTGGATGAATACAAGTTGTAACTTGGCTCATACTTGGCTTGGAAAGTCCCATTGTTTTATTTGAGTCAGGTTACTGTCTTTATAAGTGCAGGCAAATTGTGATCAGATCAGGTTTTGTTTCAACTGAGAAGATAAAGAAAGAATAAAAATTAGAATACAAATATTTCATCTAGTCATTCATCTAGGGAGATAAAGGATTAGGAGTATATTTTTAAACCTACAAACTGACAGGTCAAGTAAGTTCCATTTATGGTTTTAGAGACCTATGCAAAAATTAAGAAATGAAAAAGCATGAATTTTAGGCTGCAAGCACATATTTAATATTAAAATTGTTTTTTAGTTAGGCTAGGATTATTTTGCATATATGTTTTCCAACTAATGACAAGAAAGAATAAAATCTAGTTCTAGGCCAATTACTCTCCTTAGACTTTCATACGGGAAATGTCAGCATTGCCTAAAGAATAAAAAGCCTTGAAGGTAAGAGTGTTGTTTCCCTAAAGTGAGGCTTGGAAAAAAACACAAAACTTTACTCTGCCTCAAAAAGAAGCTCCAGACACGTGAGTCATGTTCAGACGTTTCGGGACAACAACTGCCCTTCCTCAAGTGACTTGTCACTTGAGGAAGGGCAGTTGTTGTCCCGAAACGTCTGAACATGACTCACATGTCTGGAGCACTACAATAAAACTGGGAACACCCCACTTTTGAACAAGGTATTGGCTTTTTTTCTTTTCTTTTGGCATTTATACTGGTGGAGGGAGAGGCCAGCACCAATACCTTTCCCCATTTTTTGCATTCGTTTTTTCAAAAAGAAGCTAAACTGGCAATAAGCTTGGAGCTGGATTTTGCAGCAGCACATACTAACACCAGATAATCCAGATTTCTATTCCATCCTACTCTTAATACCAAGCACTGAAAATAGAGTTATTCTCCACTGTAGCCAGCACAGTTGCAGGGATACACTATATGGTTACAGTATGTGGTCACTCCCATCTAAAGTCATTCCTGTTTATTGCTTTAAAAATTATTGGTGAGCACAACTTTCCCGAGTTTGTCATAGTTTATACAGGAGCAATGGCCAGCTCCATGCTGTAGCCCTCACCCTTTTCAGTTAGCCAGGTGATCCCAGTGGTGGCAAATAATATAAAAGGGCAACCAAGTTTGGGTGTTTTAACCTTGAAAGCAAGGACGCAGTAGAATTTTAATGAATCAGATAGAAGTTGAGTGTAGGACTGGTCAGACGAGGGATGATTTTGACATAGTTAGCCATCTTAAATATATTGCAACATACAGTACAGGGGAGGGCATTTTTCAGTAGCAGCCTTCATGCACAAAATATCTTAGTGTTCTTACTGATAATGAGTTCAGAGGACCTCTTGTATATGTCTGTATGGCATGCACAGAACAGTGACTTCCATAATACTGAAAACCAATAAGAAAGACTTCTACAGCAGAAAAGGAGAGCTAAATACATAAATATCCTTGGTTTGTAATGAGATGTTGGATAGACAATTGTCCACATACTTTCAACCATATATGCAATTCTTCAATCAAGATCTGCAAGAAAGGTAATACAGGTGTCTCAGATCTGCCTAATTCTCCTACAATTTGTTTTTGGGATTACTGTAATTTTTTTATTTTTTCTAATCATGTATTTCACTGATGAATTATCTTTTTTGGTATGTTCACAATGAATTTCACAAAGATGGACTCATTTGTAGATAAGGAAAAAGGACACCGTTTGCACGGATAACATTCATGGATAATTGTAACTAATCAGATGGATCGTGGGAAACAATATATAAATAATGGACACTGCACGAAATTAAAGAATTTGACACATGGTTTAAGAATGTATTTGATTGAAAACTGTTCCTGCCTAGCACCTCCCCTAACCTTCCCCCTGCAGTGCTGCAGTTCTGTGGACTTTGCATATGATTTTCCTGACCCGTGGCAGGTTGGGTACCTTACTGCTAAGCACCTGATCCAAACGGATAAAACACAGAGGTAGAGCACTTCATTATGGTGTGGTGTAAATAATATATACACGCACACACAATATAGAACAAATAAAATAAATGGCATTACAAAAAAAAAACAAAGCAGAATAGTTTACCCGTGCTTGATTGATGCCTGTGCTGCCACTACATTTATCCTCGCTAAGTATATTAATAAGGTTTTTAATCCTCAGATCCAGGTTTTGCTCAACTTCAATTGCTGCCTCACTAAGTGGATCCCCGCTACTTCTTCCACTTATGGGATGCATCTTTATTGCAGACAATAACACCTCCCCTGCAGTTCTGGAACAGAAACACTGAACAACTGTTTTTCAGTTTTTGAATAAAATGATTTCAGGTGTCATCATTCTGAAGAATCACTTGGAAATGTATTTACTTCAATCCAATAAGGGTAACTAGATGTATTTCAAAACAAACACAATCTGATAATTCTTATAAATCCCAGATCTGCAAATACGTGACCCTATGAAATATTACAATGATAAATAGCAAAACTCATTTCATATTAATTAAAACAAACACATGTGACTGCCATATTTATGGGGAATATGTACCCAATATATGTAACATTTCCAATGATTTTAAAGTTATTTGGAGCACAAAACTGTGTTAAAGTGTTAGCCAGTAGCAAAATAACAGATATATTTTAAAAAAAGTATTATAGAAGTGATACCTAATAGTATATTGGTTAACAATAAAAATACATTGCAAGCTTTTGGAGCACTTTCATCAGGCAAAATAAAATGAAACAAGTCAGTTGGCATTCACAACAGCATTTTGTGTTTGATTGAAATCTTCTCACAACGTTTCAGGGGTGTTGTGTTTGGTAGCCGAGGATGAGGAGAGTATAATAATGCTTTATTAGAAGGTTCATGCAGCCATTACATAACAGCAGTTAAGTCTTACTTTCACTTTCAAGCTGGACAGAAAGTCCTGTGTATGCACAGTGCCACCTGCAGGCCATTTGTATAAACACCACAGGGGGTTCCTCCCCCTTTCTCAATGCTCTCACATTTGTAATACAGGATACAGGTTTATAAAGGTGTAGAGGTGAAAGCGCCTCCCACATAATTAAGTGACATCACATGATGTGATGATGCAAAATGCATATACAGATGTAAATGGAGTGCTAGTCTTTCATATCACAGATGTTCACCATCAACTCAATTTCGTGAAATAACAAAATATATAAAAAAATATTGAAGTTGAATAATAAAAATACAAATGAAAGCTGGAAAGATGTTACATAATTGAAAGGTATTCATGGGCAATAAATTAGGACGATACAGATAGCTAGATATACAGATAATACAATGAATTAGGGTTGGTTGTAATTAGTCCAGGGGTCTGGATTCAGTCGGGTCACATAGTGTAACATGAAACCTGACCCTAAATTAAGGCCCTGTCTTAATGTGTTAAAGGGATAACCTCATGGGAAAAACAGTTCTTTACAAAATGCATCAGTTAATAGTGCTGCTCCAGAAGAGCACAATCCATTTCTCAAAAGAACAAACAGATTTTTTTATATTTCATATTGAAATCTGACATTAGGCTAGATATTTTGTCAATTTCCCAGCTGCCCCAAGTCATGTGACTTGTGCTCTGATAAACTTCAATCACTCTTTACTGCTGTATTGCAAGTTGGAGTGGTATCACCCCCTCCCTATTTTCCCCCAGCAGCCTAACAACAGAACAATGGGAAGGTAACCAGATAACAGCTCCCTAACACAAGATAACAGCCCCCTGGTAGATCTAAGTACAGCACTCAATAGTAAAACCCATGTCCCACTGCATACTATTCAGTTACATTGAGAAGGAAAAACAACAGCCTGCCAGAAAGCAGTTCCCTCCTAAAGTGCTGGCACAAGTCAAATGACCGGGGCAGCTGGGAAATTGACAAAATGTCTAGTCCCATATCAGATTACAAAACTGAATATTAAAAAATCTGTTTGCTCTTTTGAGAAATGGATTTCAGTGCAGAAGTCTACTGGAGCAGCACTTATGTGTTTTGAAAAAAACATGTTTTCCCATGACAGTTTCCCTTCAAATAACTCCATACATTTGAATTCAAAGATCTTCCTTTCTCCGTTCAGTTTTAAAGTTCCCTTTTAGAATTATGACCTTCATGTTCTGAAGATTGTGATTTTGATTGCAGACGTGTTGCCCCTCTGGTGTATCACCATTTTGCCAGGTGACATTTTCCTGGCGTTTCGCGAATATATTCGTCTGCGGCAAATCATGGGAATTCATTGCGGATTTGCCCCAGTGGAATAAATTCGCCCATCACTATAAAGAAGCAGTAAATTAGAGTTTTCATACAATTAAGAAGAAAAGGCTGCAATCAAATAGCAGACATGTTGCACTACAGGCAATAAATGGACAGAGCATTTCCAGGTCCCTGGAAAAATGGAATGCCAGCAAATGCAGATGCCATGTACTACAAAGGCCTAATCTTCTGAGGACCACTTGTAAGTGTTTATTTTGGTGTTACAAACCCTTCTAAATCCAAATAAGAAACACTGTCCAAGTATCAGCTTTCCTGATCAGGTGCCCACCATGACAGCACATTCTATTTTTCAAAACAGCAACCACCAATTGTGCTTGTGTGGTTAAATGAGAAAAAAATGTTTTGCTTATGAAAGCGTGCCAGCTGGCTGAGAAACCCAAAGGAAGTTCAGAAAGTTCAGCCATGGACATAAGTAGGATTACATTTTACAAGATTTAACTGAAACAATAGTAAGAACTTTAAGTTAATTGAACATTTTCTGTCCATATGAATGCTTTTTTTTCATATTACAAAATACCTGTAACTATTTTTTTTAAATATTTCAGTTTTAATAAACATCCAACTGAACGGCAAATATATGCTGAGCTTAATTTTTCCCATATATTTCTGGGGAGTGCCATTTTCAAAGAAAAATGCTAAACAGAACACATTATATCCAGATCCTTTTTTTATAGGCAGATAACAGATTACAGTAACTCAAATTACAGGGAATGCACTGCAAAGCTAGCCAGTTGCTATAGCCAAATAGACAAAACAAAAAAGAAAAGCAGACAAAACAGAACTTCTGAAAGGTCAGCAGAATCTCCTAGTGATCATAAAAGCAAAGATTTTAAACAGCTGTTATGTAGTTGTTGGTTTGTTACATAACTGATTAACTCACAAACAGTTCACAATTCCAAAACAATTCCAATTTTACATAATAGATGAAAGTGAATTTTGTTTTCTGTATTTTCTGCAATTATGATCAATTAAGAAATTAATAGAAGTATGCAAGCCACTGTAGGAACTGGCATAGTGAAGAGCTAAACGCTAATACATTGTTTCATTGGTACATGAAAACTGAACTATTAATACAGGAAATCAGTAGCCTAAATACCAAGGGGTCCAAAATTAGAGTTTATGTATAGGATTGTCATGCAAAATTTGATAGTGACCTTATTACTACCAGGGAAATTGATAATTGGTTTTATAAAGGTTATGCAATTTGGTTCATTATTGACTGGGAAACCAATGTTCCATGGTAGTCAGGGTTTTATTATCACTCCCTGCAGTGTGTTTAAGTGGAAGCTAATGTGCTTGGAGTAATATTTAGTGCAAAAATTGATATCTAGAGGCATGAGAATCTGGCTTTTTCCCTTTTTGTGAATATATCTGGTAAATTTCAGCAAAATTGGAGGATATGCTGAATGAGGTCATGTCTTCTTATATGTTCACAGACACACACAATAAGAAGGTTGCAAAAAGGTTCAATATCTGTTCCTACTTGTCTAATGAACCTTTTGACATATAAGAATGTTCACATTTGTTAGGAAATGAATTCCTTAAAGGAGAATAAACCCCCAATAACTAAAGCCCCATCTACTACCCTAGATGCCCCCCCTCCTTGCATAGTGTATTATTTCACAATTATGGGATGACCCCAGGGTAAATGAGTTTCATAAGAGTAGTATCTGACGCAAAAGAATTTTTAGCCAAAAATCCTTTGAGTATTGGCATACCCAATTTTAGAAAGAAATCCACAATAAACCCCAGTCTAAGCAAAAACCAATCAATTACATTTTTTTCATACATTTTGCAAATAGATTTCTACGTGAACCATAATTTATGTCCCGGAAGGTCTGGCAGCCAAACAAAGCCGGATAAGTATAACTTTATGTACTGGTCACACAGTGAAAATTTGGATGCCATTTATTCATACAATTTTATAATGGAAGTACGATATGAGCAACTCTGTAATAAACTAAATAAGCTTCCCCACAGGAGCTATACTGATCATTGGACATAAAGTGACATGTTTTCAGGAATGTTTGAACGGATGTATTCCCTGTGCATGCATTGTTGGACTATAAGGTTACTTACCACAGTCCAGTACAGTGGTTTATCAATGTCACCTATTTTAAAACCATTTGATATTTCCACAACGAAGCACTGTGGTTGATTAAAATCCTGCCTTATTATCCTTTGGAACTTTTGAATTTAGTATTGTGGTTAAAGGTATGAATTGTTTTAATAATGGTTATACAATTTGGTCCATTATTGATTGGGAACCCAACGTTCCCTGGTAGTTAGGGTGGTATAATGCTCACTCTCGGCAGTGTGTTAAAGACATTGCACAAGCAAGGTTGGGCGGAAGCTCATAGGGAAAACTTCCTACCCATTTAAGATGGATCAATGTTCCGCTGCCGGGTCAACTAGCAAAGACAGGCTTTCCCGATTGATATCTGGCTGAAATCCGGCCAGATGACAATTGTTAAGGCTTAAAATACCCATCGGATCAAGGAATGCATTAAAGAACCAATGCCTCAATCCCACTGCCTGCATTACTGACCTTGTGAATGGATCATTGGGCTCTAGGGTCCATGAATGGATCAGTCCAATATCGACCACTCAAAGTGGACATATCTGAGCAAAATCCACTCATTTGACAACCTTGTCAAACAACATGATCTACCCATGTATGGCCACTGTATTAATCCAAACAGTCAGATGCTTCATAATCAGCTGCTATTCACTGTGACTATGTCATGTTCTGGAACTGGGGGTATTCACAAACAAATGTATTTTTAGATATGTTTAGTAAAAATGTATTGTTTTATACAAGGTTTGCCAAATATCTAATTTTATTAGAAGAGACAGGCATACACTAAGGGGCTGACTTACTAAGGGTCGAATTTCGAAGTGGAAAATACTTCGAAAATCGACCCTAAAATTTTTTTGGGGTTAATTTTTGATTGAAAAGGGCCGTTTTCGTTGGAATGAAAATCTTCCAATCGTTCAAATCTTTCGATTCAATAAACCGATTGATTGGATCACCAAAATTGTGTATTGAAATGAACAATCTTTCCTGGAAAGATCTTTTCCAGGAAAGATCGCACCTGTAAAGTCTATGGTCACCTAAGAAGTACTGTCTCTTTAAAAAACTTCGAATTTGACGCTTCACCACCTTAAAGCTGCCGAATTGCCATTTTAGCCTATGGGGGACCTCCTAGAACCTTTACTGAGATTTTTATCTGTAAAATCAAAAGATTTTTCTCAAAATTGTTCGAATCGAACAATGCATTAGAATGATTCGAACAATTTCTGTTTGTTAGAAAACTGACCTATTCGATCCATTTTCGATCGAAAATAGCCTTTAAAAAAACTTTGATGGTTGAAACTCAGATTTTTTCAAATTTGAAATTCGACCCTTAGTAAACCTGTCCTGTAGTGTTAGTAAAATATGTAAAATGATCCCTGTTGGTGTTTTTGATCACTGCTGGGTGGAATTTATACATTGGATCATTTAGGTTGGTGTTTTATGAAGTCTGGGGTATATAACGGGGTAAAATGCAAGCTTTGTGACAATTTTCAGAAATTTCATTGAAAAAACACTACATTTAGCATGGCCTTATAGTCTGGTATTTTGTCATAGAAAAATGTATTTATCCATTTTGGATTTCGTAAGAATGTGTACATTTGGGAAATGTATGGTTTTCTGGGGTCTCCATACTGTTAGGGGGTCTTATGACGCATAATACACATACTGGGTAATTATATTGCAGCAGTCACAGGGTCACATTTACTAAGGGTCGAAGTGAATATTCGAATAAAATTTGAATAAAAAAAATTCAAATTTCAAGTAATTTGGGGCTACTTCATCTACACAATAGGCCAAAATTCGATTAGAATAGAAAAAAGTACTTTCCCTTTAAAATCCTTCTAATTTGACACTTCGCCACCTTAAAGTTGCCGAATTGCCAATTTAGCCTCCTAGAACCTGTCCTAAGTCTTAGGAATTCGAAGGATTTTGCGCAAAATAATTTTGAACGATTCTGACGATTTTTATTTGATCGAAAATGGACCTATTTGATCGAAATAGGTCCATTTTCAATCGAAAATGACCACCCAAAAAAATTTGATGGTCGAATTTTGAAGTTTTTTCACTTTGAAATTCAACCATTAGTAAATCTAACCCAGAGTGTCAGCCTTGAAAATTCATATGCGCTATTTTCATTTGCGGGGTCTCTGTACGCCACATTGTTTGGTAAATCTGTGCATATTGGGCATCAAAGTGTGCAGTCCAACTCTGGGTTTATGTAGGATATTTTATGTTGGTATCTTACAAAATCTGGGGTATAAAATGGGTACATAATGGCAAGCCTGGTGACAATTTTCAGAAATTTAATAAACCACTACGTTTAACATGGCTTTGCAGTTTAGTAATTTGGCATAGAAAGAGGTATTTACCCATTTTGGATTGGTCTGCTCTTTCAGGCTTTATTGGGTTGCCTTAATAATTTGCCGCTTTTACCCCACATTAATCAGGCTGTATTTATTTTGGAAGTAGAAATATATGCTACGAAATGTGCATGTGCTTTTTTGGCTTTGGAATAAAAGTATGCTGTTTTCTGCTGTAGTTCTTTGAAAAGTAAGTATTTTAAAGAAGCCAGAAATCTCCATAAAACTTTACATCTCTGGTATTGGCATGTTGAAGAGACATGATGCTTTCCAAATCAGTTGAATTTTTGTCCATAAAATAAAATATTTTTCTGGTATAAATACCTATATCATGAAGAATAGCATTTTTTTTTAATTCTTTGGTATGTACTCTAAGGGGCAAATTTACTAAGGGTTGAATTTCGAATGAAAAAAAAATTGAAATTCGACCATAAAATTTTTTGGGGGGGTTTTGGTCGCAAATGGACCGTTTTCGATCAAATACATCCATTCTCAATCGAATGCGATCAAATTCGAATAGAATGATTCGAGCGATTTTCCATGATAATATTTCAGGACAGCTTCCATGAGGTTCCCCATAGGCTACAATGGCAATTCAACAGCTTTAAGATGGCAAATACAGTAGTCGAATTTGAAGGATTTTAAAGAGACAGTACTTCAAAAATTTGAATTTTCTAACTTTTTCAATTTGAATCCAATTTTGGGCAATTCGATGGTCGAAGTAGCCCAAAATTACTTCAAAATTTTATTTTTTAAATTCGAATTTTCACTTCAATGTGCCCCTTAATCTTGCTCCAGAAGTGGAAATACACAAACACTCAGATTTAGTTCACATTCTCCTGGAAAAAAACCCAATTTAATTTTCCTAGGTAAGATAAAAATGGCACTGGCCAAGCAGAGTATGACACACACAAGCAGCACTGTCCAAGCAGAGTATGACACACACAAGCGGCACTGGGCAAGCACAGAATGGCACACCCAGCAGCACTGGTCAAGCAGAGTATGACACACACAAGCGGCACTGGGCAAGCAAAGTATGACACACACAAGCGGCACTGGGCAAGCAAAGTATGACATACACAAGCGGCACTGGGCAAGAAGAGTATGACACACACAAGCTGCACTGGGCAAGCAGAGTATGACACACATATAGGACTGTCAAGTATAGAGGAGCTGTTAACTCTGTGGAATCTGTGGAGGAACATATTGAGCCTAGCCTGTCCCCTGTCAAGCTTCTAGAAACTCAGAAGGAGAAAGGTGGGTGAGATTGATCCTGCTATAGAGCCGTCTGTAATCTCCAGCGTGACTGCCTCTGAGAGCACCCCAGTCACTGAGCCGCCAAAGGGAGCATACTGACACAAATACAAGCATGGGGCTTCAAAGTGAAGACAGATCTTTTGTATTTACTTTGTGTGTCAATAATTTCTCCGGTCCCCTACACAACCAAGCAGCACTGGGCAAGCAGCGTTTGGCACACACAAGCTAAACTGGGCAAGCAGAGTATGACACACACAAGCAGCACTGGGCAAGCACAGAAAGACACAGACAAGCAGCACTGGGTATGTACACACACACAGAGCATAGGGAAGGCAGAACAGAGCAGGAGACAGAGAAACCACTCTAAGATGTACTACATACAGTGACACAGTGCTGGTGCCCCATAAGCATTTTGTATAAAGTGTGAACAGGTGAACAATGTGGGCAGTTTCAGTGTGAACAGTACATGTGGCCTGCGGGCCGCCAGTTGGACAGCCTTGGAATAGGGAATTCAGATACATTGTATAATGATTGGTATTTGGTCTCATAAAATCAGTTGCCATTTGTATATTATTTAGCCTTAAGAAGGACCATAATGGTTTGAGAAAAAATCTCTGACTAAATTTAATATGGTCATTGTCTAAAACTCTGGCATTGATAGTATGTGTGCTTTGCTCAAATGCACCATTAATGTGTTTTGCACGTGGACGTGTACATTTTTGTTATAACCCCATTGTGACAGGTCTGCCTTTTTTGCATTCAATAACTGAAAATATTGTGTTACTAAGAAAATTTGTAATCTTACAGAAAATGTCATTGATGCACTAACATTTGGAATACACAAAGGTCAAGTGGTTTGGAAACAATATTTATCTTTGGATAGTTTAATAAGGTTGTAAGCTGCACAGTTTCTAACAGTGAAAGCATTTATAAGTTTTCAGTATTTAGACTGTAGCATGTCATTTTAATAATGTTTGCATCCTCCTTCATGCTTTGTTGATGTTTTAGTTTAGTTCAAATGCCAGAAATACAATTCTTTAGAGCTGGTAACCCACAGCACCAATTTTACTACAAAAAACGTTTTGTGCTTCAGTTTTTCTTATTCAACTCCTGAAACATACTTGAATTATGGGCCATATTTTCTGTGCTGATATTGACACAGCTGGTCACTTCAATGAAATCATATACCTAAAGCATGTGCTGGTACTGGAAACATCTATATGCAAATTGACAGGCCGGTGGATACAGAACTTACTGACATGTTTATTTTGTGTGCATTCTCTTTCCTGATTTTGCTTAATTTTATCCCTTTTTAGCAGTAAGCCCATTCAGAGCTCCTTATCTGGTTTACCTACATGTCAAGTTTGTGGTCTTTTCTTTCAACCGCAGTAATGGGTATTCCTTATGCAAAGGATGTTGGTTCTTGTTCCTTTACACAGACACATACTTGTTTATGCAAAATAATATACTGTACATATTTACTTAAACTAATATACATATTTACTCAAATTTACTTTTTTTCATTTTAATTGCAAAAAGACTGTAGGAATTTACATTACCTGGTTATTTTGTTGTGCAGAATAACAAATATCTTAAAGTAAGTGCCCATTTAGGCTTCTTGTATGTCCTAATAAAGACTTTTTTACTTTTACTCAAACCTGAGCTACTGACTTACTACCTAAAGGACCTCACCCTGACAGACTTTGGGCTGGGGGCTGTCTCTGTGAGTAACCATTTATTATGACTTCTTTATTACTGTTTATTCATTTTCATTACTTTTTTACCTACTCCATATTTTTCCAAATATAGAGTCATATGCCACTACTTGCATGTTTAATCACACTTGGGGGTGCCACAAGCAATTATATTTACTTACCTGATACCCTGAGCCGGTGCTCCTGTCTGCAGAAAAATGCACCGACCCGGGGTTCTTCCAGTGAGCACCACAGAGCGAGACCCTTCCTGCTTCCTTGGTCTTCTCACATCTGAGCATTTGTAGTAGAGCAATATGCCAAACTTTAACAAAATAGCCAGCTATTCCTGCTCATGCGTCTGCCCCAGGAAATTTGAAAAACCGATGAAGAAGAAAGAGGATCTTTCCGTGGTAGATTTCTCCTGATAGGAGTATGGGTGTCAGGTAAATAAATATAACCACTAACTTTTGGCACCCCAGTGTAAATTGCCTTTTCTTCTCCTTTAAATGGGGACTATCGTGAACATGCAATATAAGCTTCATCATAATGAAATAAACTTTCTAAATACAATCAATTGAATATTCTGCATTATTTCTGAAGTAATCAAGTTTATCTTCATTATTCCTCTATCAGAATCTGTTTGTCCTCATTCTATCTTCTTGCAGCAGTTGGGGGTCAGATATTCATTGACATTTAGATCCAATATATCTTATAGGGGGGCTTCCTTTCCTAGTAAGACGAGTTAGAGCTCACTTAAATAACTGATTCCAGTATGAACAAAAGCTAACAAAATAACAGCCTTTTGCACAAATCCTGCATGTAGAGAAACATGAAGTCTGGTGATTTTAATAGAGTGAGCTCTAATAATCTTCTAGGCAAAAGGAGCCTAGCCACATACATTTTTAACCTTCAACAATGTCAATTCTTAATCAGCGATATTGCTATCTCAGTAAGTATGTACTAGCTTTGCATATTGCGGCAGATTTGCCCCAGGTTAGTCAGATGATGATTGTGCATTGAGGTTTCATATAGTTCAGCAGATCAATTGAACTTTTATTTAAAGGCTTTTTTACCAGCAATCAGAACACTTGCAGTCACACTTGCAGTTTTCTGTTTCAAAGACAGTGTTGGAGAATTTCTACCATCCACTCTTGCCTACCAATTTTTAGGGTTTTGTTTTTAATGCCTCCATAGTTACATAGTTAAATTGGGTTGAAAAAAAAGACACCAAGTCCATCAAGTTGAACCCCTCCAAATGAAAACCCAGCACACACACCCCTCCATACCTTCACATAATTATATATGGCCATATACTAACTATAGAGTTTAGTATCACAATAGCCTTTGATATCAAGTCTGTCCAAGAAATCAACCAAGCCCCTCTTTAAAGCATTAACAGAATCAGCCACCACAACATTACCCGGCAGTGCATTCCACAACCTCACTGTCCTCACTGTGAAGAACCACCTATGCTGCTTCAAATACATAGTAAGTTAGGTTGAAAAAAGACACAAGTCCATCAAGTTCAACCTTTAAAAAAGTCCTTTTCTTGTAGTCTGATGCGGCAATACTCTTTATGGGTAAAAAGGTCCCCTGTTATTTGTCTATAATGTCCTCTAATGTATTTGCAACGTGTAATCATGTCACCTCACAAGTGCCTTTTTTCCAACCTGGACAGTCTACCCTCTAATCATCTTAGTTGCACGTCTCTGCACTCTCTCCAGCTCATTTATATCCATCTTAAGGACTGGAGTCCAATACAGCACTGCATACTCCAGATGAGGTCTTACTAGGGTTCTATAAAGAGACATGATTACGTTTTCATCCCTTGAGTTTATGCCCTTTTTTACGCAAGACAGAACTTTATTTGCTGTAGTAGCTACAGAATGACACTGCCCAGAATTAGACAACTTGTTATCTACAAAAACCCCAAGATCCTTCTCATTTAAGGAAACTCCCAACACACTGCCATTTAGAGGCAAACTTACTAAACTCGCATGAAAGATTTGAATGCAAAAACTACCTCGACCATCGAATTTGCTAAATTTGATCGCATAGAATGATTCGAATAAATAGAACGATTCGAATAAGTAAATCGTTCGACCATTTGATGGTTGAAGTACTTGCCCTTTAAAAAAAATTTCCATTGCCTAGTTTGCAAGATTAAACCTACCGAGTTGCTATATTTGTCTACGGGAAGCTCCCATAGGCTTTTTCTACGTTTTTTTCATTAAATATAAATCCTCTGATTTCTTAGAAAAAATTGTACGATCTGTACGGCTTTTTAGTGAAATTGGAGGATTTTGTACGATTTTTTCATGAAATCAGATGTTTCTAGTTGATCGTTCGATAGATCGAATAGCGGTAAAATCCTATGAATTTCGTTGGATTTTACTTCGGGAAAAATACGATGGGTCGAATTCGAGGGTTTTTAACCCTCAAAATTAGACCCTTAGTAAATCTGCCCCTAAGTGTATAACTTGCATTTGTGTTATTTTTACCAAAGTGCATAACCTTGTATTTATCAACATTGAAGCTCATTTTCCAGTTTGCTGCCCAGTTTCCCAACATAGACAAATCACTCTGCAGAGTGGCAGCATCCTGCATGGGACCTATAGTTCTACACAATTTGTAATCATCTGCAAAAATAGAAACCGTACTTTCAATGCCCACCTCCTGGTCATTCATAAACATGTTGAAAAGCAAGGAACCCATTATAGAGCCCTGCGGTCCCCCACTAACAACACTGGTCCAATTAGAAAATGTTCCATTTACCACCATCTTTGTAGTCTATCTTTTAGCCAGTTCTCTACCCAGGTACAAATACTACTATGTTCCAGGCCAACATTCCTTGATTTAACCAGTAACTTTCGGTGTGGAACTGTATCAAATGCTTTAAAAAAGTTTAAGTAAATCACATCCACTGCCATCCCTGAATTGAGGTCTCTGCTTACCTTCTCATAAAAAGAAATTAAGTTAGTATGGCAAGATCTATTATGCATAAAACCATGCTGGCACAAACTCATAGAGGCAGATTTATCAAATTCACATGAATGATTAGAAATTCTCGAATTTTCGAATATTTTTGAAGGCCACTTCGACCATCGAATTTTGAAATATACTATTCAAATAATTTGAATAAAATTCTATTCGAATATTCATCAGTCGAATTACTTGCCCTTTAAATTTTTATTCGACTGCCTAGTTCGCTAGATTAAACCGACCGAATTTCTATTAAACCCTATGCGAAGCTTCCATACGGTTTTTTTAAAACTTTTCTAGGTTGAATAAAAAAATCGTTTGAATCGTATCGAATTGAAATTTTTTATCTGATCGTTCGAATTCTGGTAGAAACCTTCAAACTCGATATTCGAATTTGAAGGTTTCAAGTTCGACCACAATTCACCCTCGAATTCGACCAATAGTAAATCTGCCCCATAGTATTGTTATTTGCTATGAAGTCAAGTATCTTATCCTTTACAACTGACCTTTTTTTTTTAACAGTCTTTCAATTATTTGCCTTCTTCTGACTCTTTCCAGCTTTCAGATGGTGGTCACTAGGGTTGCCACCTGTCCGGTTTTGAACCGGACAGCCCGGTATTTTGAAGGGCTGCCCGGTTCAATGCTTCCTGCCCGGTTTTCCAAATAAGGAAAACCGGGCGGGATTAGCTTGATTGACGCCGCGATCGGCCAATCGGTGATCGCGGCGTCATAGCTCCGCCCCGTGACGTCACGGGACCGCCCACTGACGTCACGGGACCGCCCCCGTGACGTCACAGGACCACCCCCTGTCCGGCTGGAGCCACAGGGAAAGGTGGCAACCCTAGTGGTCACTGACCCCATATAAAACAAATGCTTTGTACGACTACAAATGTATTTGTTATTGCTACTTATTATTACTCATCTTTCCCTTCAGGCCTCTTCTATTCATGTTGCTGAAATTGTAAACAGGAGAGCTTCTGAATAAAAAGCTAAATATCTCAAACCACAAATAAAAAAAATGAAAACCAATTGCAGATTGTTTCAGAATATCACTCTCTACATCATACTAACAGTTACTTCATACGTGAACAACCCTTTTCAAATTCTATGACTAGAGTGCTTTAACCTTTAATAATACATTGAAGTGTTTATGTCCTTTTTAAAAAAAAAAACTATTGGTTGCGTGACACAGCTTTTCTATGTCTGTCTTATTCTAAGCCACATAATGATTTTCTGTGGTCTATAAAGTTATGATCTAAATCTGATCATCTGTGATGTTGAAGACTTGTTTTTGTAACCTTATAATTTCATTTTGTTTTCAATTATTGCCTCTGTCAGCAGATGCTGTGCATCCAATCTTCATGAGATTTCAAATGTTAACAATGCATTATGACACTGGCTACCAATCAAAACAGTGATGTGCCAAGTACATTAAAATCAGCACATTCTAAAAGAACATGTAGATTGTTTCCAAGAGGTCAGCATGCTCTTCTTCTTAACATCTATATAATCTCTCTAGGGATTGATTCGGTCTGTTCATGCAATTTTGGAGTTTTATTCCCTGAATTTTAAGGCACTGTGCTCTACCGCTGTAAAATTCCACTATTCTATGAATAACTGGCAATCCATATACTGTAGTAATTGTAGGAAATGAATATTAAGAATATCAAAGAAAAAATAAAAACTCGATTGAGATTAACGTTTCATGTTTAAATCAGTGTGCTGTTATAGTAAACACAGCACATCTTAACTAACCAACGTCAACCGATCAAAGCAAGGGCACGTATGATGTTTTCCCCCAGCTCCTAACACCTTCTATAATGTTCACACAGGCATAATTAGGACTGTAGATAAGCCTCAGGTTGAAGATTCTTACTCCCATAGAAACAGCATTCAGTGTTAAAAATTTGAAATCCATTCTGGTCTAAAATAGGAAAATAAATGATTAAAAACTTGCAATTAAAATAGTTAAAGGAAACTATACCCAAAATGAATAATTAAGCAACAGATACTTTATATCAAATTAAGTGGCATATTTACTTGCTGCACAGTATGTTGGCACTATAGAAATACATGTTAATA
>CM044436.1:90298230-90320635 GCA_024363595.1 Xenopus borealis
TTGTGTGCACCGTGAATCCTAGGATCCCAGGGGGCAGCCCTTAATTTTTAAAATGGCAATTTTCAATTATAACTATCCACAATATAACAAGCCAGCATGTTCAGACAGAGCAATACTGTTCAGGTACCACTTAGTTTAGTATATTTGTAAATGTAATTATTTTCAAGCCCCAAAGCATATTTATTATTACTGTAAATACTCGAGTATAAGCTGAACCAAGTATAAGCGGAGGTACCTAATTTTACCTATGTAAACTGGGAAAACTTAATGACTCGAGTATAAGCCTAGGGTGAGAAATGCAGCAGCTACTGGTAAGTTTCAAAATAAATATTACATTAATTGAGGCATGAGTGGGATAAATGTTTTTGAATATTAATTTCCCAAATAGACTTTCTGGTCTTAGTGTTGCCAAAAATATGGGTTGGATGTAAAGAGGAAGGTGACATTGTAAAGGAGGTACAGTTTGGGTTAGATCAGGAGATGTACGGATTTGTATTTGAAATAAATAAAATTGTAGTTACCGGTAAGTACCGTACTGTACTTTTGTAATTTCCTGCGGTCACTCACGACACGTTCCGGGGTGGAGCAAGGAGGCGTGACGACGGTGGTGCTGCGGTGTGCAGAAGAGCTCACTAGATGCAGGTTCAGGAGGGACTCCGGTCAGAAGTGCAGTCATCCACTTCAGGGAAGAGGCTTGCTGTGTCAGAAGGCTTGCAGCTCCGTAGTCTTGTTGATCAGATAGGTACGTTTATACTGACTCGGGTATAAGCCGAGGTAGACTTTTTCAGCACATTTTGGGTTACTCTGCTTATACCGAGTAATGCGTATATCGAGTATGTACGGTATACATTATTTGAGTTTGCTACTTCAATTGTACAACTTGGTATACAGATATACTATCTGAGAAACACCATATTAAAGAAAAAGTAAACTCTACACAATGTACCTCCCAGATTAAAAGTACGTTTGAAAACTTTCGTCCCTATGTACGCATTCAAATTTACCTTTTTGTTTGTTTCTTGATCAGCAATTTAAGACAGAATTATTAAGATAATTGGAAAAAATAATGACAAAGGGTCTACTGCAACTATTGCCAAACATTTTCAAGTTTTTATTTCTTACTCTAGGTGGTAAAAATGCAATGAAAATGTACTGTATTTGCAACTACAAGATATCCAGGAAAGATGAAAAGTCAGATAGCTATTCACAACTTGGCACACCCGCAGTAAGAATGAACTTGATTTGGGGTGAGCATTGTTAATCCCAGCTCAGCTCAGCCCCTAATTTTTTTATTTTTAAAACACAGAATTATTGCTGTAGTGAGCGTAGCTGAGGATAATTATACTGTATTTTTTGCCAAGCAACAAGAAAGTTTTGATAAAAGCCATATAACTTAGATTACTATACACCCAGAACCTATTTAATCTAACTATTTAATCTAATTAAGTCAATTAAGTAATTGTAATAACTAAATTGGTTTCTTCACAAGTGTTAACAGTGTTTACACTGTATTCTTCATCAGGACTTAAAACTTCCCTACACATGTCTCCTCTCCTAGTGATTAGCACACCTTGGTAATTCTCAGGTCTGAATTTCAATATATAGCATTATGATTAATATTAGGAATGTAAGGATTCTCAGGACTAGTTAGATTATGATGGTTATTATACTGATCAATAAGATAATTATAACAAACTATTGGATACCCCTGGAATGAAAATGAACCAAGTGTCTTTAGGATAGCTACTCCTGTAGTGATTTCTTTCCAATATGCTTCACATTTTGTTAATTGGAGATTTTCTGCATGAGGGGATATATACATTTTCAGTTTATAAGAGATGAAGTCTGATCACTTTATTATGGTTTAGCCCATTCATATTGGGACTGTTCCTTAGCCCTGTAGGATCTGGACACAGCTGGTACAGAAGACTATCTTTTTGTGTTGTGGTGGGATAGAGTATATGAATGGAGTAAAAAAACGGAACTCGTGCAGAACACTGAAATAATTGTTAATTTAATTTATGAGCAAACTTTTAATTTATGAGGCACCTCCTGTACCCATAATTTAATTCTTAGGCCTCTTAAGACTCTTTCTTGGAGCCAAGATAAACTACTCAACAAGCCCAAGGTGGTTAAAGTAGCCTTTACATCTTGCATATCTGTTCTGGTCCATAGTCCAAGAAATACTAAAGTTGCATACTGCCTTTTCAGTAAGAACATATTTCATAAAGTGCTGCAAACAGACTAAATCCATATGCTGGAGATCAGTGATAGCATGTTTGATGGCTGCACAGGGAGGACACTGATAGGGGAATATAATGCTGTAACAGGACACACTGCTTTTGTACTTAGAATATCTTGCCAAAGCACTGAATGAAAAACATTCGTGTAGACTACCAACAACACAAGCTATTAAATAACAATGTTTTTCTGTCAATGTACACATATTTGCATAAACAACTTGTTTTGTTCTTCTTAGACCTATAAACATAATTTTTATATAAAGTCTCAAGTCTTGTATTGATTTATATTTCAAACATTAGACATTTTGATTGACAGATTATTTTTGACCGCAGCTAATACCCAGCCGAATGCTAATAAAATCACATTCAGGTTATAGCATGTATAACAGGTAGCCCCCAAAGAACCAAGTGGTTGGATGGGAGTTTAGGTATTATTAAAACATCTTAAATTGTATATTACAGATATGTTCTAGTTAAATAATATTAGCAATATCATTTTTTGAATACTTAAAATTGCATTGTTCTCATTCCACAGCAACATTTCCCCCTGGCTCTTTGATCCTGATTAATCCTGATGTACAAACATCTTGTTACCTCTGCAGAAGAGACTGTGCCAATTTGTACCTGGGCAATAGCCCATAGCAACCAATCCGTGATTAGATTTTTTTTTTTGAGCTAGCTGCAAGGGGATCACTGAAAGCATCTGATGCGGATGCATGGGTAACTGCTCAGCTGCAAATTTGCCCAAATTTGTTTATAAATGACCCCCAGCGTGTCTTATCCCCAGAAACGTTATCCAAACAGGTTGTTTTAAGTGTAAGTCACATGCAGTTTAGACGTACAGGGCAGCCTCTAGCCAAATAAAAACTTTCTTACATGTGAACCATCTTATTGTACAGTATAAAGAACTACAATTAATACATGAAATATAGATTGGTATGTTTAAATTAAGGATGTGCTGATTATAGGATTTGTTCCAGTATTCAGCCAGGATTTGGTACGATAATCTGCCAGGATTCGGTTCGATATTAGGCCAGCATTTGGTTCAGTATTCTGCCAGCATTTGGTTGGATATTCTGCCAGGATTCGGTTTGGTATTCTGCCAGGATTCATCCATTTTCAGCAGGATTTGGATTCAGCCAAATCCTTGTGCCTGGCCAAACTGAATTCTTAAAATCATGTGACTTTTTGTCACAAAACAAAGAAGTAAAAAAATCTTTCGCTGTGTGCTGCGCACATGGCTCTCTTTTTCCCTCCCCCTCACTGGTTTGCATATTCAAATTAGGATTCGGTTCGATATTTGGACAAATGTTTCACAAAGGATTTGGGGATTCGGCCGAATCCAAAATAGTTCACAATAAAGATGCCTTCAAATTGCTGTGATCTGTCACTGACTACCCAAACAGACTTATACTGCAACTTAAGCCCATCATCATATTCACTTGGTAACATTTTATATGCATAGGTTTTACCACTGGCAATTTAATCCCAATAGGACTGTAACAGTAACTATAATCTTTTTGCCCATGCATGAGGAGGTTAAGCACAGGTTGCAAAACACAAAACAAATGGACTACAAAGCTACATATGTATTATTATTGCTACTTTTTCTTAGATAACATTCTAATCAGGTCATCACATATTCATATTCCAATATCTTTATCAAATCCGTGCAAGGTTGATAAGGTTATTGGGACCTTAGCAACCTTAGCAAACTGGTGAGCTGCTGAATAAATCACTCAAAAACCACAAATAATAAAAAATTGAAATCAACTGCATATTGTCTCAGAATATCCTAATCCTAATTTGCATATGCACATTAGGGGTGGGGAGAGAAATTGTGTGACTTTTTGTCACAAAACAAGGAAGTAAAAATGTTTTCCCTTCCCTTAGGATTCCTATTTGGTTCAGTATTTGGCTGAATCTTTGCAAAGAGGATTTGTTGCATCCCTGTGGAAACTCGGGAGATAATTTGAATTTGTTTCCCTTTAACATCCCATTGACAGTATTAATTTTTGTTATAACTCCCATCCAACTAATGCTATAATAAACAGGGCCTGATTTACCTAGCGGGCACCCCTAGGCCCACTGTCGTTTGTTGCCCCTGTCCCCTCCCTTTTATTTGCTCAAATTTTCATCATCAGGACAGAGCAATGGGAATTGGCACACGGGAAATTTAAATTTCTGAACCAATGTGGGTGTGGCTGGGCAGCATGCCGCCCCCTAAAATCCTGCCGCCCTAGGCCCAGGCCTAGGTGGCCTTTCCACAAATCCGGGCCTGATAATAAAACCGCTGATTTCCCTGTAATGTAATGTTTTTAATGCAGCGAGCCTACATGGTATACTTTAGGTTTTTGCCATGTGGTGTTTTCTTCGTAATCGTGATATTCCTCATAGGATAAGGAACTGTCATATTTCTTCTTCCCGTTCTAGTCTGTGGTCCTGTCTTTTGAAATGTAGCATAAATCAAGTTTTCAAGTCTGTTAGACTTCTGAAACATTGTTTCAGGATTCAGAACCAGACGTGCAGACAATGTAAATAGACAAGTACTACTTTCAAAAGCAATTACATTTCAAAACTTTGTTGCCAAAAGTTTTCCAAAGAAAGCTTTATGCTGGCTTAAACCCACACACTTTTATTTGCAAGGGTTTGTAAAGATGTTGTATCATCATAAACTGGAACTGAGAACATCTGTAACTACGCCACTGGGCGACCAATTGTCTTCCACACAACACTGCCATCTAGTGGGCCGAGACTTTAAAAAACATCCTCGTATTTTCCAAAGAGTTCCACAGTTGGAGTTTAAACAGCTTTGCAAATAGTAATCTGTAAAGTAAAACCCCACTTGAGCTGTATTTACATTTCTGGTATTATCAGCCTCAAACTTTGCTTTAGTTCCTGTAGTTCTACATTTTGCCTGAAATTGTACAAGTTACTAAAATATGCAGTCAGACGGTATTATTCTTCTGTATCACTTTATACCTTTGTACCATGAATGGAATGGTATGTGGAGTAAAGTATTATATTTTACTCCAAATGATATGGTGTATATTTTATTCATAACCTCATAGCAGGAGGAATCAATCTATAAACTGCAATAGCACATTTCCTTTCAGTAGTTTCTTTATGGATGGAAGCTTGCCTTCAGGTTTAACACGTCAAGTTCAACATGTTAGTGGTAACAATGTAAATAAGCAGTTCAGAGGGTATTTTATTAAAAATTCTTTTTAAATCAAAAAAATTTAAAAAAGTCCCAAACATGAATCCCGTTAATTTACTAAAAAATACGAATGAAAATTTCACTTTTAGAAGTCTTGAGAAATCAAATTTTGCAACTTTTTCAAATTGTCACCAAATAAAATTAGACTTTTTTTTCTGAACGAAAATCAATGTCAAACAGCCTGAAAACCCTTCAACATCATGAAAGCAATAAACATCTTCCAGTTATAAAAGGGGACATCTGCCATTGATTTTTACATGACTTCGACAGGTTTCAACTGGGGTATTTTCAAACATTTTTTTTTTTTAAATGTTTCTTTTATTAAGAAAATTTTACTTAATAGTAACCTAGTTGTCACAGTGACACAATGAGAAAATTGTGATAACATCAAGGCAATAGCAAGAGCAAGGAGGTTTGTTATTGCTGCATATACAACGACACAAACATGTTCACCCAGATGGGCATTAGTATTAAAACCAATCAAGGTCTGATAAGTGAAGTGAGCTTTTGGTTCCTCCTTTCGTGGTGGTGTGTATCCTTGTGCAGGGGCGCCAGCTTAAGGCAATCAAAAGATATCCCTGTCACAAGCCGCTCTGACAAATAAGTCTTTAACTTGCCCATTGACAAAAGACAGCATCGTTTTCTACTTTTCTTTTAAAATTCACTTATTTTTGGTTCTGATTGATGTTCAGTTGGGCATTTTAACAGTTATCTGTTTCTTGTGGACAGTGACTAAAAAAGAAATAGGAGCGCTCCAGGGTCTGCTATCGCCTGAGGCAGCAGCTATGATGCCGCCCCCCGCTCAGCGCCTCTAAATTTTAGCGTCAGAGTGGGTCGAGGTGGGGCCGTTCTATTGCGCTCACTGCACTAGAAGAACAGAATTTCCGTTTTAAAAACCTCGAAATTCGGCTCTTAAAGTTACCAAAGGCGGCTTTTTGCCACCCCTAGTAACTAGCCGCTCCGTACCACCTGAGGCAAGATTCTCGCCTTGCCTCATGTCCAGAGCGGCCCTGTTCTTGTGCCTGCGTGTGCTGGACATAAATCACGAAGAAGAAAAGGCAGAGGAAAGGGAAGAAGGTTGGACAAGAATGGAGGGTTGGACAGGTGTGAAAGATATGGATTAGAGTTCCAGGCTGATTATGTGGAAGTCTTTTGTGCTAGCTTAACTATTTTGTTCCAGTCTTCGCTTGCCTGGGTCCAATAGCGCGAAACGCGTCAGGAGGGAGTGGCTAACACAGGTAGGTAGACTGAGGGGTGACACTGCACTGTGGTTTTTTTAAATGTAACCAAATTGTTTGCAATTATTATATTTTAATTATGCACAAATAAATGTTTTTCAGTATGAAGCTGTGCGCATTCATAATTCTTTGGGAGATACCTGTGTCTGTTGGGAGCGCCATTCACATGCCTCAGTTCAGCCTGAGGATAGGAGATAATCTAGGTGCTCTGGTGAGGGTATGCATCACTAAAAGGTCATTCAACCTCCAGCCATAGATTTTTTAAGTGCTCAGTTTCCATGAATTGGAACCAGTAGAACCATTTCTTTGTAAACTGCGTTGTATCCTTTTCTGAGTTAGATTTAAGTTCCTCAAATTTCTGGATCTCCTTGACTTTGACCAGCCATTCCCTGATAGTGGGGCTAATTGTTGATTTCCAATGGAGGGGTATTAATGCTTTTGCTGTGTCTTGCATGATATGTATCAGGGATTGCCAGTATGTTGGTGTCATGTAGTAATAGTGCTAAAGAGGTGTTAGGAATACATTAGTCTGTTACTGATTTTTACTTTTCTTTTTTCGACTAGAAAAATTCAAGGCTTAATAAATAGACCCCTACGAAACAAACACGTTATAGAATTTGGTCGTTTTTACGGTTCCGTATGTCCCAGTTGAGGATGGTAAGACTATAAGAAGTATATGTGCAGATGTTTTTTTAAACTGTTGACACTGATGAAATGCCTGAAATAATAAACTAAGTAAAAGTGCAGTGTGGAATTGGCTTTCAAAGAGGTTTGTCAGATGTTAGATTATAAGAGTAGTAGCAAAGTGCATGACAGTACAGTGGAAAGAGTAAAGTTATAAGGTATTTCATTTTAGTGGTATTTTGCATTTCATTCTGGATGCTATGAGGCGCTAAGGAGAATTTGTAAAGTAATTACTGATGAAAGAGATTGGTTCTCCAGAGTGATATCTACAATTTTTGAAAGTTTGGAGGGTCTGGTGGTGCCTTACTCTGAAGGTGAACCTCATACACTTGATGGCCAAGGACTACATCATCCACAAAGTGTGTATATCTTCAAGTCACTGACTAACTCAGGGTAAGAGAGCTGAAAAGCAGGAAGCAATGTTCTAGATATTGTGTTAGACATCCAGTCACTCCAGCCTTTATAAATTTACATTTTGGCTAACTAACTATATTAGAAACATTTACTTAGCACAGCCTATCTATTTACCCAGTTTTTATTTTTACACTGAACTGTTCCTTTAAACCATATGTGTGCAGCATCTGACAACCTCGACATGCATTCTTCACTTAGTTCGCCTATTCAATGCAGTCACATAAAGAATTATCTGAACATCTATAAATGTACCAATAAAGAAAATGTTACCTAAGGCTGTATAGCAACTACTTTGTATATATATTGAATGTAAATGAGTGCTTTGTAAATACAATATGGCTTCAAAGAAACAATGTCAACCTTTTGTTGTCAGGTCTTGGAAGGCAAAATATGTAAAATAAAATATATGTATGCTGCAGCAGTTGTGCTTGCAAACATACACAGAACATACACAGCATTGTGTGTATTGTAGCTCCCAGTGCTGCTACTGCTAATAACAAACAAAGTACTTAATACAAAAACAAACAATAAAAATACATTTTATTTTTCTTTTCTTTTATAAAGTGGTATTCAAGCTCTAAATGTTTTTGTTTCCATCTATAAAAATTGGTGTAATTTTCCAGCAAACTAAACAAACCTGGACAACATTGAGACCAAGTGATGTCATGTAACTTATTATAAAGGGTAAATGAACCTGAGAAAAACATGGTGCTTGAGGATTGCATTGTGATGGTCCAGCCATCTCTGCTATGGGAGTCTGAATGTGCCATTGCATGGAAAACTCAGCCTATAAAAATCACAGGCCACCTCCTTATAGTTTTGTTATGAATGCAACAGAATTCCATGCCACTGCAAGATGCCATTATGACAGTCGTTGAGTGACAGTCATTCACCAAGTATTGTGTATCTGTAGAACAGTAAGCACCTGAGTAAAGAAATCTGTCCCTTTTTTAAGGTTACAGTAACAGGCTTGACATGACAATGGAACAGTATGGATTGATCATTGAAATAATGCATGGAGCAATACAGTACAATATGAATTACATCTGTTTAAGTATAGAATGTAAATTTAGTATGGTAAAGAACTGGAGTTATTTTGCTGTGTGTGAATAAATGGCATGCATATACAGTACAATACACATAAAATATTCAAATACTACCAAATAAAACAAATGTGGAAAAGAATATCATATATATCTCTTAATGCGATTAATATATTAAAAATACTGCTATATATATATATATATATATATATATATATATATATGTTAAAGAGGACATACAAAGGATCTAAAGTCAACATTCTGCCACTAAAGGTATGGGATCCATTATCCAGAAACCTGTTATCCAGAAAGCTCATCTCCTTTTTATACAAATAAAAAAAATATTTTCTTTTTCTCTGTAATAATAAAACAGTAGTTTGTACTTGATCTAAACTAAGATATAATTAATCCTTATTGGAAGCAGAACCGGCCTGTTGGGTTTATTTAATGAGTACATGATTCTCTTGTAGATTTAAAGTATGAAGATTCAAATTACAGAAAGATCTGTTATCTGGAAAATACCATGTCTCGAGCATTCTGGATAACAGGTCCCATACCTGTACCATGCAGCTTAGTAGCTCTTCCTGGCGATTATAGCCAGGGGCCAATTCCACCCTAATCACCGGATCTCAGCCTTCAATCAGCACATGTGCAGTCTTACTTATGTCCTATACATCCACTGCAGAATCTCCAGGTACTCTCCAACCCTCAGCTCGGTCACTGGATTTAACCCCCAAGTATCTAGCAGAAGGATGGGACATTTACTTCCCTCGATTTTTATGTACCATACAGGATCCTGTGGGGTGCCCCGCTACAGCTGCTGCCCTAGGTACAGGCCTCAAGTTCCTGTATGGTAAATATGGTGCTGATTATAAGACTAAGATTTATCAAGGGTCCAATTGAAAATTCGAAATTAAGATTATCGAGTTTTTTTTTTTATGACAAAAATGTCAAATTCGACTAGGGAGGTATTTAAATTCGATTCGAGTTTTTCAAAAACGTTGAATTCAATTTTAGAAATTTATCACACTCTGGCCCTTTAAGAACTCAAATTCAACTATCTTCTAACTAAAACCTGTCGAATTGCTGTTTAAGTCAGTGGAGTTGTTTGCAGCCTTCCTGACATTCGAGTTTCTTCTTTGTCGATTTAATTCACCCGAGTTTATAAAATTAGATTTTAATAATAAATTTTCATTGGTAGAATTTCCAGTTCATGGGAGTTTTAAAAACTCCCATGAATTCGCAATTCGACCCTTGATAAATGTGCCTCTACCTGTTATAACAATGTTTCCCAACCTGTGATTCATATTGTGGCTTAACGTAAAGGCTCAGATGGTCCTTAGTTTTATTATTTTAATGTATAACATCAGTTACATAACAGGACAGCATGGGGCTCCCTCACCAAAACAAATCTTTGGAGGGGCCTCGGATCTGCCACTCACAGTAATTTACCCAGCCTCCCTACATACTTACTGGTGCTTGCCTGGGTACTTGCCTGGGTACTTGCCTGGGTACTCACCTGCCCACAGAGAAAAGTTTGCACTGGGTGGGCTTATTTAGAGGGAGCAGACCTCACTATAGTTACACCACTGTATAACAATACAATTAGATTTTTATATTTATTTTGCTACTTAATTATTTTGTAACAAATCCATGTACCATAGTAGTCCTTTTTTGGTTTATCTTCTACAATTTAGTTTTTGATAGATGTAAAGGGTCATTTACAGCAAAGAAGGTGTGCAGAGTGCAAAAAAATGGCTTCCTAGAACAGAGCCATGCAGCTACCCTATTAAAGGACCAGTAACACCTAAAAAATGAAAATGTTTTAAAGTAATGAAAATATAATGGACGGGTTTCCTGCACTGGTGCACCTGGTGTGTTGCAACAGAAACAGTACTATAGAAATAAAAAAGCTTCTGTCTAGCAATGGGGGGCAGCCATTAATGGCATAGGTTATATAGCAGATAACAGATGCACCCTGTAAGATCCCATTGGATTCTATTACATAGCTTATCTGTTATCTGCTAGTGTATCCTGTGCCTTTTCTCCTTTTTCAGCTTTGATTGGCTGCCCCCATGGATACACAGTACCTTGTGTATATAAACTACAGTAGACTTTCTAAAGCAAACACATAACTTTTACCAATGTGGGGCAACAGTGCATTATATTCTAATTATTAAAATACTTAATTTTTTTGGTGTTGCTGTTATTTTAAATAGATTGCTGCCTGCATTCAACAGTACTCTGTTCAAGAAGAGTAGGCAGGCATGTGAAATACTGCCTGAATAGGCATAAAGGGGCCAACTCTTTCACTTCTGCTCAAGGGAAATGTAAGGGACCCCTATAGCTTGCAATGGACGATGAGACTGTTTACAAGTACTTGTATATTCAGTTAGTTGTCTAAAATATCCCTAAAGTGTTGCATTCTTGGCCTTTTAGCCATGCTCATTGAAATACAGACATTTTCACATTGCTCTTGCTTAGCAAGATCTTCAGAAATATATTTCCTCCTTATGTCCAGACTTTGGCCTGTAGTCAAAAGTCTTCATGTATTTCTGTTGAAATTTGTATACTTACACCCTGCAGTAAAAAAAAATTAATAATTATCAAAGGAGGCATTCATTGGTGCACAACTAGCAATTATATTTGGCTATATCTAGTTTTTTCCACATTCACAAATTTTCTCCATTGCTATCATATGTCTGAAATACCCAACTGGAGAATCGCCATCACAATGTTCACACTGTTCAAATCATTTTCTAACTGGAAAAAGCCTTCAAAAACTTTTATCAACTTAAAAAAATCTTCCACTGACTTCTATAGAAGCAGGCCAGGTTTTAGTTGCCAAAGATTTTTATTGAAATTTTTCCATAAATCCTATAAATATTGTGTTTTGGTTTTTTTGTGCAGATATTTATGTAAACAATTGCAGATTTTTAAAAAAATGCCCTTTTTATACCTCTGCTTTTGGCATAGAAAATTATGCACACAGCAGAAATTCTATGTTCTGCTCATTTATGTAAAAGTCATGTATTAGTTTATATCTTTATATGAAAAAATGCAGAGACTGCACAGCTAATCTATATATACTGAAAAGCAGTGTTCATACTATTGTATATCTTAGTGATGACAGTGTGCCAGCTCAGCCGCATGTTGCTACTAAGAAAATACATTGTTGCCAGCCTAATAATGAGACCAGAGGCTATCAGACAGTAAAGTGGGTGTGTCTGGGACTGGAGTCTAGCAGACAGTAGTGTGGGCATGGCTAGCCTAGCTGTCCAATGTCCTGCATTGGGGGGGGAACGCTCATTGAGCTTGGAGGGGCGGTGAAAAGGGGTGGTCCCACATGTGTTCATCGGTAGCTAGGCACGCCAACGCCTAGCAACGCTGCGGCATTATGTAACGCACTCAGGAACACACTGCTTGATGGTAAACCAGCGGGTTACAGCGAATTGACACATCGGTTCGAGTGTTCCACGATAACAGCGCTAAAATGGCTTCGTCGGGGAACCTGCACCCTGTCACTCGCGCACCCTTACCCACATTCCAGGACCAAAGCCACTACTAAGGGGAAGCGCCCTGTACTGTCCCAATTGCTGGTTAGTCGAGGGTACGCCTGCTACCCTCTTAATGAAGAACCCTGGGTGCGCCTGCCACCCTTTGGGTCTATAACAGCATCTAGCACCAAGGGCTGAAACGGCTATTTAAACTGTCAAAGAATTGTTATAACTATTGTTTATTTTCCTCCTTCTCCACATGAGCCTCTGTGTTTAACATCAGTATTGCCTTAGACTGTTGATTTGTGTAACAGGTTTTTCCTGTATATTTGTTTTAGCCATATTTTCCACCAATATTATCACTGAACTCACAATTTTTGACAGTGTCAATTTGCTTTAACCCGCGGGTTTACCATCAAGCAGTGTGTTCCTGAGTGCGTTACATAATGCCGCAGCGTTGCTAGGCTATGAACACATGTGGGACCACCCCTTTTCACCGCCCCTCCAAGCTCAATGAGCATTCCCCACCAATGCAGGAACTTGGACAGCTAGGCTAGCCACGCCCACACTACTGTCTGCTAGACTCCGGTCCCAGACACACCCACTTTACTGTCTGATAGCCTCTGGTCTCATTATTAGGCTGGCAAAAATGTATTTTCTAAGTAGCAACATGTGGCTGAGCTGGCACACTGTCATCACTAAGATATACAATAGTATTAACACTGCTTTTCATTTTTTGAATCTATTTTAGCGATCTCACTGTAACTAGGTTGCCTAGCAACACACATTGGTGCCAAAATTGCGTGTTTAAATGTTTTTCCTGTGCACTATGCTGTTCTTTCCCTGAAGAAAGTTCCAATAGGAACTGAAACGTTGGACACAACAAACCCACCATTTATTTGAAAATTTTTAGCCTGGATATGAATCCCTCGAGTGCTGTTATCTTCTATTACTCTCTTCATAATTCTTAACTAGCACCCGGGTTTGTTTCAGTTGGGCTCATGGAGTGCAGCAGAAGCTAAATATAAATATATATATTTACCTTATTGCATTTGGATTGGATAAATATGTGGGATACTTCACCCAGGCACGTGAACCTTTTGTCGAGAGTGCAGGCAACATGGAGGTTGTAATATATATATATATTATACTAATTAAATTGTGCAGATGATAGACTGCCTGAAAGGGATGCTGTCCATAGTGTCGGGCATAGAACAGTTAGTTTTTCATATCCTCGTCTCCCAGTCACAGCATTAACTGGTCATTTGTACACCAGTGTGTTTTTAGCAGAGATCATATAAAGAAGAAGGAAGGGTAAGAAAACCTAGGGAGTTGTCTGTGTAGTCTTATCAAACTTCAAATTTATCTCATTATTTTCTGAAAACTACTCCAACCAAATTCTCATGGGTTATTTACCCTTATGTATCAGTACATTTTCCTGTGCTGGAAAAATCCTGAAAAAATTGTGAAAAAAACTAATTGTAAACATTTTTCAGATTTTTGCCTGAAAACCACAAAATCTACCTATTATTGCATGAAATCCATTGCAGATCAAGATCTCTTCGGGACTTCTATACAACTTCTATACAACCTCAGCAGGTCAGGGGCTTTTTCCATCCTCGGGGTATAATAAATCCAGAGAGTTGTTTTTTTTCACAAAAAAATCGGATTTTAAAACACACATTTTTCAGGTTTTTGGCATTCAGACTTTAATAAATAAACCCGCTATGTTGCTATGGCCCAGGTTAACAGCCCAGTGATGTCCCCATTCTGTCTTCTTGTAATGCGTCTACACTAAGGAAGGTGAAAAAGGATCTTAAAAGAGAAGGGAAGGTAAAATCACTGAAGGCGTGAAAAATGTTACACACCAGTGTAATCATTTACTGGTCCCTGGGTTGGTGCTCCTGGTCATTAAAAACTTTCCTGGCCCAGGGTGCTAGGCTAGAAGAACCACGTTGCCACCTACAGAAATACCCCAGGCCAGTGCAGTTTTCTACTAACAGGAGCACTGAGGATGCTAAAACTGTCCAGCACTATGGACAGCTCCCATTGACATAGGTAAGCAATTATAATCACTGGGGGTGCCTAACTTTGGAACCCCATTCAATGATTATATCTTTACTTCTCCTTTAAGTTCCATATCACTTTAAAATGTCTATTATGCCTATGTTTGTTGTGGCCTGTCATCTGTGCTATCTATAACACAGACTACTCCCTTGGTTTTACACAGACTACTCCCTAGGTTTTCCTGCAACATGTGATGGCAGATACCATAAATTGGGGCCTGTGTTGGTATTCCCCTGAACTAAACAAATAGTGGCCCACTGCAAACATAATCATGCATAATTCCATGTATACCTTTCAGACATATGGATACTAACCTGAAAATCTCTGATGAATGTTAGGAAATACATATTAAATGCAAATGCCACTGTCCATTCGCAGATAGCACTTGTTAGGTGATAGGGATATCCCTGCAATAAAAAATAACATTGCATTGGGCAATAGTCCTTGTACCTGCCCTTTTTTTCATTTAACCAGGCCTTCTTACATTCGGCTACCTAAGGTGATTATGCCGTTTCACCTCAATGTGCATGTTAATATTTCTTTTGGTTCAGTATTATGGGGAGCAGCTATGCCAGACAAACATAGAAATATCAGTGAATATGTGTGATCTGAAACACTTTCCTGTAGCTGAGCAAGTAGAATAGTGCACATGCAATATGCCTAGCTACCGAATAAACATATTCCTTTGTGATTTGGTCCTGTATGTCCTGTGTTGTGTGTACATTGGTCAGTAGCAATACAACATACCTCATCACTTGGTTTCCAATCAAGCCTTTTTCTTCCACTTAAAACAGAAAAAACACTCACTGAAAACAGGCGAATTAAGGAATCCAACAAAAAAATGGTTCACACAGTTTTGTTTTAGCTTAAAATTTGTAAAGTCACATTTATAAACTAAAGTTGCTGAGATCCTTTTCAAATGTATCAGATGGACTGATCCAATCCCTGGTCCAGATTTTCTTTGGGATGATTTACATTAGTGGATACAATTAACTAAGCAATTTAAAGGGAAACTGCCATTATGATAACAAAATGCTGACCTGTAATGTTTATGAAGATTCTCATTCATCCAGCTCATAGTATTTCTGTAGAAATAAGTCAAATCAACCGGACTTGCTATGTTTTTTCCTTGAAGATGTTTCACCAGTCATCCAACAGGCACGTCCAGTTGATTTAAATTATTTAGGAATAGTAAAAATTATTTAAATGAAGGGCATGTTTATATTAATGAGAATTTCCCTTTAAGAGACATGCAAAGTATTCCCCAGTGGCCAACTTTGCATCCAGCCAGGGATTAACTAGCACAGATACAGCCTAAATATTCACAGCCATGAACGCAAACTTGCAGAAAGATATCTACCAAGTGCAAATGAATAATAGTTACTTCCTTGCTTGAAAAAGCACTCACGGACTAGACGGATAAAGAATGTTCACATTTATTACATGCTTATTACATCTAACTTCATGGATCGTCATCAGAATGAAAATACATTCCGATTATTCTTTTTTTCCTTTTACACTTACGATTTTACTAGTTTAACTTGAGATGATAAGCTCTTTTATAACAAACCTATCTCTCTTCACTCTTGGGGGAAAATTCACTAAAGCGCAAAGTGACTAACGCTGGCGTAAATTCGCCAGCGTTAGTGAAAATTGTAACCGCAAATTTACTGAGTCCATCGCTGGAGTAAATTCACAAGTGATGTAGATTGTCTAGCGCAACTTCGCACCCTAACGCTGGCAAAGTTGCACTCTGGCGAAGGGGGCGAAAATTCACAAATTCACAAAGTCATTTTTCTGAACGTTAGCCCCTTTGCCAGAGTTCACTTCGCCAGGTTAGAGCAGGCGAAGTGCAATAGAGTAGATTTTGTAAAAAAAAGTCGAAATTTTTTCTAAGTCCCAAAGAAAACACTGGCGATTTTTCCTTAGCGTAGGGTGATAGAAAAATATAGCAAATATACTAGACTAGGGGCACATGTGTAGGGTAATAAAACAACTAGATTAGCTTTATTAGGGTTCCCTGGGCTTGTGTAGTGTAATGTTTGAACTGTAACATATACTCTATTCAAACTTTCAAGTTCCCGCTGTATGCAAATGAGCCTTTTCGCTAGCGCAATTTTGCTACCATTCACTTAGATGAACGCAACTTTGCTTTTTAGTGAATTGGTCGAGCGTTGGCGAAAATTCGCCAGGCGAAGTGCGGCGAACGCTGCGCTAGCACAGCTTCACTTCTTAGCGAATTTCCCCCTTGGTCGTAACTATTTTGTCTTACAGATACGCAGAGGTCCATTATGCAGGGAGATTATCCATGTACTAATTATGTACCTGGCACGAACAAAACTTCTGTTTTAGCCCTGTTTAGCTCAAAAAATAACAAAAACCATTGATTTTATGTGACTGCAAAAGAGACCATGTTTATAAGCCCAGTGGATTTATAGTAATGTTGCATGTGGCTTTGTTACTGATCCTTCTGTCTTTCTTTTCTCTTGTTGGTAAGTTGGAATGTACAATGATCTGTAGTGTATAAAGTAATCTGTGAGTATGTTTTGTGTAGCGCAGACTACAAACAACTTAAAGGGATTCTGTAATTTTTATGATGTAGGATTTATTTCTAAATTACACTGTTTAGACTGCAAATAATTTACTCTGCAATATAAAATTTCATTTCTGAACCAGCAAGTGTGTTTTTTGTGTGTAGGCAGCCATATCAGGTCATTTTGCCTGGTCATGTGCTTTCAGAAAGAGCCAGCACTTTAGGATGGAACCGCTTTCTGGCCTGGCTGTTGTTTCTCCTACTCAATTCAATTTAACTGGATTTTACTACTCAGTGCTGTTGCTAGATCTACCAGGCAGCTGTTATCTTGTGTCAGAGAGCTGCTATCTGGTTACCTTCCCAATGTTCTTTTGTTAGGCTGCTGGGGGGGGAAAGGGAGGGAGTGATATCCCTCCAACTTACAGTACAGCAGTAAAGAGTGACTGATGTTTATCAGAGCACAAGTCACATGACAGGGGGCATCTAGGAAACTGACAATGTGTCTAGCCCTGTGTCAGACTTTAAAAAAAAAATATAAAAGAATCTGTTTGCTCTTTTGAGAAATGGATTTCATTGCAGCAGTCTGCTGGAGCAGCACTAATGCATTTAAAAAAAATCTCATGACATTATCCCTTTAAGGAATGAGATTGTTTTACTGTAGCATTTGCCAATACTCAACATACATCATCACTTGTTTTCCAGTAAAGTTTGGTTGTGCCAGTGAAAACAATCACTGGGAATACACGTGTAAAGGAACAATGCCATGAGACAACACATATGAGTAACTTTTTTTGAAGCAGTTGGTGAAATACAAACAGATGGGACATGAAAAATATAGGATAAATGTGGGTAGAATGTAAAATTAACACAAATAATGGGATGTGGGGAAATGCCTGGGGTTTGTTTGTTTAAATCATTAGGAGAAAGCAACCAAGGTCATAAGATATTTAGAAGGGATAGGGAAAGAGAGAACCAATTAATGAATGATGATAAAGCATAAATATGAAAATGAATGAATATAAAGTATACTGTGGTATATGTGCTAATATGAGTGTAGGAATACTGTACATTATCACTTGTCATGTAGGGTATCTGTTTATGTTGTTATAGTTTGACTGCAGCTGGTATGTCACAAAATGCACTTACATTATTGTCATCTTAAACTTGTATTTAAAATATTTATACCTGATGTGAATTTTAGTTTAAAAAAAGATATTACTTTACAAAAACGGGTACAAATTAGATGCAGAAGTATTATTGTATGGCAAATCTGAAAAGGATACTGGGTACCACAGCAATAAATGCTATCACAGAAATGGCCATTCGTATATGACATGTGGATCTTGTGTTCCAAGTGGGGCAGGACTGGTAGGAAATATATGACTGTAATAAAATATACAGCACACCACAGATGAATGTTGTAAGTGCTCCAGCATCATGCACAGCAGGGACAGCCATTTCCTGGAAGGTGAAACACAAGATCAGATTTTATGTACACAGAGAATACCAATTCATACTGTTGACTTTATGGGGCAGATACAAAGTTTTTTTTTTTCCCTGTTTTCTACCTAACTTACTGGTGTTGTGTATATTGTTTTCACATGAAAACAAAAGAAAGTGTTTTCTCTACCAAATAAATGTTCCCTACGTCAATAATAAATTCACTGCTGTGCTTATGAGCAATTTAGTGCAGGGGAAACGGTCTCATCTGTGATCAGTTGTAATATTGGTGTTTAGGCAGCCATCTCAGGTCATTTTGCCTGGTCATGTGCTTTCAGTGCTGCTTTCTGGCAGGCTGTTGTTTCTACTACAATAGGTGTCTCAGTGGGACATGATTTTTTTACTATTGAGTGCTGTCATTATATCTACCAAGGAGCTGTTATCCGGTTACCTTCCCATTGTTCTGCTGATGGGCTGGAAAAGTGGAGGGTCTGATATCACTTGCAGTACTGCAGTAAAGAGTGCCTGAGATTTATCAGAGCACAAGTCACATGACTTTTTATCCCTGGAAACATTAGGGTAAAGTAAAACCAGGCACACTTTCACAAAAAAAGATGCTAGGTGCAAAGTGCAAAACAAAGGCAAACCATTATATTTATTGCATTTTGCCCAATGCAGTTTGTTATTAGTGTCATTTTTGCTTTCCAGAATGGAGCACAAAGAGCTGCACTGCTTCATTGTATGTGGTGGTGCTGTCTGTGTTTGCCAGTGTTGCATATGATGCAGTAGTAGGGCAGCCTCTATCTTGTGGGCCTTCAGAAGTCATGAGTGCTAGGAAAAGCTTGGGGGATCTTTACTTAGTGCTTGCGAATGGCAGTTGTTGAGTACAGGGATACCTTACTCCTACCGTGCAATGCAAGGGGCACAGTGGCTCAGCACAAGTGTTTAGTGTTGGGGGCTCTGTGGGCTGGATTCAATTTCATCTATTTTATTTAATGGTGATGCTTATAAGCAATAATAAGGCACTGCTGCTTCTAACAGAGTCCTGCAGTTTCATAAGGGTTCCTTTTTCAAATAAATGCCGCAAATTCTCAATTCAGCCTTTAGGAGTTATGAATAATATTTTGAAACCAAGAAAGTTTTTACACTTTCCCTATATAATATATTGGACCAGAAAAGGGGAAACAGAAAATAGCAGAAATAATATATTTATATATATCGTTTTTGAAAACCGGCACTCACCTCATCAATAAAGTAATAGCCGGGTGCTGACCATAGATAAATATAAAAATAAATAATGAGCACTCACGGCCTTAATGAAAAAAAGGGAATTGTATTTTATGGCTCAGATATCTACGCGTTTCGGTCCACTAGGGACCGTCATCAGGATGCCAGGATTATATATATATACTGTATGTATGGTAATATATTGTGATACAATACAAAAACTGTAATTTTTATGTCTAATGAAACATACCTGAAAAGTAGCAACAATGCCCATGCCAATGCAGCCAAACAATCCAATGGCTAATGAAATCTTATTGAAGTAACAAGGCAGAAAATCAGTGGAATGGTTTTGCTTCTCTAATATCTTATATCTGGTATACATTGTAGCTGCCCCTGTTATAAACATAAAGGAAACATTTTATGCAAATTAAATTTAGCAAGTTACAACTCATGAAGAACTACTTAAGTATAAGTATTTATTGGTCCTCCACACAAGAACTGTCTTACACATAATGAAATAATGTATAACAAATACCTTTTTCAATTTAAATGATATTTAAAAACACTGAAAATGTAAGAGTACTGAAAATGTGTAATGAATGTATATTGGAAAGCAACTTAGAGTTACAATTTCATTCTTATGCAAAAACAGTTTTCGGGAAGAGGGCACCTGGTTTCTTCCTGTAACTTCATGATGTTGTACTAGAACTTCTAGTACTCTTCAATATAGAGGAGGAAAAGCATGATACTTACCCAGCAGCAAGCTGATCATACTGGGTCAGAAAATGTTGGTTAATTTTAGCTAAACCAACCTGTTAGTTTGGTAAACCTGTTTAGTTGGTAAATCCATTTGGCTAGTGCTTGCACTGGCATGTGTGAGTGGGCATGGAAAGCATGCTTCCTATGGATTTACTCATACACGGGCCAATAAAAGGTTCTGACAGTCAGCAGCTTATCAGCCTGTGCGTGGGGCCCTCCAACGGGCTTACCCGATCAATATCTGGCCGAATCCTGTCAGATTGCAGCCGCATCTGTTCGTTGATGCAGTCCTGCGATCCGACCCCCTGTAGCTACTCTGTTGTGATCCAATCATTGGGCCCTAGGGCCCATGATTGGATCAGCCCGATATTGCCAAACGAGCGGATCTCACCGTGTATGGCAACCTTTAGTCTGGAAGATCTGGATTTTTTTTTTTTTAAAGTTTTTATTTCTCATTTTCAATACAGGTAATTAACGTAAAGCAAGGAAAAGGAAGAAAAGAAGAAGAAGGAAAGCAAAAACAGCCGTATTCACTCTCAAATACATAAATACATTGGTGTACATATCACATTATGCTACAATGCAGTTTAGTGATTTTTCCTCTCCAACCCTAGGTTCAGCTTGGACTAGGGTACCAGCTCTACCTCAGCCCCTTCATAAAATACAATTTAGTTTCCCTCATTTTCAATTACGTGAATGTCTAACCAGGGAGACCGTATTGCGTCAAACTTCCCAGGGGAGCCCCGAGCTTCATAAGTAAGTCGAATCACAGGGAGTATTTTATTCACTAGATTGACCCAGTGTTCTACTGTCGGAACATTATGACCCATCCAGTTCATTACAATTATTTTCTTTGCATAGAAGAGTAGTATTCTTGCCAGCGTTCTAGATCTGTTTAATGGGAGAAGGTCATCTACTAGACCCAACAGGCATACCTCAGGGCTGCAGACATTTGGAAAGGCAATATTATCGGACATGTATCGCAGTACACTCTTCCAGAACTCAAGGATTAGGGGGCATTCCCAAATAAGATGAATAAATGAGGCTTCGAGCCCTTGACATTTAGGACAGACAGAATCTGATCTCACTCCCATTCTTAGCAGTTTTGATGGAGAGCAATATAACTGATGTATCAGTTTAAACTGGATCATTCTATCCCTAATTGATATAATATCTCTATACAGGCCATCAATAGTCTCATCCCATTGCTCATCGTTCAGGTGAGGAATGGCTAGTAACCATTTACGTTTGGCTCTACTGAAAGGTGAGGGGGCAGATTCCAACAGTGTGCCATAGAGTCTTGATGTAAGTTTGCCTGTTTGAGGGTCATGGATCACTGTTTCAACAGGTGGGGGTGAATATTCGATAGGTAGCGGACCAAATTGTGCATGATATGCATGTCGGAGCTGCAGGTATCTGTAGAATTGTATCGCAGTCTCACCGACTTTAGCTTGTAATTGTGCTAGGGAGGGAAATATATTGTCAACCAAAAGTTCGCCTAGTGTCCGAATTCCCAGTTTGGGCCAGTATTGGACATCATGTAAGGCCCTAAGGTGGGGAAGATGAGTTACCCCATAGTGGTGTGAATGGGGAATGGGTGAGTGAGGAATGACCAGCTATGCGGTAGGCATGGGTCCATGCCCTGAATGGGGTAGTAATTGTCGTTGGGCAGTCTTTATAATCAGAGAGTTTTCTGTAGGGAAGGTGTCTCAGTGCTTCCCATGAGCCCAACCTATGGGCCAGAAGTATAATGCACGTGTCTGTTTCATCCATATGTATCCAGCTGTGCATATAATATATCTGACTTGCCAGAAAATAGTACTGTAGATGTGGGAGTGCCAGGCCACCTCTAGCGATTGGGGCGGTAAGCATTACCCAGGAAAAGCGCGGTATCTTATTGGCCCATAGGAAGGGTATAAGGATTGAGTTAACCTTTTGAAAGATTGATTTAGGGATCCATATTGGGGAGTTGTGGAGCTTGTATAAAAATTTTGGAAGGTAGATCATCTTAAATAGATTCACTCTCCCCCACAGAGTCAA
>CM044436.1:90371920-90401912 GCA_024363595.1 Xenopus borealis
AGGGCAAGCCCTTGCAATTTTACTAATGCAGTGCAATGTTTTGGGGCACGGCCCTTTGTCAAGCAAGGGGCGTACCCCGAAATGTTTCACTGCATTAATACTATTGCTATACTATTGCAAGGGTTGCCCTGCTGTCCTGTGTGCCAGTGAACTTCGTGCCTTGGACTGGAGGTGGCTGATTCCTGTAACATTTGGCACCAAGTTAAGCTTTAACTGGGTTTTGTGAGTTGTGCTGCTGCTGAAACCTTGAAAATTATTTATTACATCAAAAAACAAAGTTACAAAAATGGGCCCAAAGCATAGGCCCTACACGTTTCGACTGTTAGGGTATTCATCAGGGGCAAAAAATACCAAACAAGTAAAAGAAAAGGCACTTGTTTGGTACCGATGAAGACCTTAATGGTCGAAACGCGTAGGGCCTATGCTTTGGGGCCCCTTTTTTTAACTTTGTTTTTTGATGTAATATTTGTTTTCCATTAACTTTGAGTGTGCAGTCTTCGCTTTCCTTAAAGTAAAAACATGGACACTGATAGAGCTCCAGTGTTGTGCCTTATTGAAAGCAGGTTACAAAGGTAAGTAAAAATCTAATTCTAATCTAGGTCACATTTATTTGACTGTTATTTAACTTTTCCTAGTGTGTTGGATTTTTCTCTCTTGAGCTAGAAAACCCTCCGCACATTAAGATTACCTAAACCTAGTTATGCTGCAGTTGGAGCAGGACACAGTAATATTGCTACGTATCAGGTCTGCACAGCTGCTGGGGGAAACAGTATATTGCAGCTTTACATATAGGCGTGGTATGGGTGATGACAGGCTTGAATGAACTACTGCCATTATCATTCATTTCGTTGCCAATTGTCTTTACAATGAACGAGTGCATCATTCTCAGAGACATTGTTTTTTGTGCGATCAACATGTTCCCTGCTTAAATAGCTCTGAGATTACAGTGAAACTGAATATGTGTCATGTAAATCTATGCTTGACCAGTTGCCCTTCCTGGATGGAAGAGTCCGTGCCAAATAACAGGGAATATTATACCAGTCAGCTGCCTCTCCAAATATTGTCTGTTGGTCTCAATGCAAATGTTGTTCTGTTTTTAGAAGGATAATGGATATGCCTTTTCTTGGTACTGTGCAACACACTGAAATAACACAGATTACAGCTGTTCGCATCGCATGTGATATTTGATAACAAATGCTCTATGTAAACTTTGTGATACAGTATGGAGGCTGGCATAATTCAAGTAGTTCTATCTTAGCATCGAGGCCTGGATGCCACTTCAGTGATTGATGAGCCCAACTTATTTCAGTGATGAGAAAGTAC
This sequence comes from Xenopus borealis, assembly GCA_024363595.1. Taxonomy (NCBI): domain Eukaryota; kingdom Metazoa; phylum Chordata; class Amphibia; order Anura; family Pipidae; genus Xenopus; species Xenopus borealis. The sequence continues at coordinate 90,373,244 of CM044436.1, forward strand.
AGCTAGGCCTGTATTAACAGGATTGCATTTCTTTGCACAGTGTGTATCTTTGGCTTTACAACATGTACAGTAGAACCCCCATTTTACGTTTTTCAGGGGGCCAGGAAAAAATGATGTTGAATCCGGGAAAACGTAAAATCAGGGAAATGTGTTAAAGTAAGTTTTTCTTCAAGTACTGAATGGATATAAGCACATGAGTTTTACTTTGATATACAATATTTACTGAGTTAATAACAAGGGACACAAAAGGGACAGACTATTTGGAATTGACCATTTGTACCATGGCAAAATATACATCTGGTTAGTATTTTAAACCTCTTTATTTCACAAATAATAACATTCACAGAGGGAAACAATAGTTTTTGGGAACATCAGGGCAAAATTTGGATGTCAAATCCTGGAAAACATTACTTAAAAATCTGCAAAATGCACCCATTGAAATGCATTAGAAATTGATGGGACCACAAAAAAATGTTAAATGCGGGAAAACTTAAAATCAGGAGACTTAAAATCGATTTTTGCAAATGATAAAGCAGGATATTTAGCCATCCATTTTGAAGTTTTTTCCTATACAGAGAAAAAAAGAAGACGATTGACAACTACTTAGCAATATATTAAAATTGCACCACTGTGAATTAATACTTTCAGTATATGCATTATTAGTTAAGGTGCTGCCTTCAGTTATATGTCTGCAACTTGCTTACCTTGCATATTTTATTGTATAAAAACAGTGTATGAGTTTTTATCATGTTATGTTTAATATTTCACTTCAGCTGCGATTGTACTCTGAAGCAAGTGTAGCACTGCTGCAACTGAACAACCCAAAGGATTTTCAGGAATTAAACATCCAGGCAAAGAAGAATATGACTGTAGAAGGAAAAGAGTTAACTTTGAGTTCCGCTTACTTGCTCTGGGACCTCAGTGCTGTCAGTCAGGTATGTGTAAAAGTGATGTTACTCTATTCCTCCTTGGATCTGTCTGAGTGTCGGTCATATAGAAAAAATTATATGGAAATGATCAATATCACTTGGTGCTGTGGATGCAGATATCCTGTGCATCTATGTTACTCAAAGTAACACTAATTGCCGCGCCGTGTGTGTATTGGCGCTGGCGCTTTTTGATTTAAACAGGCGGTGGACAGGGAGAAGGCAGTTCGGGGAGATTGTCGCCAGCAATTAATCGCCAGGCGACAGAATCTCCCCGAATCTCCCTGTCTGCACCAGCCCTTAGAGGGAATATTGACTGGAAGAGTTTTCACAATGAGCTATGGCTGTTATACATCCAGTGCCTTCCTCCATTTAGGTGACATCAATAACTATGTTTCTGGGTGTAATATATATTGGTAACTATCCCATTTTCCTATTACTGAATTGCTGGGATAAAAAAAGGAACTCCTTCTTCCCTGGCACTAATCCATGTCAATCTTTCACCAGTCATAGTGCCTCATAGTCCTTGGCATATGTCATTTGCAGAGCAGTCAAAACTGTTTGTGTTCTAAACACTGAACAATGCAAAGCTGTTTGCATGAAAGAAAATATTTTTTTGAACGTCTTTATATATATATATATATATAGACATTCATAAACCAGACTTTTTTTTTATAAAGTGAGGGAGAAACTTATTATAAGAGTGCTGTACACTGCATATATTAAGGTATAATTGCAAATAACTTAACAGAAAGGAAACTTTCTGGGACATGTTTATCAAATATCCAATTATATTAACTTGGGCACATGTTTATTATAAGAAGAAAGCTTTGAAATTGCAGCAAAATACAAGGAAACCTCAAGTTTTACTGATTTTTGTGGCCCCTCCAATATAGAATGCACAATGCATTTCCCTGATTTTACACCATATTTTCTGGTCCTCTGGACCATGTAAAAATTGGGTTCTACTGTCAAGGAAAGCAAGTAGGGAAAAACAGTGCCTATTAAAACTACATAGTAAGTTAGGTTGTAAAAAGACAAACATCCATCAAGTTCAACAAGTAACCACTTTAGAAGTTTTCTTTTTGTATTGTCTTGGAACTTTGAATCACAGTGGCTTTATTTAAAGTGGACCCGTCACCCCCAAAAAAATATTCAAAGTCATATTTTATCACATAAGTCAAGCAAAATGAAGTTTAATTACACTATGTAAATTATTTTAATCTTGTTTCCTTCAGTCTGGGAATTCATAATTATAGGAAGCAGGCAGGAGCCATTTTGTGGACACTGTTACAAGTTAACTTTTAGTATATTATAGAAGGGCCAATTCTAAGAAACTTTTTAATTGGTCTTCATTATTTATTTTTCATAGTTTTTTAATTATTTGCAATTTTCTTCTGTTTCTTTGCAGCTTTCAAATGGGGGTCACTGACACCATCTAAAAACAAATGCTCTTTAAGGCTAGAAATGTATTGTTACTGCCACTTTTTATTACTTATCATTCTATTCAGTCCATCTCCTATTCATATTCCAGTCTCTTATTCAAATCAATGCAGGGTTGCTAGGGTAATGTGTACCCTAGAAACCAAATTGCCGACACTGCAAACTAGAGAGCTGCTGAATAAAAAGCTAAATAACTATAAAACCACAAACAATAAAAAATGAAAACCAATTGCAAATTGTCTCAGAATATTACTCTCTACATTATACTAAAAGTTAACTTAAAGGTGAACAACCCCTTTAAGGCAAGCCTTGTATCATCTCAGAGTCTTGTTTGTGCACCAGAATGGAAGTGCCCAATGGAAAGTGAAAGTAATTATCTGGCCCACCTCTATGCCTAAGGCATAGAGGAGTGGCAGACAATATTTGATTGACATCTGAGATTTTTAAATGAGCTTAAAACAGCTATGAATGCTTTAATAAAAATTTGAAATTGGAATTCATGTTTAATTTGAAAAGGACTTTTATTATACAGATTTTTGTGTCTGGTGACGGGTCCACTTTAACACTGATCAAGAGAAATTGACTATTTTCTATGAAAGAGAGATTTAACTATGCACCTTGCATTTATCAACACTGGCTAGCACCTGGGTAGGTGCTAGTTATACACTAATGGGTAGTGTGTTGGGGGCCTACTTAATTAAGAAGGTTTTATGGGTAACAAGCTGTGCAACTGTAGGCAGTGTCAGTGGCGATGCAGTACTGTCCTATGTAAAAGAAGAAGAAAAAAAGAGCATTAACGCAAGGAAACATAATTTTGTGTCTTTATAGAGAGTCTGGTAAAGCCTCTTGAGTATGAAGTGCAGTCAGTTTTAGGCTCCAGTGCTTAAAGGAGAAGGAACCCCTTCCTGCATAAAACCCCTTCCCCCCATAGGTCCCCCGGACTACCTCCTGCCCCGGGCAAATGCCCCTAACTTGTTACTTACCTCTCCTTCTAGGTACTCTCCAGGGAAGTTCACGACTGACATCTTCTCTCCAACGACACTGGATGGAGCACAAATTAGGCAGACTTAGCTACAAATTATTTATTCAAGCCACAACATGTTTCGGATCAGCATGGTTCAATGCTGATCCAAAACATGTTGTGGCTTCAATAAATAATTTGCAGCTAAGTCTGCCTAATTTGTGCTCCATCCAGTGTCTTTTGTAATTATACATGAAAACAAGAGGCCACCCTTATTTTGATCCTATATTAACGTTCATTTGAAGCAGCAAAAATTATTCTGCCAGACATCATCTGATGGCAGAAATTCCTTTACAGGAGACCTGTCACCAAGGCTTAAAAAGCTATACAATAAAAGTCAATTTCATATTAAATGTGAAACCAAAATTATTTTTTTTCGTTAAAACATCCATACAAACTTGTTTAAGAAAAAATCTCAGCTGTCAGTCATACTTTGCCTTTCCCGCCTCTTTGGAATAATGTATAGCAACTATGCAAAGTGAAAATAGTTTATGTAAGTGACTTAAAGGGATACTGTCATGGGAAAAATGTTTTTTTTCTAAACACATCAGTTAATAGTGCTGCTCCAGCAAAATTCTGCGTTGAAATTCATTCCTCAAAAGAGCAGATTTTTTTTTTAAATTTTGAAATCTGACATGGGGCTAGACATATTGTCAGTTTCCCAGCTGCCCCAGTCGTGTGACTGTGCTCTGATTAACTTCAGCCACTCTTTACTGCTTTACTGCAAGTTGGGGTAATATCACCCCCCCCAAGCCGCCTAACAATAGAACAATGGGAAGGTAACCAGATAGCAGCTCCCTGACACAAGATAACAGCTGTCTGGTAGATCTAAGAACAACACTCAAGTAGTAAAAACCCATGTCCCACTGAGACACATTCAGTTACATTAAGTAGGAGAAACAGCCTGCCAGAAAGCGGTTCCATCCTAAAGTGCTGGCTCTTTCTGAAAGCACATGACCAGGCAAAATGACCTGAGATGACTGCCTACACACCAGTATTACATCTAAAAAATGCACTTGCTGGTTCAGGAATTAAATTTTATATTATAGAATGAATTATTTACAGTGTAGTTTAGAAATAAAACATCATAAAAATCATGACCGAATCTGTTTAAATTTGTTACTGACTGCATTAGTATACACCCCCTTCAAGCCAGTATTTAGTACCTTTGTCAGATATTCCAGCTTTTAGTCTGTGTGGATATTTCTGCTTTACTTATCTGGGAGCTGCAATTTCTCTTCTGTTGCAAGAGGATCATGAGCAAACATCTTGCTGTGAGGAGCTTAAATTAACCGTGTCTATATGTTTCATAATTCTGTTTACTGCCTCAATGCTCTTATTTTAATAAAGTATATTGGACCTTTGACATGGGATTTGCTCCAGTACAGCAACAAATGTGTTCACTTTTCTCAATGTAGTAGATAAAACCTTGTTTTACATTTCTGCAGACAAAGTGGGGGAAAGGCATACAGTAAATCCCTTAAAAATACAATTCTTAGTGTAAACCAGGAATTTGTATTTTCCATCTGCTAGTGGCATGTGCCAGTCTGCTTATGATGAGGCTCGCCCCCTTCCATCCACTAGATATATGAATATGTGTACAGAGAGGACCAATGCCAACTAATGCTTTATGTGAGTAAATGTAGGATCATTGCACCTGCACAAGCATGTCTGCTTTGCTTTGGATGCCTTATTTGTCAAATGTTTCTGTCATTTTATATTCCACAGGTAAAGCAAGATGAAGATATATCCGCTAGTCGTTTTGAAGACAATGAAGAATTGCGATACTCTTTGAGATCCATTGAAATACATGCTCCTTGGGTGCGTCATGTATTCATTGTAACAAATGGACAGATTCCATCCTGGTTGAACCTGGACAATCCTCGTGTTACTATAATAACTCACCAAGTAAGCAGTTTGTTCACATACACCCCAGTATGGTAAAGATGGCTGGATTCCTAAACAAAATACTGCCTCTTGCCTGTAAGTAGTGTCTACCCCAGACACAAGTGCACAACATAGCACCGTCTCTAGCGATTTTAATCTTTACTACAGTGCAGGGAATTGTGTTATTCAATAGAAATATTGTCTGCCATTGGAAAGTTGCAAGTTGGAAACATTTTTTTTTGTTCACTGTTGATACATGCTAAATGATGTACATCATAAACCAGTAATTTTGAAATGCGATTCTACCTATTGTTCTTATTAAATAATACAATTCCTAGTTTTTAGTACAAAACAGTGTATAAAAACACATAGGGCATATTTTGTGTATGCATTTTTACACTGAAAACTACCCCTCGTGTGCACTCTGGTGGAAGGCCCACTTGTCAGTGATCTTACAATGATGGAAGGCGCTTTCTCCATTCTAAAAAATGCCTGCGCGATCATAGGACTTTCATTGTAACTCCTCCAACTGACCTTTAAAGAATCGCTGTTTGTAATTTTCATTTATGAGTATAAAAAAAATACATTTTGTACTTATTATTATGATTTCATTATGTAGCATGATCTATTCCTCAGCATTTTACTTATGGTATCATATATCACAGACATCAAGTCCTGCCCTAGTGGAGAGTACAATCGAATGTCATTGTAACATTCACACATAATTAAGCTTCTTGTATGTTTTGCACTGGGGGGGAATCCGGAGGAAACCCCAACACGGACAGCGCAGACATCCAGAACACACTAGATTGCAAAAGAGTCAATAAATATTGCATTGCAATAACAGTATACTAAGATACTAAAGAGATCAGTTTAACTATTTGGAACTTAATGGCTTGGCTACTTAAAATGGTAGAGAACATCTCAGTTTATTTCAGTAGCTTACTGCTTTGCTATTAGATAAGGTGCTAAGTATATCCAGCATGCCCACTGTGGTGCCACTGTGACAAACATGGAAAGTCATTTTAACACTTCTAGATACTTTATTTGGTGTCCAGGGCAGCAAGTTAATGCATTTGCATCTCAGAGAGTACATTTCAAGCCTAGCAGCTCAGCTATTACACATGCTACAAGTAAAGATTTCTTATAGTGCCTGCCCTATTTTAGTTATTATTGTTGTTGCATGACCTTTTTAAAGGCCATTAATCATAGTACAATAATCGAATTCTTAGGTCTGCATCAGGGAAATTAGTTTTCTTACATGATTATATTTTCTTTCCAGGACATATTTTTGAACACTACTCACTTGCCTACTTTCAGTTCTCCTGCTATAGAAAGCCATATCCACCGTATTCCTGGACTTTCACAGAAATTCATATATATGAATGATGATGTCATGTTTGGAACAAATGTATGGCCTGATGATTTCTTCAGTCATTCAAAGGGACAGAAAGTGAGTAACCGTGTAATACACGTTTAGCGGCAGCAGGAGAACAGCCCTTTGGAGATTATTTTCCTGCAAAGCTAAAACCCTACACTGGCATAAGCCCTTATACTGGTATTAGCCATACTTGCCTGCACCCGGTACCAATGTGTTGGCCTGGGTGCAGGCACATGCAATGGATTTCTGCTCATGAAATTAATACTCGCACATTTTTGCTTTGAAATCCGATGCCAAAATAGGGGCTGATTTTCAGCCTGTGTTTTTCCACAGGCCAATAATCCACTCCTTGTGGCATTCGCCTTATCTTAATTTAGTGTTGCTTCTGGGGGAACCTTTGATACACATGTACATTGTTGTGTTATGTCTTAATATTTTATTCTGCTTTTGTGGTTAGGTTTACTTAACTTGGCCTGTACCCAACTGTGCAGAAGGATGTCCAGGATCATGGATTAAAGATGGCTACTGTGATAAAGCCTGCAATAATTCAGCCTGTGACTGGGATGGAGGTGATTGCCTTGGTGAGGATATATTTATATTCTTTTGAAGTGGGATTATACAGTATGTTTTACTGAAGCAAGTAGCTATACTAATTTTTATTTTTCTAGAACCTGTTCATTATTTGTAGAGTGGTAACAGGTAATTAATTTTGATGGGATACCTTAAAATCTAGGTTATATTTTGTTTCAACCTGTCCTCTGCATTTTTTATACTTCACACCAAATGATAAAGTATTTACAGGTATTTCATGATCTCACAGTGGAACCAGTTAATAGCAAGGCCAGTAAGTTGACTTGATGCTTAGAAATTCTGGTCTGGATTGACAAAAAATATAAAAATTTTAACAAACATTCTAGGAAATACTGCAGCGGGACGGTTTCCACCAGCAGCTCCTGGAGGACTTTTAAATGGTCAACAGTGGCAGCCTGGAATTGGAATGAGTGGTGTTTCCTACTGTAACCAGGGATGTGCAAATTCATGGCTTGCTGACAAATTCTGTGACCAAGCTTGCAACGTACTCGGCTGTGGCTTTGATGCTGGGGACTGTGGGCAAGGTATAGTATGCACTTTTAAGTGTTGACTATTGAATTTCAAACAGTAATTTATAGTTTGCTTAAGAGGACATAGGAAGCACAGTCTGGTAGCACACACACATATTAAAAGTTGGGCAAACGTGTGCTCTTCTGATCCTCAATAAAGCTGTTTGTGGGCTCTGTATTATCATTTCTCTTTGAAGTTGACTAGTCATTTTGGTCTGCTGTTCGTTCAAGGCTTTAGAGATTTAATCCGCTTTTACAACATCACATTTCGAGGGATCTGCACCTTCCTTTGTGAGGATAAGGAGGTGGAGACCACCTGAAATTGTGGTGTGGTAATGGCTGAATTAATGGGTTAAGATCATAAAATATTAGACAAACCTACAACTTTGGCCATCACAGTTAAAGCCAGTTCCGAAATGAGGAGGTGGAAGAGTGTTGAGAAAATTACCCAAAGTCCACCAATCCCTCTTCACTACTCTGAAACAAGACAACCATTTGTAAGCATGGAATCCTATTCAGTTAACCAAAATTATTGCTACTCTATAACCTTCTGTTTTATTAAGGGTATTGTGTCACTGTTTTCTAGTTTTTTTTTTTTGTTTTTTTTTCTTTCTAGATAATTTCGAAGACATGTACAAAATAAATTTGTACCTTAATCAAACACACTACATCATTCCGAAAGGGGAACATTTACCCTACTTCAGTTTTGACAGCATGGCCAAAAAAGTACTTGATGGTGTCTATAGTGATAATCCTATTGTACGGCATGCTTCTGCAGCCAATAAATGGAAGACAATCCATTTGATCATGTATCCTGGGATGAATGCCACTTTGGTCCATTTTAACCTAACATTCCTTACCCTGAGTGACAAAGAGATAAAAATGCAAATAGTCCTAGATGTTGATACAAGAGATGAGCACAAACAAAATATCACATCAGCATTGAGCAAAAAAGGAGCCATGCTTACAACGCCTACACCAGAAGCTGAGGTCTTATTTGAGGATATTCCTGAAGAAAAACGCTTTCCGAGGTTTAGAAAGTATCCACCCGTGACAGATATGCGCTTGGATATCCGTATCCCAACCATTAACCTGTCACGACTCCCTAACGAAGTACAGCTTGCTCTTCAAAATCTTGACCAAAAACTGAAAAATGGAGACATAACAATAAAGGGTTATAATCTATCTAGACTGTCTCTACTGGAACCTTATAGGTCATTAGCTAATCCCGAAGACCAAAGTTTGAATGGAAACACGCATATGAAAGGTAAGATTCTGCCTTCACAAAGAGACAATAAAACCCTAACTAAACATGAAATCTATCCAAAATCTACGTTAGACCTAAGAGTCACTAATATTGTTAATAATACAGAAAATTCTGCAAGCAAAAGCATTTCTCCTATTAAGAGGTTAACTGACCTACTGCATAGAGAGTCCCAAACGCCCAAGGCTGGTATGCAAAAAGATGCCATTGGAAGATATGAGAACAGAGCTGTGGTTCCAGGACGGATGTTACAGGAGTATCAACCAAATTATGAAGGATTTTTACCGTGGGAAAAAATGAAGTATTTTCAGGATCTTTTAGATGTGAGTATAAACGTTTCTAGCTCCCCATTATTTATGGAAATGATTACATGATTTTAAAAAATGTTGTTTAGAAAAGACCTCTGCTTGATTCAAAAAAGCTGTTTTGGGGTTTTATTAATGTAACTTTACATTTACTACATGCTTACATTTTGAAGCCCCTACCTAATCACTGACTGGTCCTATTTGGGCTTCTTTTTGTACCTTAAATCATTCTGCGTACAGCACATAAGACTTTGGGGTAAATTCGCTAAGCGGCGAAAATGCACTAGCGTTGCCTTCGCTAATGTTCGCCTCACTTCGGCAGGCAAATTTTTGCCAGCGCTACGCAAATTCACTAAAGTGCAAAGTTACACTCAGGTCGGCGAACTGTAGCGTAGTTGCGCTAGTGTTACTTTGCCAGGCAAAGCGCATTTACACAAGCGATGCCTAATTTACACACAATGCAAATTTCAAAGTATAATAGAAGTATATGTTACAGCCACTACATTCCACTACACAAGCCCAGGAAACCTTTAATAAATAAAATAAAGTTGTCCTATTGCCCTAAACATGTGCCCCCTGTATAGTTGAGTTGCCATATGTTAGGAAATGTAGGGGGAAGGAGGGTAACCCCCCCCCCCCAGAAAAAATGTTGCTCTTTTTCAGACCCTACACCCTACAAAAGGTAAAACACACCAGCGTTTTTTTGGGACTTAGAAAAAAATTCCATTTTTTTTTTCAAACTGCTATCTATTGTATTGAACTTCACCAGGTCTGACCTGGCGAAGTAACATCTAGGGTAAGTGGTAACGTTCAGTAAAATCTTAGTGAATTAGTGTAATTATGATCCTTCGTCAGCGCGCAACTTCGCCTGGCGTTAGGGTGCGAAGTTGCTCTAGTCTGTCTACTTTGCTAGTGAACATTCTCCAGAGTCGGTGTTAGTGAATTTGCGAAGTTACGAATTGACATCACGCTGGCGAATTAGCACTAGCGTTAGGAGCTTCACGCTTTAGTGAATCTGCTGTACTGCTCGACAGAGTGGTTGGAAGGCCAAACAGGTAAATCTCAATGGAACTTAATTCCTTTTCATTCCAGGTTAACTGATGCCCCCCCCACATGTTCTTATAGGCGACTAACTCTATCTTTTTGAATCTTCCTCCTAAGAGATTGAGCAACTTGGCTGAAATATGCTCTCCTGTCTTTATGCATAGCCAGCTTAAGGCTGCATGCAGACAAAAGTTTTTCACAAGCTTTAGTTTCCTGCTATAGGCCCAGATCATTGTTCTTGCTCGAAATCAATCAAGTTGCCTTTTATTTTGTCATTCCCCCAGGAAGAAGCTGCTTTGCTTAGTGATCTTTCGTATATCACAAGCAGTAAACATGTTGGTAGGAAGCTACAGGACACATTTGCTGACTCCCTTCGTTATGTGAATAAACTCCTTAACGGTAAATTCGGCTTTGCTTCTCGGAAAGTACCTGCCCACATGCCGCACATGATTGACCGTATTGTTATGCAAGAACTTCAGGATTTGTGAGTATACTTTGCACTCTAGGTGCCTCTAGCTCATTCGTTTCAGCTAGATAAAGGCTACTTATCTGTATAATACAAATCTAGAGAGTAACTATTTCATATAGCTGTTTGATAGAGCCATAGTGTGCAACAGGTTTTACCACTTTTAAATCTGCTTCTTCCAGGGTTCCTGTCCTCGTTCACAGTGGGCATATATTTATTCTCCACGAGTGGAGGGGCTCCTCTTGTGCCTCTGAGTGCTCTGCCAAGGGAAGTAGATACACTAGGCCTTTGTTTAAAATAGTGTGCAGTTTTGCATATACTAAATTGGTTTGCACAGCAGATGTGCCTAGTGCCAATATACTAAGGATTTACCTGAATCCCAGAATCTTTCATGAAAGATTCAGCTGAATACTGAACTGAATCTGAATCCTAATTTGCATATGCAAAATAGTGACAGGAAGGTAAAAAGTGGGAAAAAAAAACATTTTTACTTGTTTTGTGACAAAAAGTTGCATGATTTCCCTACTGCCCGTAATTTGCATATGCAAATTATGACTTGGATTCGGTTCGGCCAGGCACAAGGATTCAGCCAAATCCGAATCCTGCTGTAAAAGGCCAAATCCTGGCCGAATACCGAACCGAATTCTGGATTCTGTGCATCCCTGCAATATACCCATCATGCTTGTTACAATAAATGAAGCACAAGGAAGCACTGAGCATTATGGGTATAATGGCACTAGGTACTTCTGCTATGCCATTTTTGCATGCTTCCAACTTCTGTAGCAAATGCAAACCTGCACACTATTTTAAAACTAAGGCCTAGTGTATCTACTTCCCAAGCTGTGAAATACTATGTGTTAAGTTTAATGGGCTATATTATTTAAATATAAAATATTATATAAAACTAGTTCATTACGTTTTTGTGCTTTCAGGTACCCAGAGCCATTTGACAAAACCTCGGCTCATAAAGTGCGTCACTCTGAAGATATGCAATTTGCCTTTTCCTATTTTTACTATCTGATGAGTGCAATACAATCATTGAATATTTCCCATGTATTTGAACAAGTAGACACTGACAGTTCCGGAGTATTGTCTGACAGAGAGATCCGCACATTGGCTACAAGAATTCACCAACTGCCATTAAGTCTGCAGGTGTGTTGTAGTTTCAGGGCTCCAACCTCATTATTTCTATAAAATGCTTTAGTCGTGTTGCCAAATTCTGTGCTTGTGAGGCAATTTCGAGCGACTTAGAAAAACGCAGCACCTCATGTAAAATAGGCGCAGGCGACTTCCAGTTTAGCGGGCGCGAGACACGGGCAAGCCATTCAGGGATATTAGTTGCCCCAAAGAAGCGGCGATTAGTCGCCAGGTGACTAATTTACCTGAATCTTCCCGTGTGGTCTAGCCCTTATAGTGATATGCCATATAAATTGTTGGTTGGGTACCCAGTGCTCAGACACATGCACTAATATAGTTTCCTCTCCTAAACCATTGTCCATCTGTTAATGGAGAAATCTGAATATTTAATATTATTTTGAGTATTACTGCATATTAACCCAGCAAATCTAATTTAAAAATGCATGTTTTGTTTGTCTGATGGCATCGTTGTATTTTCTTAATTATTTGTTTTGTATTTGGGCCAATTCATGTTTGTTTTCACTAACAGGATCTCACTAGCCTGGAGCAAATGCTTATTAATTGTTCCAAAAGCATCCAATACAACAGCACCAATGAAGGAGTTGTGCCCCCAACACAAGAATCCTACTATGATCCTAACTTGGTAAATTTTCTATTACAACTGAAATGTCCAGAAGAATTCTTCTATTCTGTTGACAAAGAGAGAGAGACCCAATTTTATAGCCAGTCAGTGGCCAAATATATAGATTTATCGATATTGGACTTATATTTGTTTCATGTATTTATTGTAGCTGAATGTTATATCAGGGCTTATGGGAGTGTTAAAAGGGTCAAGGTTTTCCCAGTCTAGTTACTCAAAGTCACAAATTAGCAGTTTGTATTTAACTGGTCTATTTCAGTATCTATAATGAAAGAAACAATATTGTTTGCTATTGTTCACTATGCCAGGGCAAGCCTTGCCACAATATTACTACTTTTATTTGTACTATATGGGCTATGCAGTGTTTGATTGGCGCTACTTGTTGTGGTCTACAAAATGCAAATAGGAGCCAAAATTGGAGACAGCTGCTATTTGGGATTTGTGCCATTTGATTATTCAGACATTTTATTTATTATATGCAACCCTTGATGGAGCGCTACTTAGTTCACCACAACCTGGAGCAGTTATCAGAATATTGATTGCTATTGCTGTGTCACTGGCCAGATAATTGTACAGCATGTACTATAAATGGAAAGAGGGGGTGGTGGCGCTGATGTTAGTCTAACAGAGCATTCTTACAGTTTATTAGACAATGTTATATCAAACCCGCTTGTAAAATGTTTGTGCGTTTACAGCCTCCTGTTACCAAAGTTCTTGTACTTAGTTGTAAGCCTATAACAGATCTAATCCGCAAAGCATACAAGGACAAGAATAAATACAGGTAGGTGTAACTATCATATTTTTATTATTTCATTTACAGTGAGTGAACTTTATTCAGACAATTGTATGGACTGGAAAATCCTGTGGCTGTCTCTTTAGTTACTCCTTAAAGGGATACTGTCATGGGAAAAAGTATTCTTTTCAAAACGCATCAGTTAATAGTGCTGCATAATTCTACACTGAAATCCATTTCTCAAAAGAGCAAACAGATTTTTTTATATTTCATTTTGAAATCTGAAATGGGGCTAGACATATTGACAATTTCCCAGCTGCCCCAAGTCATGTGCCTTGTGCTTTCCTAAACTTCACTCACACTTTACTGCTGTACTGCTAGTTGGAATGATATCACCCCCCCCCCCCGGCAGCCTAACAACAGAACAATGGGAAGGTACCCAGATAACAGCTCCCTGATACAAGATAACAGCTGTCTGGTAGATATAAGAACAGCACTCAATAGTAAAACCCATGTCCCACTGTGACTCCTTCAGTTACACTGAGAAGGAGAAATAACAGCCTGCCAGTTAGGAGTTCCCTCCTAAGGTGCTGGCACAAGTCACATGACTAGGGGAAGCTGAGAAATTTACAATGTCTAGCCCCATATGTGCACAAGCCACAATTAAATAGTCATAGCAAGATCTGTACATAAGGAAGAAGGTTTTATAGCATTTTGTTCTGCACCAAAATATGTTCACTGCAACAAGGCAGACATACACCTAAATTATCTACTTTTAGTTAAATTGTACCATTTATGTGTCAGAAAAGTGTCAAGTCTCTAACCTGTAAAACTAAATGTTGACACTAAAAAGTCATGTTATGATCATATCATTTTAAACATTTCCTGTGCACAAAACCACCCCTATTGCTTCTCTCATTGACTTCTACAGAAAGCATCCAACAACCAGTACATTTAGTTTAATGACAGCTTGTCATAAATTCATTTAATGCATATATTCAGGCTGAAACGTGGTGGAACAGGTGCTGTCTGGTGAGTCGTTTTAAAGTAGGAGGCAGCAGGGGTCATTAGGTTATTCTGAAATTAATTATATAGTAGAATTCCCATTTGATATTTTTAAGGGGACTAGAAAAAGATGGGAAAATGTAAAATCCAAAAACTTAGTAGTTGCTTTCTATCTGTTAATGCTTTTTTATAATGCCGTTTAAGATTTGAAATTATGGGAGAGGAAGATATTGCTTTCAAAATGATTCGTACCAACGTCTCACATGTTGTTGGGCAGTTAGATGATATCCGGAAAAATCCCAGGTAGGAGCTGGTTCCTTACGTGTAGTGTTTGTGTGTTTTTATATTTTTTGTTTTTCCTTTTTACTTAAAGGTATGTACAAGATATGTTACAGATACTTTTAACACTAATAATTTGTATGAAGTTCCTACTTTAGAGTAGGGATGCACCGAATCCACTATTTTGGATTCGGCCGAACCCCCAAATCTTTCCGGAAAGATTCGGCCGAATACCGAACCGAATCCGAACCGGGCAAATTAGGAATGGGAAAACATTTTTTATGCAAATTAGGATTTGGTTCGGCCAGGCTGAAGGATTCGGCCGAATCCTGTCCTAATTCCGAACCAAATCCTGGATTCGGTGCATCCCTACTTTAGAGTAGCTGAGAAAAGTGCAATATTGGCAATTATTTGAGTTTGCTCTGCTGACCAGTAGGGAGAGAAATCCCTCCATTAATTTTTAGTTTCTCCTGGCTCTAGCTAACCAAAAAAAAGTCCTATGTATTATAAGCACAAGCAGGACTGCCATCAGAAATCACGGCTATCCGCACAGCAAAATTTCTTCCCTTTCCCACCCTTCTATCACCCATCAGTAGGAAGGCCACACAAGAGTTAAAACATTGTGTCCCCCTACAAGTTAAAAAAAGAACTTTGGTGACTTCCCTTACAAGTTTTGGTGGTCAGGACCCCCTACAAGTTAAAGAAAAACAAAATTGCCACAGACCCCCAACATGTTATTAAAAAAAACATTGGTGCCAGGGTCCCTACAAGTTATTTAAAAAAAAAAAGCATATGTGATCAGGGACCCTATGAGAAAAAAAGAACACTGCTTTGGTGCCTGTATCATAAGTTTCCTGTGCTTTGATTAGCCAGTGAAGTTTAAGTCCCGGGAAAGCCGCATGGTGATTGGATAAACTGGAGGGAAGGTTTAAACTTTAGAATTTACACTTCACTGGTGAATTGGAGGACAGGAAGCAAGATGCAGGCTCTGGAACTCCCGTCCTTGGTTCTGAAGTCTACAGCTCAGTGACAGCAGGTGCCCGGCTATACAAGTAAGTGCTCCCCAAACCATCTGGGCCGGGATAGCAGTACCCCCTTTCCCCCCCTGATGGTGGCCCTGAGCACAAGCTTGATGGTTGATACTCTAAACCAAGGGAACACTCAGCCCAGAGCGAAAAGCAGAACTATCATGGTTTTACTAGATGAGCACTTCTAACACTACATTAGGAGCAGCTTGGTGAAACTTGGTTGCTAATGTGGACTCTTCCTAGCATCATACTGTGTAGGACTGGGGTGAAGATGTCCCATGTACTCCTTATTACCTAATGTGCCTTGGTATCATATATTTATGGCTAGTGTATATGGATGAAGCTTGCGCTGCCTTTGGTCACACTGCAGATTTTGTCTGATTTAATTAATCTGGTTAAATGTCTAAAATCAGATGAGTAATTGTCCAGTTCCAGGAAAATGTTGCTGTGAGTATATTATAATTTTATTATTAACATATATTTCTATAGCGCCAACTTGTTGCGTAGCGCTGTAAAGTGAATGTGATTATACAACTAAATAACATGAATTACATACATAGAACATAAGGAGTTGCATACATCACAATAAATATGGAGTTACTGTACATCACAATAAATACTGGTACAGGAGGTGAGGAAGGCCCTGTACAGAAAAAGCTAAAGGGAAGGGAATGATACACAAGGTGTGGGAGTGGGCAAGATCAGAATAAAGTGGGTGAGAGATGTAGTAATGTAAGCGGTATTGCATTGAGTAGTTAACAGTGAGGGTAGGCTTCAGCAATTAGTTTCTACTGGTCAACAATAAAACCTGCTAGATGCTAAAAATTGGTTGCAATGGGCTACTAGTCTAGAGTGAATTCATTTCTTGTCTTTAGCTGCCTGCTCAGCAAACATAACAAAAGTTTGGGGTTCTGTTTGCATACAGGTATGGCTGGTTTTTCGGGGAATCCCAATTCAGTTATGTGCAATGCAGCTCTGTACAGAATGCTTCATTTGTATGTATTGGAAGCAGACCAGTATTTGTTTAATTATGGAGGGACTGTGTTCCTTTAACGGAGTTACAAAACTTACATTCCAGATTAAACGTTAACTATGTGCATTTTTTATGTTGAGGGCAATGGTAAACTAGATGTTTCCCCACATTTTAACTAGCACAAATTTTACACAGGCATTGCCACGTATTGTTTTTAGTTACAACCAAAAAGAAATGATGCACACACACACATTTTGTTATTGCCAAATAATGAGGGTGGGGAGCAGCAACCACATTTGTATACCTCCCAACAGTCCCTCTTTTAGAGGGACAGTCCCTCTTTTGACAGCTCAACCTGCTGTCCCTCCCTTGTACTGGAAAGTCCCTCTTTTCTCTGCACTGAACAGCCAGAAAAAGAAACATATTTCTAACTTAATTGGCTAACAGGTGCAAATAACACTTTTGAGATAAGAAATAAGTAATTGTAACAGGAGAAATATTTTCAAACCTATCTAGCCGCTCTACTTGTGAAAAAATAAATTGTCCCTCTTTTTACTTCTAAAATGTTGGGAGGTATGCATTTGTATGCTCAGTGTGCATTGTGGGGGGGAGGGGGAGTGTTTACATGTTGTGCATTACTACTACTCAAGGTTCAGTAAAACCTAAGGTTGGACCCTAAGGACAGAAACATGCGAAGATTCAGAGAGATTAGTTGCCCAGTGACAAGTCGCCTTTTCTTTGAGCGACTATCTCCCCGAAAAGGCTTCCAGTCAGCTAGAATCTAAATCGCCGGCAGGATGGCACTCTGAGCCCTTCATTTTCTGAAGTCACTTCACGAGGAAACTTCGGGCGACTTCGGAAAATAAAGCACTCCGAGTGCCATCCCACTGACGAGGAAACTTTGGAAAACGAAGCTCTCAGAGTGCCATCCCATCAGCGATTTACATTCTAGCTGGCGAGAAGCCTTTTTGGGGAGATTAGAGGCCATTTGTCGCTAGGCGAATAATTCTCTCCGAATCTTCTCGTGTGTCTCTGCCCTAAACCTAAATGCTCATTTTTATAAATAATGGAAACCTCTGAATTTTTCCAGGAAATTTATCTGTCTGAATGATAATATAAAACACCACCACAAGGATGCACAGACCGTCAAAGCAGTCCTGCGGGACTTCTACGAATCGTTGTTTCCAATTCCTTCCCAGTTTGAACTGCCAAGGGAATATCGCAACCGATTTCTTCACATGCAGGAACTGCAGGATTGGTAAATGTTCTGTTTATTTACAGTCTGTGTAGATAAAGGGAAAAAAAAGTGACAGTGGTTCGTAAAAGAATAACGGCAAAATGTGCTACTTAGGGTGGTGGCACACATGAAGATTTAGGGGAGATTATTCACCGACAAATCTTCACTTCTTCGACGACTAACCTCCCCCCCCAAAATGCCTTCCCATCGGCAAGAATACGAATCGCCAGTGGGATGGTATACATTTCTGAAGTTGCCTCATGAGGACAACGATTTGTATTTTTCCAGCGGGAAGGCATTTGGGGAGATTAGTCGCTGGGCGAAGAGATTTGATCTCCCCCGTATCTTCACATGTGTCACCACCCTTAAGGCTGGGGACAGACAGGGAGATTCGGGGAGATTCTGTCGCCTGGCGTTTTTAGCAGGCGACAATCTCCCCAAATTTCCTTCTCCCTGTCTGCCGCTAGTATTAATAACAAAGCGCCAGCGCCTGTGCACACACAGCGCGGCGATTTCCGGAATCGCCCGAAGATACTTCGTGAGGAAACTTTGGGCGATTCCGGTGTGCACAGGCGCTGGCGCTTTGTCATTTATACTAGCGGCAGACAGGGAGAAGGAAATTCGGGGAGATTGTCGCCTGCTAAAAACGCCAGGTGACAGAATCTCCCCGAATCTCCCTGTCTGTCCCCAGCCTTAAGGAATGGTAACAGCAAAATATGTAATTGTTTTAAAGTACTGAAAATACAATGTATACAGTGTTGCCCTGCACTTGTGTGTTTGGTACAGAAACTCTACTATAGTTTATATACACAAGCAGCTGGGTAGCTGTGAGCAGCCATTCAAGCACAGGATACACAATAGATAACTGATAAGCCCTGTAGAATCCCACTGTTTACTACAGAGCTTAGCTTTTATCTGCTGGGCTCCTGTGCCTTTTCTCCTTTTTCAGCTTTGAATGGCTGCACATGGCTACACAGAAACTTGTTTATATAAACTATAGTTGAACTTCGGTAGCAAACACACTAGTTTTACCAGTGCATACCAACATTACATTGTATTTTCATTACTTTAAATCATTTTCATTTTTTGGTGTTCTTGTTCCTTGGAGGCTGGATATGCTTTCATCTTCCCACTCCATGTCTATCACAGTTCTCATCTGCCAGCAGACTGCAGGTGGCTGAAAAATCCACCCAACTGGTTTTCCGGGGAAATTTGCACATTGACAGAGGAAAATTAGTTTATGCACAAATATGTGAGTGGGCCAGGGTGCATTTTATCCACTAGTAATGAGCAAACTTGGAGTGTTTTACGTTGTGTAAACCTTTGAAATGGATTTCAATGCAGAATTCTGCTGGAGCAGCACTATAAACTGATGCAAACAGATTTTTTTTATATTTTATTTTGAAATCTGACATGGGGCTAGACATTTTGTCAATTTCCCAACTGCCCCAAGTCATGTGACTTGTGCTCTGATAAAGTTCAGTCACTCTTTACTGCTGTACTGCAAGTTGGAGTGATATCACCCCCCCCCAGCAGCCTAACAACAGAACAATGGGAATTTAACCAGATAGCTGACTAACACAAGATAACAGCTGCCTGGTAGATCTAAGAATAGCACTCAATAGTAAAAACCCATGTCCCACTGCGTACTATTCAGTTACATTGAGAAGGAAAAACAACAGCCTGCCAGAAAGCAGTTCCCTCTAAAGTCACATGACATGGGGCAGCTGGGAAATTGACAAAATGTCTAGCCCCATGTCAGATTTTAAAACTGAAGAAATGGATTTCAGTGCAGAAGTCTACTGGAGCAGCACTATTAACTGTTTTGTTCTGAAAATAACATGTTTTCCCATGACAGTATCCCTTTAAGGTGTTTTTAGCTCTGCAATAGCATGTATATATTGCCATATTAGAGAAGCTTCTTCCTACTGTGCTACTATTCTTCATTAAAAAGAATCCCTTGTTGCCAATCACTTCCATTTACATTGTACTGTCTTGATATATGTTTCCCACTTGCTGAAGCCAGATATTCTCCAAATTAGGTTGACCAAAATCTATTTGCCTGGGTCTCTTTAGCAATCTACTGCATTGCTCTTTAATATCTTGCTGTGGGCACTATTTTTCCATGTAAATCTGTATTAGTCTGCAGAGGGTGTGCAAAGAAAGATTAGGAATGCTCTGAATTCACGCACTATATATAAATTGCATTTGGCTGAATTCTGTTTTTTAGTCGAATCAAATGAAAACCCCTAAAGTCCTATAACTTTAAGAGCACCGGACTCTAATGGAAATAAAAAGTAGGGTGCATGGTCCGTTCTTGCATACACCAAATAAATATAATATATAAAAAATATTTATACTGTATATATAATTTAACATGTTTTGTTTTTCAGGAGAACTTACAGAGACAATCTGAAATTTTGGACACATTGTGTCTTGGGAACCTTGATAGTGTTTACAGTTGTCTCCTTTTTTGCTGAACAGGTAGGTTTTGTGGAATGATATTTTTGATTTAAACGGGAAGTAAACACTCCACTGCATACAGGCTTGCTCATGCTCCTATCAAATGCAGCTTTAGGGCTAAACTACATGGGAGATTTTGTAGGATGGAACTGGAATGACTGATCACTTCCTACAACATTGAAAACTATTTCTCAAAAGAGCAAACAGATTTTTTTATATTTCATTTTGAAATCTTGACATGGAGCTAGACATATTGTCCCAGCTGCCCCAAGTCATGTGACTTATGCTCTGATAAACTTCAATCACTCTTTACTGCTGTACTGCAAGTTGGAGTGATATCACCCCCAGCAGCCTAACACCAGAACAATGGGAATTTAACAAGATAACAGTTGCCTGGTAGATCTAAGAACAGCACTCAATAGTAAAAGCCCATGTCTCACTGCATACTACATTGAGAAGGAAAAACAACAGCCTGCCAGAAAGCAGTTCCCTCCTATAGTGCTGGCACAAGTCACATAACCAGGGGAAGCTGGGAAATTGACAAAATGTCTAGCCCCATGTCAGATTTGAAAATAAAAAATCTGTTTGCTCTTTTGAGAAATGGATTTCAGTTCAGAGGTCTACTGGAACAGCACTATTAACTGATGTGTTCGAAAAAAAAACATGTTTTCCCATGACAGTATCTCCCATATGTAACAGTACATCTCATTTTAGCTTTAAACAAAGCATAGATGTACTGCCGCATTTCTATCATATGGCATTGTTTACAAATGTTGTTGTGGGTATGTAGGAATGAGGCAATGGCTGCCATTTGTATTACTGTTCTTTCCCATCTTGCAGTTGATTGCACTTAAAAGAAAATTCTTTCCAAGAAGAAGAATGCAGACTGAAGTCAGTCCAGAAAGAAGTAAGGTGTAAAGAAGCCACTGATGGTGATAGGACTTCAGTGCTTGTTAGCTGACAAGTCTCAGAGCCCCTGCACAAGTATTACAAGACAAAAATGGGCAGCAGGTGCGAAGAACCATTGAGAGCGTGCTCTGAGATCTCTGGCTCCAGTAAAGTGCTTTCACTTGACAAGCATGATCTCATGGACATACTATCCTGCAGAAGGATGCTACAAGAGGAGCAGCTTCATGGGAATGCCACAAATCTATAGCAGGGGAATCGAATACAGGAGAGCTAAGCTGCCAAGCAAGTCAAGCCCATGATATTTATGTTCCAGTGGATTTTGGAATTACTCCGCTTCTCTGGTGCCATATAAATGGTCAGATGAGATTCATTTGTGCTCTCTTTCACAAATCTGTAGTTGTCTCCCTCTTTTGCCCTGGCATGTATTTTTTTTATGAGAGATGGTGACTGCTTTTGTTTATGTAAATACAATGAAAGTGCCTGTATACAGAGAATAATGATCTAGGGTTATGGAGGGGACATGCTTACCGTAGCAGAGCTTGACATTTGGCTATCAATGTTTACATCTGTGCATTACTGCTTTCATAGGGGAAAGTGGTTTAGGCCTCATAGAATAACTTCTGGTCTGTGACCAGCAGTCAGGCGTATATACAGTATAGGATCTGGGCTAGTAATTTAAGAGCCTGCCGTTTCAAATGGAATAGAACAGCTGCACTGCTCCCTGGTGTGCCACATATCTCCATTGACTGCATTCCTGCCTCTCCATAGGGAGAAATGCACTAAAACCAGAAAATGAAAGCACTCCAGTTTATTCACTTTCCACACGCTCCAATGGCAGGCATGTCATCATAAATATTCTTCAACACACTATTCCCCACTTTCACACTGCCTCTCCAACAGGTCGGCCTGGTCACTGGCTAGAAAGATCGGCCACTCTCCAAAACACAAGAACAATGTAGACACCAGGACTCAGAAGGCCATATGTCTGACGAAGGGGGTTGACCTTCGAAACGTTACATCTGACAAATAAAATTGCAGGGGGTTCGCCCCGGTTGAATTGGCCTTCTGAGTCCTGGTGTCTACATTGTTCCTGTATCATAAATATTCTTGCCTTAGCACAAATGAGCCTTTATAAAACCATATGCTGTTTGTACCAGTGTGGAAATACATGTATTTTGCTCTGGTAACAATGATTCAAGTTAGTGCTCTGTTATCTTAAAAATGATTTCCTTTTTCTCTGTAATAATAAAACAGTAGCTTGTACTTGATCCCAACGAAGGTATAACTAACCCTTAATGGAAGCAAACCCAGCCTATTGGGTTTATTTTAATGGTAAAATGATTTTCTAGTAGATGTGTTATAAAGATGCAAATTACAGAAAGATCCGTTATCCGGAAAACCCCAGGGCCCGGGCATTCTGGATAACGGGTCCCATACCTACAGTATATATATCTTTTATAAGAGATCTTCTAGTTCCACCTTTAAAAAGGCACTACCTCCCAATGCTGCGGTAAGATTGTATGAACGTATCATCACACAGATCCAAGCCTAAATGTTGATGCATAATGAGAGACCTAGACCATATCATCCTGCATGCATATGTTTATAAGAGGTGTTGCTGCAAGCGCATGGCCAGCTACAGGAGACTGCAACTGACCCTGCATCTGATGCACTATGGATGGATTCAAATGTTCCATGGTGAGTAGTTTACATATTCTCTGGATAGATAAGTCCCAGCATCCATCACATTACAATGGCACAAGATAAGTGAGGGGTTGCATGATTATGGAACTGGGTACCCAAATCAAGCTTCTCATCAGATTTCTAGTGTTCATCTCTCTTGGAAACAAATGGACAAATTAAGATGTTCTGTTTAGCATTATCATGGTTTAATGCAGAACTTTGTTTCATTTTTGCCTTTCAAATCATTGTTTTTACCGATCACTGGCCTCTACATGTGTACAATTAATGTATTTAAAATGATGTAAATATATAAATATGAAGAATAGGTGATGTGAGTTTAAATCTACTGCACTCCCATACTGTATACCTAATCACACAGAGCTGCGGCAATTCTGAAAAATAAGAAATGTGCATCTCAGTCTCGGCATTTAGTGGTTTGGATCACTTGAGCTTAAAAGTGCAATGGATTTCTCTCTTTTAGTAGCCCATCACGTGGAACCATGGACTGCAACTTCTAGATTTTATGGATTCTCCTTTTTGTGAATGTTCCATCAGATATATTCCGAAACATCAATACTGAGTATTAATGAGCTGGGCATTTCAGTCCTTTAAGGTCACTGTTACCTCTTTGGATATACTGCTCTGTTTTCCTACATAATAATTTTCTACTCGTGAAAAATGTTATGTTTTATTCTAAATTGATATGATAACAAGTGCAAATAAGGCCCTTAGAATTAGCACATTAAGGGGTTTATGTAATAGCAAAGTAGGAAGCAGCAGTGGTAGCAATAGTTACCCATAGCTACCAATCAGCAGGCAGCCTTTACTGGTCATCTGTTTAAAAGCTAATATTTTATTGGTTGCTGTGGGTACTTCTTCTGGGAGTCTAAAATAGAACAGGGCTATAAAACATAAACATGAACTTACTGCACCACAAGCCTAATCAAACAAATGATTTATGCTTTCAAAGTTGGCCACAGGGGGCTGTCATCTTGTAACTTTGTTATACATCTTTGCAAGACCAAGACTTTGCACATGCTCAGTGTGGTCTTGGCTGCTTAGGGATCATCATAAATTAGCAAAACAGGGAAACAAACAAAGTTGCTTGAGTTCTTCATGGCTGGGAATTAAGGCGGGGGCTCCCCCTGCTGTTCATAAGTATGATTGTTTCCCCGAGGGACTGTCTGACAATTCCTATCCACAGAAGTAAACGAAGGCAGAATTTCACTGCATACAGTCAGGTTTATTATAAAAACATGAGACTTTTTTTAATTAAAGTATATTGGAGATAGATTTCTTTTTCATTACAGAAAGTACAAATTGGATTTAGTTTTTGCCTTTCCTTGTTTTTTAATTACATATGGGTGTAAGTATTATTATTTCTGCTCTGCGTCCCTACTCAGCTGCATTCACTTTATCATTCTGATAGCAGAGATTAGGCCTTGTTCTAGGGAGAATTATTTACACCATGCAAGACGCGCATTCAAGCTGTGTAATGCTTTATTCCTCAGTCAGCATAAAACATGGTACCAAACACAATAATGCTGCTGCCCTTCATATTGTTTTACAGTTCTTACCGCACAAACTAAACTATAACAAACAGCATGCTCTGTGGTCATTACATGACAAATGTGTGTAAGGACTCGACAAAACCCTACAAGCTGAATTATTCATTTGGCCAGTGGGTACAGTACTTTGTTCCTCATTCTACACCAGGGGTGTCCAACCTGCGGCCTGCTCCATCTGGTTATCCAACTGGTATTGTCGTTCTTTTATGTACATTTTCTTTACTGTTACAAATCAAAAGTGTTTGTGTATTTCATGTGTGGCCCCAGACAATTTTTCTTCTTCCAATGTGGCCCAGGGAAGCAAAAAAGTTTGGACACCCCTGGTCTTCACCCAACTAACCAACCATGGGAGGAGGAAGGTTCATTTGAAATCTATTTCCCCCACCCTTCCCAAGCATTCCCATCAGTTACCAGGATGTTCCAGGAACATGCGGAGTTTTCCTAGAATAAGGAACGCATTGTTGGGATAGGGCACCGACATACGGCAGCTTTGGAGGCAAAAGGGTTTGCAGGAAATGTTTTAGCATTTTTTGGGTTAATGTATATTTTTATTTGTATAGCGCTCCTGGAGGGCAAAGTTTCATCTCTGTCTGAAACTCCAATCCTGTGCACACTGTCTGTACATTAACTGCTTGCACATTGTGTTTCCTAATAAAGGTATTTTTCTATAAAATGAATAGATTTGACTCACATTTAGAAGAAATAAGTTGTAATTTCTTGGAGGCATTTCACGTTATATTTATTAAAGATACACTAGAACAGGAATAAACATTTTGAGGAGTGATAGTTCTATAACTAACAGGCAAATAAGGGAATGCAGTACATATCACAATGTATAGAAACAGTTGTGTCGAGTCTCTTTAAAATGATTTTGCAGATACAATGGTAACATACAGAAATACACATTTTAACACCTAGGAACAGCACCATGTACTTTAGATCACTATATGGTGGCTTTTCGGAATATAGTCTGCGTAAGCTCCCGCACACCCTCTCAGAAAGGGGCGTGTCCCCGAAACATTGCACTTGCAATAAACACGCAGAGCAGACTGCTTGCAACTGACCTCTGTACCTTTGGACTTTCCTGCTGAAGCTTTTCTGAAGTCAGGTCATTAAAGGGCAACTAAAGTCTAAAAATAGAATGTTAGAAATGCTATATTTAGTATACTAAACATGAACTTACAGCACCAGAAGCCTAATCAAACAAATGATTTATGCTTTCAAAGTTGGTGCAGGGGGCTGTCATCTTGTAACTTTGTTAGACATCTCTGCAATATCCATACTCCACACATGCTCAGTGTGGTCTGGGCTTCAGTTGGGAGGTTAAGCTTAGGGATTGTCATAAATGATCAAAACGTCAAATAATATCTGCCATAGAAGCCAATACAGCAAGACTGAAAAATAATCAGAATATACAGACTGCACTGGGTCTGTGGATACAAATTTACACAGTCACCATCTGCTGTACAGGGAAACAAAGCTGCTGGAGTTCTGAGAAGTAACGTGGGGGGCGGGGTTTTCCCTCCTGCCGTATGACAGCATGATCATTTCCCTGCAGAGCAGTTAGGGACTGTCTGTAGTTTCCTATCTGCAACAGTCAGAGCAAATAAAACAAAGGGGGAATTTCACTGCATACAGTCAGGTTTATTCTAAAAAATGGTACACTGGAGATAGATTTCTTTTTCATTAAAGAAAGTAAAACTGGAATTTTATTTTTTTGCCTTTACATCCCCTTTTATTCCACTGTGAGACAAGCCTTACAGTCCCACAACACCATAGGTGAGACAATTAATGTCATTTGTCGCCAGGTGACTAAATCTCCCCGAATCTGCCAGTGTGTCACTACCCTAAAGGAGAACCAAACTTGTAAGGAAACCCCCCCTGTGTAGACCCTCCTCCCCCGAGTCTAGCCCCCACCCCTGGGCAAATGCTCCAAATTTTTTACTTACCCCTTCTGCAGATTCTTGCCATGGGTAAAAGAATTAGGGGCATTTGCCCGGGTGGGGAAGTAGGCTGGGGGGGAGGAGGAGGGAGTGGGGTCTACAGAGGGAAGGGGGGAAGGATTTTTTTCCTTACAGGTTTGGTTCTCCTTTAGGGCAAGGCCAGACGGGGAGATTCGGGGGAGATCTGGCGACTGGCGACTTCTCGCCGCGACGAATCTCCCCCGAATCTCCCTGAATAGCTAGTTAGCGATGCGCACTCGCTAGGCGTAAAGTCGCCTGCGCTTGTTCACACAATTGTCTCGCCAGGCAATTTTGAGCAACTTTTAAAAGCGTGTGAACAAGCGCAGGCGACTTTACGCCTAGCAAGTGCGCATCGCTGACTAGCTATTCGGGGACATTCGTTGCGGCGAGAAGTCGCCAGGCGACAAATCTCCCCTGAATCTCCCCGTCTGGCCTTGCCCTTAAGCCTACTAAAAATGCATTTAAACATTAATGAAATCCAATAGCATTGTTTTGTCTCCAATAAGGATTACTTATCTCTTAGCTGGAATGGAGTACAAGGTACTGTTTTGTTATTACAGAGAAAAAAGGTAATCATTAAAAAAAATTGGATTGTAATGGAGTCTGTGGGAGATGGCCTTTCCACAATTCAGAGCTTTCTGGGTAACGGGTTTCCAGATAACGGCTCCTATGCCTGTATATCATTTTGTGTATTGTCAAACGGTGACAAAGTGCAAAGTCTAAAAACTGCCTGTCACCAGCTGTGACCTTTATCAAGGCAAAACAAACAAATCTCTCTGTTTTCTGGTGACAAAGGCCACAGGTGATGAAGTGACTGAAACCCATGTGAGGCACAGGACACTGTATCATCCTTAGAATATTGCTTTGCTTAGTTTTCTGCACTGCACCACTCGGTAAATAAAGTAGCTCACCCCAGCACCCAATAACAATTAACAATATTAAAAATAAATGTTAATTTGTAACAATGGAATCAATGCAACTTATCAGGTGCTCCTGAGGAAGCGAAGTAAGAGGAAGAGAAGTAAAGCACAACTGAATGTTTTGGACAAGTAGCATGTGCTGGATTAGCTACTGGAAGTATTTCAATTGAATTTAAAGATGAACAGCCCCTTTAAATTGAATATGTAGTATGATGTAGCTGAGATATTTTAAAACAATTTGCAGCTGTTTTCTGTGTTTCACTAATTGTGTTTTTTTATTTATTTATTTCACTTTTTATTCAACAGCTCTCCAGTTTGCATTTTATGGAATCCGGTTGCTAGGGTCCAAATTACTCTAGCAAGTATATATTGATTTGAATAAGAGACTGAAATATGAACAGGAGATGGCTTGAATAGAAAGATGAGTAATAGAAAGTAGTAGTAATAAAAACAAAAAAAAAAACGTGTAGCCGTACAGAAAATTTGTTTTTTGGAAGGGGTCAATAGGCTGCCCCCCCGCTCAAGTCAAAGGGGTTGTTCACCTTCCAAACACTTTTTTCTGTTCAGTGGTTTTCAGATTGTTCTCCATAAATAAAGACGTTTTTGAATTACTTTCCATCATTTATATTTTACTGTTTTTCCAAAATTTCAGTTTAAAGTTAAATGTTGGTGTCTCTGGTGTTTGAGTCTGGCAGCTCAGTAATTCAGGTGCAGACTCTAAACTGTTACATTTAATGGATACATTTCACAGCAACATCTCTGGAGTATTAGCAACTATTGTATCAATTCTAACAGCTGCCTGTAATGAAACCCAGAGATTCTGCTCAGCAGGGACAAAGATAAGAAATGTATCCATTAAATGTATCAGTTTAGAACACTACCAGAGCTGCTTTAGAAGGTGAAAAATGACACTTTACACTTCAATATTAGAAAAACGGTTACAAATCGAAAATAGTAATTGGAAAAAGTCATTATTTCTGGTGATCTATCTGAAAACAACTAGTTATTTGAAGGTGGACAACCCCTTTAAAGGAGTACAGCGTTAGAAGGTGGCAAATAATACAATAAAGAAAAGATGAAAGCTGTTAAAAAGTTGTTTAGAATTGTTACTGAAACCGCCCCTTTAAATTGCCAGTTGAGTGTGCGTTTAATAAAGTTTCTTTCTGGAACCACATCACATACAGATTTTAGGCCTCTCACACTGGTGACTATATTATAGGTAATAATAAACTCCTATAGTAATATATAATCAAATGCACTTACATTTTAGGTCACCAGTGATATTTTTTGCAT
>CM044436.1:90438600-90481123 GCA_024363595.1 Xenopus borealis
ATTCTGGACATGCTCATGCACTCTCTTGCTTGCTTGCTTTCAGTTCTCGCATATAAGAATTAATGACAGACAGAGGCACACCTTGCATTAGAAGGCAGAAAAACGTGATCCCACCTGGAAACCAAATGTTAAATGTTAGATGGCTGAAAATGGAAACTTTACTATAATGTGATAATTATTTAATGAGAAATAATGTATGAAAATGCTCTCAGATAATCCATAAAATGTTCCATTATTTTGCAGAAGATCTTAGATGAAGGGAGATTTACTACATATTTACACAGTGCAATTTTATTAACTTTGTTTATGCATTGATTACTGTGAACTGATGAACGCTTATCATATACTTCATACAGTATATATTATTG
This sequence comes from Xenopus borealis, assembly GCA_024363595.1. Classification (NCBI taxonomy): domain Eukaryota; kingdom Metazoa; phylum Chordata; class Amphibia; order Anura; family Pipidae; genus Xenopus; species Xenopus borealis. Next base: position 90,438,969 of record CM044436.1, read on the forward strand.
GTAAAACAAAGAGAGAAAACCTTGAGGAAATAGAAAAATCAATTGGTTTAAAAATAACAGGAACAAAAATGAAATATTGGATGTTTCACATGATAAAGCACCTCACAGGAAAATTAATTTTATATAAGGATCTTCTAGTATCTATATCGGTGGTCCCCAAACTTCTATACTTGTGAGCCTAATTCAAATGTAAAAAGAAATGGGGACAGGGTCTGATTGGGGACCGGGGCTGCCATCCAAGGCCCCCCTAGCTGGCCGTCCAGGGCCTCCATGCCTCGCTTCGCCTTCCCTATCTTACCTATTGCAGCACCGCCGGGCACACACGCACTGACATCACTGCCTGGCGCACCGAGTGCAGCGCATGTGTGCGAAGCGCCGTGTGTCTGCTGCTTTTTTATTTTCAAATTGAGGGGTATTGAGATTAGGAGAGGGGGTCTGGCCAGGCGGGGGCCCATGAGGGTCGGGGCCCAAGGGTTTTTTCCAGGTGTCCCATTGGGCCAGTCCGACCCTGTATGGGGAGCAAGACAAGTATGAAAACAGTTCCTAGGGGTGCCAAATAAGGATAGTTATTGGCTATTTAGTAGCTCCTATGTGGACTTGTAGCATATAAGAGGCTTTGTATGGCAGTACACCTGTTTTTTATGCAACCACGTCCAAGTCAAGAATTGAAAACCAAGCACCTGATTTGAAGCCACTGAGAACTACATTCAAGGTGCTGGAGAGCAACATGCTACTCACTAGCCAATGGTTGGGGATCACTGATCTACATGTTGCTTTGCTGAAAGATGATGAAAACTGAATCATTCCACCACTGACTATTTTTAGTTTTCACATGTAAATTCTCAAAGTTAATGTATACTCCGAACGTTCATGTGATTTCATGGAACATGTCAGAAGAATGAACTGCCCAGGTTATCTTTTTATACTGTCAAAGCCTTTATCTGGCAAATGTGGACTTTTGTGCAGTCCATGAAATTACGGTAATAGAAGGATTAATATTATATATTAATATAGAGCTCAAACCTGGCTTCTGCCTAGTGAGTATGAGATGAGAGCGTAGGCACAATACAATGCACTCTGGTGCAAGGAAGCCCCACTTAACACCTGTGTTGACCATTCAGTAACAACAAGGATCTCTTTGCATATTGCACTTATAAACACTCACAGCTGCACCCTTAAATTACATGTGTGTCCCCTGTATCAGTAAGTTTTTTCTTAATATTGCGAATCTAAACTTAAATGTGTCTTGGTGGGTTTTTTTTCACTAGGTACAAATCCACAGTAGAATCTTTGGCATCAGCACAAAAGTACCACCATTCCACAGCTGTAGGTTCTAGATCAGGGATCCCCAACCTTTTCAAGCCGTGAGCAACACTCAGAAGTAAAAGGAGTTGGGGAGCAACACTAGCATGAAAAATGTTCTTGAGGTGCCAAATAAGTGCTGTGATTGGCCATTTGGTAGCCCCTATGTGGTTTGTCAACCTACATTGAAGCTCTGTTTGGCAGTGCACCTGGTTTTTATACAACCACAGGTTGTACATTCAGGTTGAATTCCAAGCCTGGAATTCAAAAATACTCACCTGCTTTGAGGCCACTGGGAACAACATCCAAGGGGTTGGAGAGCAACGTGTTGCTCACGAGCTACTGGCTGGGGACCACTGTTCTAGATGGTTAAAAGCAATGGCTAGTCCATTGAAAACCCTTCTATATAAACAATCCTCTCCTTTCTCCCAGCCTTTTTATGCTCTGAGATAAGAAGTATGACTTTGAAGATTTTCTTTTATCCAGGTCATGGTATATCTAATATAAGTACTTCTAAAATAGTAACTACACAGAATCAACACCTCTGTAAATGTTAGATGTCACCTCTTTGAAGAGTTACAATGTGCCGTTGTGATTGGATTAGTGGAAGAGTTTGTATGCCGAGAACTTCCCACACCAGTCATTTGAACTGAAGAAGCTGCTTGGAAGATTAGTGAAAAGTCTTCAATGATTACTCAGCAAGTCCAGTTGTTTTAGAATTACTTATATTAGATATCTGAGATAAGAAGCTTATAATTCAAGCACCTTCAAGACAAACCTACCATAACTTTAGTTTTACCATCCATTTATTGGGTATCATCCTATATCATTTATTTTGCATTACTAGACCAAATATTTAGACCTAAATCACACAGTACTTAAGTGTTAAAGGGGTTGTTCACCTTTGAGATAACTTTTAGAATGATGTAGAGAGTGATATTCTGAGACAATTTGCAATTGGTTTTCATTTTTTATTATTCTTGGTTTTTTAGTTATTTAGCTTTTTATTCAGCAGCTCTTCAATTTGAATTTTAAGCAATCTGGTAACTAGGGCCCAAATTACCCTAGCAACCCTGCATTAATTTGAATAAGAGACTGGAATATGAATAGGAGAGGGTCTGAATAGAAGGATCAGCAATAAAATGTAGCAATATCAATACATTTGTAGCCTTACAGAGCATTTGTTTTTTTAGAAGGAGACGGCGACGCCCATTTGAAAGCTGTAAAGAACTAGAAGAAAAAGACAAATAACTGTAAAACTATAAATAATAAATAATGAAAACCAATTGAAAAGTTGCTTAGAATTGGCTGTTGTATAACATAATAAAAGCTACCTTAAAGGTGAACAACCCCTTTAAGTGATAACCATACATTTATGAGAGATCTCAGTGGACAAAACCCTCCTTTGTATGCAAAACAGCAAGTATTCTGAGTCGAAATCATATCAAATCATATTTGATTTGTAGACATATGAATTTCTCAGATGGTTTTAATAATAAAAGGATTAAACAGTGAAGAAAGCTTCATCAGCATGTCTTCATGTATAACTTGGGGATAGGGTTTTCCAAAAATGTTCCATGAGAAAGCATTTTATGGAAGTCATGTAATAACATATTTTTACATAACTAACATTATTGGTTAGTTATTGTTAATCAAATTGGATCTATAAGCAATGGAAGGAATTACCAGTAAATGTTAATGCAAAGTTCTTATTAGTACATGATGAAACAATTTGATATTCTACAACAGATATAAGCTTCATATGACATCACCATATGAAAGCTTACCTTAGATGACAATACACATTCAATAGTCCTTATTGTGCAACTAAGGGAGAGAGAAAGAGAAGTAAAGAGAATTGAAAAGCTAATAACTAACATTAATTAACTAGATGGCAAAAGTGATGCAAATGGTGTTTTAAACATTTAGTTATGTAATAAGGATGAGGATGCTGAAGCATATACAAGCAGAAATAAGGGTGAATTACATTTTAAAAATACAATTAATAAATAAAAGTATTATTAATCCAAACTGAACCCCAGACCTGTTGCAAAAATTATGCGCAAACAGGTTTTTTTTCCTACATGAGCAAGTATGTTAAACTGAACATATATACACATTATATATATATATATGGATTTATGAAGATGAATATATTTGCACACACACACACACACTGAATATTTTATAGGAATACACACAAGTAATATATATATAATATATATATGTATTTGATAAATTAGCAATGATTATCAAGTATTTAAGTTTGTAAAAAAATATTTGAGATCATTTTGTGAATATTTAGAGGTTTTTGAGGTTTTATGATTTTTAGTGCATCATTCAGTGCGTTTTTCTGTTCATGTTTTTTATATTCAGATATTCCATGACAATCGTGGTACTAGAGTTTGAGTTTAGTTGTGGTTTCCCAAACCTCTGAAACAACTAAAAACCAATCTGTAATATATAAACCTTAATGGGGCAGTTTATTATTAAGGGGCAGTGTTTTTTTTATCGAAAATGGACCATTTTCGATCAAATAGGTCTGTTTTTTATCAAATTAAAATCATTCGATTCCAACGATTTCCTCCAAAAAATTTTCAAAAACTCTCCTTAAAGGTTATAGGAGGTCCCAAATAGGCATAAACAGTAATTTGGCAGGTTTAAGGTGGCATACGGTCGAATTTTTTAAAGAGACAGTACTTCGATTTTCAAATCGTCAAATTTTTCAATTTGAATCAAATTTTTTCAATTCAAATCTAATTTTGGCTTATTCAATAGTAATTCAAGTACCCAAAATTTATTTTTTAAATTTGAATTTTCACTTTGACCCTTGATAAATCTGCCTCTAAGTGTGAAATTTGAGCTCACAAACAAAAAACTCACCCACTTTAATAATTCCTATTGGATTTTTTAAATTTCACCAGCTCATTTAAACATTTCTAAAAATCCCTTAGGAATGAATAGAAAGTGACTGAATTTTTCTGTGGTGATAAATCTGCCCTTAAATGTTAGGATTGTGATATAAAAGCTGGAACCAACTTCACCTACCGATTATATATATATATATAAATATATATATATATATATATATATATATATATATATATATATATATATATATATACTGACTATACATATAATATACCCCTAATAAAATGAGAATTTAGTTTCCATAAGGCTTTATGCATAGTTTATATTTAAGTTTGCTTTTAGATTACCAAACTGACTCGAGATGACTTTGGATTGCAAGGGTTCTTTCTTTAAAACAGTATAGTGACACATCCATAGACCTCTGGCTAAATCAAATCATGTAGGATTGCACTCTTAGCACTGATCTTCAGCAGATATCCATGGATGAGATACGATTTGCTTCAGATCATGTATTATTCATAGAGTTCAATTTATCATCCCTATTTTTGACTAGTAGACATTCTAAAGATAAAGACAGAATTCCTCACTATTTTCAAACGAGATGGCAGGGTCTAAAATAGTTTGGTTGGCCCATAATAGCAAAGCATATGACCTCAATCCTCATAAAAGGTATATTTTTAAGTGAATATAAATGGCTGTATAACTCTATAAATAGGCTACATATTCCAATTAAATCTTGCAAAGAAATGTCCATTCTATAAGTAGTGAAATTTAACAACGCTTGTTATTCCACACAAAAAACATTTACATAGATTGTTATATTTGCAGGTGGTTGTTGTTACTTATTCCACAGGATTTGCTTGTTCATGGTAAACCTTCTGCATACACTTGTTTGGCCTGTATTTACCATGAAACTGTATTTGTAATCAACCCAAGATTTACAAATACAAGCTTTTACATGCAAGGAATAGCTTGCTGTGACAAGGGAGAATATACATGATGTAATCCACTATAGAATATATTTAATAAACCTGCTTCTGTTTCCAGAGTCCAAATGGTTCTCCACTTAATGACCCTGCAGAATTAGAACACGTGAACCGATATACTTTTCTAATTGTCACCATATATTTTATTTTGTCATTGCATTTTCTAGTTTTATATCATGCATTTATCACAGTTCTGTCTTATGCACAACCTACCTGCTAAATTTATGTATCCATGAAGTTGACATTGCCTCCACAAGTGTCCAGTGTGGTTGTTAAAGAAGAAAAGGGCAGACATGTTCTACATTTTGTTTTGGGCTTCTGTACCAGCCCAAAGACCTTTAGCATGAAACATATGTGCCTCCAAAAATGCCCCAGTAGCTCCCCCACCATCTTTTCAGGTACAGAGCTTAGGGACCGACACACAGTATACTGATTATGTAGAATATAATTGTCACAATATGAAGCTGATTAGTAAATAATTCAGATTAAATCTAAGATGGGAAACTCCTATGGCAATTTTGAAGGCCTGGATAATTACTACTATAGAGATGCTGAACCTTTAGGCTGGTTCAATAAGTTCAATATATAAAATATGGCATTTCTAGCCATATAAATTTTTAGGATTAAGTTCTACTTTAAGAGTTATACAGGGGAATGTAATAAAAGTCGGTAACGGAAAAACTATCCGCAATGGGAAAAGTTATGCCTTTGCGTGAACAAATTTTGCTTTGCGGGAATTTTAATATAGCTTTTGCAAACCCAGAAACTGTTTAATGACCACTTCCGACAGTGGAAGACCATTTGCGAATTTTATAGTCAGTCGATGACAGTGTAATAAAACTTCTTACTGAGAAAGTCGTTATGTTTGCTCCAAAAGATTACAACACCTTCAAGCACTTTAAAGGAATTCAACCCAGCAACCAACCATGCGCAGCCACGCCAATCTCCCAGTCAGCTTACTGAAGACCCGGAAGATTGCTGTGTGGAACTCTGCTTTGTGAATCTCTGCCGAGGGGTAAGTATAAGGTATGGGGTATTTCCCCAGGGGGGGGCAGTTAGGCTGGGTGGAGGGGGGTCTACGTGGGGTGGTGGGTATGGGAGTTTTTTTACAGGGTTGAATTCTCCTTTAAGAGTGTGCAATTAAATTTGCAATGAAACAACAGTTTAAGAAACAATATTACATTGTGAAATGTGGATTTTTATTCTTATTGGTGCAAATTATTTTTCTTTTTGTGACTAATTACATTCCCCTTATAATGTATTAAGCTTGAAAGAGCAGTGCAAACATGTATGACCCTTCCTTGATAAGCAGGCACAGTAGTGCTTGATGTCTGCACTGCCCTTTCACCATAATGGAGAGTGTTGGGATCTAAGCATCAAGTGCCATTTTATACAGTACATATTGAAAATGATACATATTTCCCAGTGAACCTTTATTGTAGATGGGATTTAAATAGCAACAACTGTTGATTTTCAGTGACTTGTGTGAAGGTGAAGACCCACTTTAAATATAATTTCAGGATATATAAAATAAACAAACTTAGTTAACATAATTTTACAATTGTTTTAGGATTTCTGCTCAGCCATGTCCTTAACTCACTTATTTTTTAATTGGTGGAATGCCTGTTATAATAAAAGTATATTAAAGAATATATTAAGAAATGTGAATCAGATTTCAAGGATGTGTTTTCCTCCTTTCATGCGCTAGACACAGCCCCCATATTTTGTGTTATATTGTATGCCTTCCTTTCTTCCTGTTTATCATGACATTGTCATTGATGATGCAAAAGCCAGCCAGGTGATCTACATTGCACTGATGATATATAATAACCTCAATAGAGATGTTCATGCTAGGTGCCATTGGTCATAGCTAACATAGCTCCCTACCAAAGTCAAAGGGCCTGAAGGAATGTCATCCAGCACCAGTGTCTCTGGTTTGAGCTTGTAAAGTTGGACATGTAGGGGCCAACTTATTAAAGGGGACTTCAACCCCCTGGCAAAACCTGAATATTCTCACTATTTTCTGAAAACTACTCCGACCAAATCTGCACAGAATTTCCCCCCTATTAATAAATTATAAAATTTCTCGTGCTACTTTTGTGCATGTGATGCCTGATTTTGATACCCAAATCCCCCAAAATCTTTTCTTAGATTATTGAACGAAACCCAGAGCAAATCAGGATATCTTAAAAATGTCTATGGGACATCTGCCATTGACTTCTACATGAACTCGGCATTGGAGAACTTTTTTATTCAGACTTTTTAGGGTAGGGACAGACAGGGAGATTCGGGGAGATTGTCGCCTGCTACAGAATCTCCCCGAATCTCCCTGTCTGTCCCTACCCTAATACCATCAGGGTTTAATTAATCTGTAAACATTCAAATTGTGTTTTCCCTTTAAAAGTCAGACCTGAAAAAATCTAACTTTAATAAATAACCACCTAAATGTGATTATTTAATAAAATAAAAATGGTTATACCTGTATCTGTAAACTGTGACACAGATAACTTATTTCCAGTAGAAATACAGAAATCTCTATGACTCCTAAAGAAGCAGCAATGCCTAGATGTTGTAATAGCTCTACTAATCCAGACACTTGACACTACAGTTTTATGTTTTGCGGTAGGGAACCTGAAGCATTTTCTCTTGCATTTATGGTAAAGCAAAATAATGAACAACATTTGTGAAATCTGTCGTTATAATAAGACATTACAATAGTTTCTTCTTCCATTAGGTTTCAGGTAATGTCAACATTAGAAGCTACACTTAATAAATAATTATAATAAGTAATTAATTTATAAATGGTTTAAAAAAACATGCTCTTATACAACTCATAGCTCAAAACCGTAAAAAAACAATGAATAGGCTTCAATTTTATTGAAATCACCTTCTAAACTAATTCTCACAAATGGCCTAATATTAGAGCATTTCTAGGAGATCCACAGAGTAGAACAAGGGGATCCCAGTGTGACCATACCTTAAACTGATCTAGTTATTTCTGAATATCCCACACTGCTAATGCACTCACTCACTGGTAATGTGTTATCTCAAACAAAGTCCTCATGGTGAAAATAACATTGTTGGACGTGCATGCCAGGGTGCCACAAAATTTCCTGGTAGGCCCTACTGTCACCACTAAAGAACTTATACAATTAGGAACATTTTATATTTTACAGTCTGATGCTATTCATAAAAAAGGAAGTTCATATTTTAGGTGTGTCTTATTAATAAATAAATAATGTTTTAGAAAATAAGCATGTTGCAGCAGTACAATTGATGGCTCCATTTTGTGCATGTAGAGTTGAACAAAGGTGGAGGTTCAGATAATATTGGGGGTGGGGCAGTGATGAGGTGGGTATGATGACATTAGAGACGGGCACAATGATGTCAGTGGAGCTATGACTTCGGGACAGGGTCACTGCACCACTTTGACACTACTGGCTGGATTTTTGAACCAGACAGAAAGTTTTGAACGGACAGCTCTGTGATAAACTGAGATGCCCAATTTAAAACCACATGGGTGGCAACTATGTCTTTATATTCTGCCTGATGAGTAAGTCAAATGCTTTAATTACAGGTATTGGATCTATTATACAGAAATCCAGAAAGCTCTGAAATATAGCAGTGCTAATTTAAAAAAAAAAATTAATATTTAAATGTTTTTATATTTATTGGCCATATTATTGTTAAGGTTTTACAACTGAACGGAAAGCTAAGACCTAACTGTTCGGGTCAAAACAAATGTTTGCAACCCTATGTACATGCACTACTTGTGGAATTAACACTGGGTCTGATTGGTTTAAACACTTTGTAGGTTGGCTAGAAGCCCTATGGATCCATTTGTGTAAATCTGTTTCTGAAAAACCTAAACAATTGGTCATACTTTAATAGGACGTACCTTTAACTTCCAGCTTACAATCAACCTCAGCCACACCCAGTTCATTTACAGCTTTGCAAGTATATGTACCCCCATCGTAGGGGCTAGGTTTGCGTATCTCCAAGGTACACACGCTCTGGTTACTAAACATTCTGTATCTGGGATCATTCATGATAACCACTTTGTTTTTCATCCATGTTATTTTAGGCTGTCAAAATAAACATAAATTGTAAGTTACTTAGATTTTACATCAGCCTCCGAGCCTCTCCACAAATATTTCCAGTTGAATACTTTCTGTTGGTAACCTGCCCCCCAAAATGTTCTTATTAGTGGATAGTAATTCTGTTTTAATTACATCATGATGATCTTAATGTAATAAACAACTCAGGTCTCTTTGTAGAACCTGAAACATTAATAACACGTCATTAATGTGAAACAATAATATAACTGCACGCCTGTTCTATTGTACGAAAACATTCTACATTGTTGTTGTACCTTTGGGTTTCCTCTGACACTGCAGTTGAGGGTAGCATTGTATCCAGCAATAGCTACTGTATTTATTAGGGGATGGGTAAACTGTGGCGGTTCAGTGAAATTAAAGTCATCATAATCAGGTCTCTTATAAGCTTTACCTGGTAGAAAAATAAATAATTCAGTCATGCAGAATATAAACATCTATAGGCTGTATTAATATTCTTTGGGGTCAAAGTGCACCAGAGTGGTGTAAAGAAAAATGTCCTGGCTTATTTGTATTCATCAGGGCAAGCAGGAGGTTTTATTATTACTTAAAATGCTTAAATTTTTTTTAAGGCACTATATATAAATAGAAAAAAGAGGGAAAATAATGGCCCATTCAAGATGCACATTCCCACAATTATCTAAATGTAGAAGTGAAAGTAAAATATGTCCTTTATTACCCAAATAAACTAAATGTCTTTTTAAGGCAGGTCTGCGCACCTGCAGACTCTTGGGTCTACATAGATGCACCAGGCAAAAAAGAACATGGAAAATAATATGCAAGACAATGGAGTGATTAACTGTGACTTTCTCTCTATGTAGAATTAATGGCTATTCATCATGACATTTGATTTATTCTTTGTCCTATTAAATGATCATACTTACAAAAATGAGAATATTACAGACCAGAACACTGGAAAGAAACAAATTACTTCACTGTTTTAATATTATTGTTGGTAGTATATGTTATATTGGAAACACCTTGGTTACACACTGTATATACAGTACAGTATACATATGTAAACCTTTATAGCATTATTGTATAAAAGTAATATTTGGTCATTTCTTATTTAGTTTGTCATTTAGAGTTTGTCTTACCGTATTAGTACCTTAGTCTATTTTACAGTGTGTTATATGCTACAACAAAACATAATTAAAATAAACAATATAGTAAATATACAGATACCCAACCTTCTTTCTGAATAAGTGCACTATTTACAGTCCTGGTAGCTGCCTCACTGAGGCCGCACATATTTTCGGAGAAAATCCTGAAATAGTACTCGTTTCCTATCACAAGTTCTGATATTGTGGCACTGTTTCTGTGATAGTGTTCCAAGACAGTGAACCATTCCTTTGGAAACAAAGTTGAAATATAGTCAGTAACAAAGCATCCTCCCATGACATTTACAGCATAGAATGTATCTTTCTTAGTTTCAGTTGTTTGAGCTAAGTAATTTGAAATTATAGCTGCCCATGAGGGTGCCACCAAGAAATACTGAACATGAATGAAAGTAATATACCATTGTCTTCTTGTCTGCCTTCTGTATGGTGTATCCAGTAATATTGGCATTACCATTATCTAACGGGGGCTTCCATTCCAGTGCAACATTTTCACCCCAAACCTCCTCAATGAGTACTTCTTGTGGAGGCCCAGGACGATCTAGGCAAAAAAGCATGGTTAATATGCTTAATTTATTAGTTTATTGCCATTGTGCTACACTATACTAAATTATTTAAAGGGGATCCAAGCATTATTGCTTAAACATATGTCACTCAATTGTTCCTGGCATACTTTGACATATTATTACATTATAAAAAATTATGGGCGCCATATAAGGGTTTTTTAGATTAAATCATTATTGCTTAATAAAACTTTCCCCCAGCTCAACAGGGTCAGATGCCTCCTAGAATGCAAGAAAATCTTCCAATGAGAATGCAACATCATCTATGTGTATCTGGCTTAATAGTTCTTCTTTCACAGAACAAAGCAGTATCTTGTCCCTCTTGATGTTTGATTAAAGAGTCATGAAAACTAATTTAAATCATGATTCTGTATACATGATTACTGCTTATAAGCAACTGGATAGTATTAAAATATCCATGGCTAATTAGCAATTCATTGAGAGGCATTCTGCATAATTGCACCAGAAACATTTATCTGATGAAATACCTGAGAACCTGATGCATTAAATATTAAACTGTATTCAGTACTTAGACGCAATGTGCTTTGGTGAATAGATTTGAATGATCTGGTAACTGGGCAAGATGGTATAGTATTTAATATGGGTCTGGTTTTAATGTGATTTGCATTATTGCTTGTCTTGGAAGTATGATGTGTATATATAATGCCTATGTAAGCACAAGTAGTGCCCCATAATGAATTACCCATCTTGCTAACATGAAGCATATATTTTATGCAACATCAGTAAAAGTAGTAAAGCATAACAGATGTAACCAAAGCCCATACAACTTTTATAATGAATGCAGGCTTATATAACAAGAGAGTGATGAGTAAACACAAGGCATTTTTCTCCCTACCAATTAGTCCTGCCCATGACCGAAACTACATTTTAACTTAACTTGTCCATTAGGTTTTACTCCCTGTCTGGTTTGTTGAAATATTATTATCTATTCTAACTAAAAACTGATTTAGAATACAGGTACACAAAGAAGAAATAATTAGGTACATACCAACAATCTGAATGAAGATCGATGCCTTATCTTGGAGGTTTTCAACTTTTACTTTCAAGTCATATTTTCCAGAATGGCTCATTTCTGCTTTCCGAATAAAAATTATTGTGTCACATTCACTATTACGAATACTGATTTGCGTTTTATCCACATGCGACCCATTCTTTTTCCATGATACCTTTGGTCTAGGTTTTCCCTGTGGAATAAAAATATTAAAAGATGAAAATGGCTACTGAGCCAAAGAATTATTTTAAATCAGAGAAAATTGATTGTCTCATGAAAACTGCAATATGGGTTACTTTGGACCATTATGCTTGGATACAAGTATTGGATGCATTGCTGAAAGAATACCATTGTGAAAGGGCTGAAAAGGATGGCCTTAAGAAGACATGTAAATTTTCAGCCTATAGGAAAATGTTCATCTAGTTTTCTATATAATGTTAAATAACATTCAAGTTGCAGTTACATCGGACATCTGAACAGGATGTGTATGGGAAAATATTAACTGTTGAATAATTGTCATATATCTAAAATGTATAATGATATAAAGATGGATTTAAGAGCCCTTGGATACCTAGGATATAGGTACAAGATACCCCCTTGAAGTCACTTGGTCTTATTACTTATCTCCAAGCTCTGCCACAAAGTAATTATACATATTGTACTTTGTCCAAAACTACAAACATATTACAAGTTTATTGCTTTCTGCCAAGAAATAAAATGGTAATTTTCTGAAAATATTATCCCTGTTTCAATGCTACCTCAACATTGTCTCCACTATATTATATTGATCAGTCTTTACTCAAGGTGTCAGTGTTCTGGTGAAACCGCAAGTTTCTACAAATAAAAGGAGGTTGATAAATAGTCAGAACGATGTCAGACTCTTTATATCTTTCGATATATCTAACTAAATAGCTAAATTTCATTAAACAAAATAATATTTGTATAGAAAATTGTTTCTTTACCTGGAACGGAATAACAAGGTTTACAACTTCTCCTACTTTTCGGATATATGTCTGTTTTAAGTGACGGGGTAGACGTATCTTTGGAGGCACTAAAGAAAAAGTTAAATCATAATGAGCTCAATAACCTTTGGACTATACAATTTAAGTTCACGTATATCATTTCTGAATTCCTAAATTATGCTCAAGGCTATCCTGCAATACATTTTAGGTAAGGTACGGACCTGGAGGTAAAAGGAGGGCTTTATGACAATACTAATTTTAATTTTACCCCATAATGGATACCCCTTACTCCATTTGATTTCACAACATATGCAACCTCTGTTCTTTTAAAATAGATATTCTTTTATTCATGTCTCCCCATAATTCATTGTTTTAGAATTTTTCTTTGTATGGGTATGTTCTTCTGTAATGTGTGCTAAAATGAGAAGTTCATGGACAATCTGGGTCAACAAATCAAAATCCAATCCAATTATTACTAACCATAGTTTTTAATAAACAGTAAGACAGACATTTGATTTGCTTGGTTTAACTTACCAATTACCTCCTTGACCAGAATTGGTTGGGGGTGGAGTCTTGGATCACTCGGGCCTGCAGCATTTATTGCTTTCACTCTCACAAAGATTTTAGATCCAGTTGGTAACCCTGTGATTGTGAATCTTGTTTTATCTGTTGGGTCAGGATTAGCCACTATCCACTCTTCAGCTACAGAACCAACAGGAAGGAAAACAGTGATTTTAAAATGTTACTACAGTTTATAATATTGCTGGAAACAGTATTCATTATTCTTTTAATTAGCAACATATAAATTCATCATTATCCCAATGCAATAGAGGTATTTTAACCCATCTTAATGTAATTACACATTGGAATGCATCTTGCTAAATGGGTGCTAGGAAAGCTATCTGGCATAGATGACATGAGATATTGGATAAACATATATGTGTTTTTTATTGCATCATGTTACTGCAAAATGTGCTTACATTGATTTACTTTAAACATTTTATTTTATATTATCATTATTTGTATTTGTTTTGTTGGTTCTTGCAGTATCACAATCTAAAGCTAATTTCCCTTACTGAAATTGGCTTAATTTTTTTAGCATGACCTATTAAACAGGGGCTGCAAAACAAGTGTACTGCATTTTTATTCCATACATTTGCAATCTAATATGTTTTTCGTCTCCACGGTTTGCATAAAAAATGTTTTTTTTTTATTTTAACAAAACATTGGTAGCATAGATGGTTGGAAGCCTCACTGATTAGTGTATGTGGAAGCTAAGAGTGGAAGCCAATGAATAATAGGTAGGTCCAGAATTGCTTTATTGGCATTCCTACTTTGAGTTTGAGGGTTCTGTTATTATATATGTCAAAATATTTGCACAATGTATTTAAATACTTTTTTTTGTATTTTCAGTGTAAACCAGAAGTTAGCCCCATAAAAGGATAATCCCACATACATCAGTCTTCATGCATCATTAAGCCACTTTGATTTTAGTGTTTTTGCTTATAGATGTGGGGTCCACAAAGAGAATAGAAAAATACCGAGCACATAGACAGATCTTCAAGTTATGTTGTCCCGATTACAATACAATTTTTGAATCAAGTTTCCATAGATATTATTGATGGAGTAGGTCAGTATACTTTAAGTAAAAAAAATTAAACTAGATCAGGATAATTTCAATAATATGAGGTAAAATTATATATAACATTTTAGCATTTTACTTTTGCCATGTAGAATAGCCATTTATTGCTTTAAAAGGGCAGCTTAATATAAACGGATCAAGCTTTTAGTTTTTGATTACACTATATTATTACACGAAGTCCCTGCAATATCATTATATGTTTTGGTTGCTATCCAACTTTAAGTAAGCATACTAATTTAACTTACAGCCAGCAAAATAGAAATTAGATAAAACCAACTGCAGAAAACCAGGCAGAACTAATAAGACCCTAAAGGAGCAAGTCGTCAGTTCAGTTCAGGGATGTTTAGATTTGAAAACATGTATTTGCAGTCTGAACTAAAATGTTTGAAAAAATGTTTTATATATATCATTCAGCCAGGGCTTCTGTATTATTTGCACAGTTGGCTTGAGTGCAACTGATATGAATTCTCCCCATATATAGAGGAGAAAAGACATTTTTTGAGACGTTTATATCAAGAAGTAATTGAATGAAGAGAAAACAAAAATAGTATGAAAAAATTTTTTTGGTCATGTTCTGTATGTTGAATTCATCATATATAGTACTTCAGTGTCGAAGAAACTCTGCAGATGACAAATAATCCATGTTGTTAATTAGATGAAATTTGTCAGTGATCTTCCAGCTCTGTACACATTCCAGAACTCTTGTTGATGGAATCTGTCTTCTCATAACATCCAGTCATGCTAATATTTTTGCTATGTTGAATTGATTTGAGAATAGCAAGCAACAAGGTATGAAATATAGGATAGATATAAATGGAAGCTACATGAGTTATGTACTATTTTCTGTTGTTAGCATGACATGATGACACACTTTTTATTGGATGGCTCAATAAACAATGCATTGCTTAAGGAGAAAAAGGAATAACCTGGAGTTGATATTGATATGTTGTTTTGAAATCAAGATTCTTGTAAATTGCCAATCCCACCAGAGAGTGGAGAAGAGACATGCTGATTTTTGCTGATTGAAGAAAACACCATTGCAGCTTATTTTAAGTCACTTTATGTTTTGAAGCAAGCACTAAAAGCACGTTTTTTGACTTAATTATAACTTTATTTTGGAGATAGCATCTTGTAGAAATCACTATGACACTTTAATATACACACAAAAAAATCTGTGCATAGACTTTCTGTGTTCAAGACGCACACAGATTAGTGTTGTAACGCTTTGGTGACTGAATATTAACAATATTGCACTAGGTTCTGTTATCTCCATAGACTGTGGTGCTGATCTTTAATTGTATCTTGATTTGTTGAAGGTATCTGTCTTCTCATAACATCCAGGCATGCTATTATTTTTGCATTGTTGAATTGGTTTAAGAATAGCAAGCAACAAAGTATGAAATATAAGATATATATATAAATGGAAGCGGCATGAGATATGTACACTTTTCTGTTGTTAGCATGATATGATGACACACTTTTTATTGGATGACTCAATAAACAATGCATTGTTTAGGAAGAAAAGGCTTTTTAAAAAAGGAAATGTATTGTTTTTTCTGCATTTTGCTTTACACTAAAATACCATCAAAGGTCTTTGTTCTTAATTTGATTGTTCTCTTATATTTTTGGCTTCTCTATACCATTCAATTTATCTTGGGATCCACCAGCTTAATCTTTCAACATCAAAAGGAAAACTTTTCACATAGAGATCCTTAGGGGCAGATTCACTAAAGCGCGAAGCGTCTAACGCTAGCGCTAATTCGCCAGAGTGACGGAACTTCGCAAATTCACTAACACCGGCTCTGGCGAATTTTCGCTAGCGAAGTAGATAGACTTGCGCAACTTTGCACCCTTACGCCAGGCGAAGTTGCGCACTGACGAAGGATCGTAAATTCGCAAATTCACTAAGATGAACATTTTCCTCAATGTTAGCACTTACGCTAGACGTTACTTCACCTGGTCAGAACAGGCGAAGTTCAATACAATAGATAGGAGGTTGAAAAAAAAAATTTCACATTTTTTCTAAGTCCCAAAAAAGCGCTGGCGTATTTTAGCATAGGAGGGTGATAGTCTGAAAAAGATCGATAATTTTTTTGGGGGGGTTACCCTTCTTCCCCCCTACATTTCCTAAAATATGACAACTCAACTATACAGGGGGCACATGTAGGGCAATAGGACAACTTTATATAATTTATTAAAGGTTTCCTGGGCTTGTGTAGTGGAATGTAGTGGCTGTAACATATACTTCTATTATAAGTTAAAGTTCCCGCCGAATGCAAATTAGGCTTCGCTAGGCTTCGCTAGCGTAACAGCGCTCTGCCTAGCGAAGTAAAACTTCGCTGACCTGAGCATAAATTCGCACTCTAGTGGATTTGCGTAGCGCTGGCGAAAATTCGCCTGGCAAAGTGCAGCGAACGCTAGCGAAGCCTACGCTGGCGAATTTTCGGATCTTAGTGAATCTGCCCCTTAAACTAAAGATCCTTTTTTCAAAATAAGTACTTCTCTCATTCATTAGTATTAATGTCTATATTTTGGTATGCTAGTATTGCTTCTTAGCAGCATGTTCTCTGTGCCTCTAGATTTAAAAATTCTGACCAGCAAGTATGCAGAGGAACATGTTTTTTCCTAGACAGACTTTACATATATTTTGAAATATTTGAAATACTATCAAAGAATGGCATTTTTTCCTGCATTCATAGTTTTTAAGCTTTTACAGTACATACTGACCAGACTTTAATGGTACCTTCATTTCAAAACAGTGCAATATGGCTTTTTTTTTTCTACAATATTAAAGTGACTTGGCACAACAAAATATTGCATGTTGTTGAAAATATAATGCACCATGGAAGACCACTTCTTTGCAGCTCTATATTGAAAGTTTTATATGTATGCTAAAACAGGAAGTTATTTAGGAAAATCTGTACAGCATATCCACAAATGTATACTCAGCTTTGACTAACTAAATGTGTTCAGTTTAATGAATGCATTTTTTTTTAAAAAAGTCCCGATGTACACCAATAAAAGAGTAATATAAAATATATATTGTACTATTAGTCTACGGATTTGCATGCAGTGATGAAAGTAGGTGGTTGCTACATTATCTGGTGAAAATACAATATTGAGCAACACACAGTCACAAAAACAACATGGAGCAGACATTCAAAAGAAGTAGCAGAGAAGGAGTTCATATTCTATCACTACATAAGACATACTAAAATTGTATGAAAGATGGTACACCAAAGATGTAGTAGGCTTTAGAAATGTCTGTTAGTTATTAAAAATAACTTTATGGCTTATGCAGTTTGCTAAAGCAGAATGGAAATGCACAGCTAATGTTTTTGAAGATATGATTCTCAAATTTCTGCAAATTAAACAGAAAGATGGTGTTTAAGAATTAACAAGAGATAATTTTTTTCCTGTGCAACCATGGCAGGTGAAGACATCAGTTTAACACTGGTTATGGGTTCTATAACTGCATCCAGCGGATGTATCTCTTACTGAAATATTCAGAATGTCTAATAAATTACTCTTTATTTGGATTTTGTATAAGGTCTGTATGAAGCCAGCCTCTCGTAGTTAAAAAAGTGGTGCACAAGAACATTTGTGACTACCGTTTGTTACCTTCCTCCGGTTCCCCTTCAAAATCCTCTTCATTAATTTCTTTGATTTGTAATATAACCTCCACACGCTTCTCAATAGGTGTTAGCTCATGATATTGTGAGGGCTGTCCTTTACTTTCCAGTAAGGCTTGAGTTTTGTTGTGGTCTATCTTTTTCTTCGTTTGCTTTTTGAGCTTATTCCATGCTTTCTTAATGTCTTCAACAGACCTGTTATTTCCCCCCACAGCATTTATATGCTTTTGGATGTCTGCCCACATTTTGTCTTTATCTGCAGCAGTGGTTTGGGCAGTAGGAGTTCCAAATAGCTGAGGCCCAAGTTTGTCAATATTATCCACTAAAACATTCATCTCTTCATCCATAAAGATTGGTTTGTCTGCTCCTCCTATTAAAGATGGGGTAATCGAAATATTGTTTTTTAAACATTTTCTGTGAACCTCGTAATACTCTGGCTTGAAAAAGCTAAGATTTTGCAAGCAACATTCTAAGCATAGCACTGCATAATGGAAAGATAATGAAGAAATTTACAGAAGCTTTGGACATGACATTAATGCATGCAAATAAAAAGAAATTATATTTTCAAAATGATATTCTAACAAACCTGGTCTTTTTTCTATCTATCTATCCATCCATCCATCTATCTATCATCTATCTATCTATCTATCTATCTATCTATCTATCTATCTATCTATCTATCTATCTCATGTTTTTAAGGTTAAAATTAGTGTAGAAATGTTACACCTTATTTTTAAAGCATCTGTATCAGCCAAAGACCTCCATAGCCCTTTAAAATGTTACTTTGTTAGTCTTAGGTAGAATACTAGACAAGGATAAGGTTTGTGGAAAAAAAAGTACTGTGGAAAAAAAATTCTATTATAGATATAGGACCCAGATCCAGAAAACCCAAAATTAAGGTTGTGCCATCTCTTATAGAATTAATTTTAAGGAAATAATTCCAATTTTAATAATAATAATAATAATAATTTGTTTTTTTTCTTTGCTAACATCTTGTAATTGATGGTAGCTAAGTTGCATGAATCCATACTATTAGATATATTTAATGTTTAAATTATTTTTAACAGACTTAAGGTGATGAGAATTACTGAAACATAATAAATCCTATACCTTTATCTTATTCCAAGATTAGGTAATGAAACAACTATATAATGATAAACAATCTATGCTGTTTAAATTGAAAGCCACAAAAATTGCAGCATATTTAGTATGGAAATTATTAGGTCAGAAAAGAAAGATTGCAGATATGTTACAAAACTCAAATACTTAAGATTTTAGGGTTATTTATGTTTTTACCTCCAGTTACATCATCTTGAAGGTCATCATCAAATCCAGGAGTACCTTCCATTTGCTCCAGTTGCAGCATGGCTTCAACACGTTTTTCCAAGGAATTTAGCTCCTGATTTGGTGGAGCAGGCACTCCTTCACTCACCTCTGTGCCATCCTGCTTGTTTTGTGATAACTTATCTTTAGTTTTCTTTTTGAGATTATTCCATCTTTTTTTAATGTCAGCAATGGATCTGTTCTGTTCCCCCACAGAATTCAGTTTTGCTTGGATATCTGCCCAGATCTTACTTTTCTCTGCTTTGGTGGTTTTAGCAGCCAAGCCACCACAAATTTGTTGGCCATGTTTGGAGACACCATCAACTAATGTTTCCAGCTCATTTTCAGAAAATTCTGGCTTCTCCTGCTTTTCATCTTCTCCTGGTGAAGATGCACCAACCTCAGAAATACTGTCTCCAAATATCAAGGTAATGTTGCTGTTCCTTTCTACCCGTGAATTATTTTTGGGATGTGCACACTGATTAATTATCTGCATGCATGAACAAAGTTAATCTGTACTAATTGAAAACCAAGTGCATATTCTCATGCCTTAAAGGAAGACGTGCTTGTACCTCTTCTAGTTTAGTATATTTGGTAAGTGGCTTTGTTTCTAGTTGTATAATAACGGGCAGTTTTCAGTAAATGGGTTATCATTTCTAATCCATGTCACAGGTTTATATATTTGAACATGCTACAAAGACAATGCATAGATCTCAGTGCTTTCCAAATTTTCATGGGGCAATTTTGTTTCACACACAAATAGTGTTAACGTTTTTCATCGAAAATCAATATATAATATCAAAAATAATTTTCAGGGTTACTACAGTTCATTGAAAGCTCCATGTGGAATGTGTAGAATCCATGAAAGGTTGGTGCTTGGATAGGGCTGTATTTTAATTCCTCTTTGTGAAGTGAAATATGTTTCATGCTATTAAATACATCTGCATATTTCCATGTTCAACTTTATTGATGCTGGCTAAAGATACATGTCAAGATTTGTTTGTGCTAATCTACTTTTATTTCTCACTAAAGTATTTTTTGCAACACCCAATATGAATACTGAAACTCTGGTAGAGTTTGATATCTGCATTTTCACTATGAATTATGGTACCAATCATAGTTCTCATTGTAAACTAATCAATGTGATATTCATCATGTACAGTATTTCCTTTATCTAATATATCTAGTATTTTGTCAAACAATTACAAATATTACAAGAAGCTTCCTTACACATTATTCAGTGGTGTTTAATGCACAACTAATGCATAAATATAACCATCACTGGCCAATTGCGGGCAGACATGCAGAACTCTTTTATTGGATGGTTATATTTCTTTGTGCTTTTCTGAAAGACATATCAAAGGGAAGCAGAAAGAATGCAAAAACGTATTTCTTTTATATATTTTCCAGTAATACCATGCTTTTCAGAATATACACAGTTTTATAGTTACAGTTTATGAAACCTTACTAAAGACACACACTTGGATGCTACCATATATAATGCAAAAATAGAAAAATGCTATTGTTAAAATATGAGTTATTTCAATTAGGTGTACATTAATTATTGAATAGATCTAATATATGGAGTGCTTAATGGTTAATAAACTGAAGGAAAATTCAAATGCATTGCTTACCTCCTTCAAAGCAATATTCAATGACATAACCATCTAAACCTGCAGCCCCGATGTGATCTGGTGGCCTCCATTTCATTGTGACTGATGTGTCAGTCACTCCATCTACTGTTAACATAGTAGGTGCACTTGTTACAGCTAAAGGAGGAGAGGGAATATATTTATGTTCTGATTTAGTTATCATTGGTACAGTCCAGGTCTAATAAACAGTAATTACTTTATTCCCTAGCCCTGATGGCCAGGGGGACAGAAGAGTGGCCACCGGGCTCAGTATACACCTTACATTGTGCTTTAGTACTAGTAGCTTCATCGATAAATAATTTATATTAGGCAATTCTGTGTATGGCTGTTCGTCTGTGTTTTGTCCCTACATCTTCTCATCTGCAAAAAAACATGGGGGCAGAGTCACTAAAGGGTGAAGTGGCTGACGCTATCAACATTTTGCCAGAAATCCCATCCGCAAGGTTATCACCAACAAAACAGGCATTTACAACATTTCACTAGCTAGCATACAGGGCCGTCACTAGCATTCATTCACACTCTAAAATCAGGCAAATTTTCACGGTGGTGAATGGGCATTACTCTAAGATGCAAATTTTTATCAATGTTTCCTTTCCCACCTCAAACCAGGCGAACTGCTAAAATGAAGCTACATCTTCCTCAATCTCTTATGTCAGTTACATCATATCCTGTCTGCCAGAAATGCCTTAAAGTTGTAACAATGCTGACGACTTGTCCTTTTGTAAGTGGGATTGCCTGCAAAAGTCCTAAACTATTACATTTTTTTGTGTTAACATTTTTCCCCAGACATTTGAGGGACATTGAACAGTCATTTTAGGATGGGCTCATGTCTAGGGCATTAGATAATCTCTTTTATCTTTATTCATGTTCCTTGGACATTTGTAATAAAAAGTGCCCACTTCAAAGATTTGCACCAACATCTCTAATACAGACATCCATATGACTTTAATCTACAAACCCTATTCAAATAGACCTAAAAGTAAGAGGACTAACGAAGTTTTGCTAGGCAGAAGTGATAGCTAGCGTCATTTTGCTTTGAAAAGTCTCCAGCGTTCGGGGCTCAGGATACAACTTCGCTTGTTAGTGAATTAGCGTATTGGTAACGAATTTTCATCTGGTCAACTGGCGTGAAGTGTTGCGAACCGTTCTCTGGCCATTTAGTGAATTTGCCCCATGGTTTTATTACCAACAATTTGTTAGCAACACTGTCAGGGTTTATGTAAAAGTTATGAGGCCAGATTTGATTTTATGAGATAATCTAATTCAGTTCCAAATTTCCACATAGACCTTAATGGAGTTTTGATGAGATAAGCCATTATATTATTCTGGCATAATTTATCTTAAAGATGTTTGATTATGTGCTTTCAGGAATAATCCTGCGCATTTCCCTTTATAAACAAAAGCCAGTCATTGAAATTTATGCCACTGTTGTACCGAATAATTAATTAAAGGAACATAACAGTGCTGATTTATCAGGGTCGAATTGAAAATTTTAATTCAAATTCTAAATTTCAAGTTTTTTTTATGGCCAAAACTGTCAAATTTGACTAGGGAATTATTCAAATTTGATTTAAGTTTTTTAAAGAATTAGATTTTCGAGATTTATTATATTCTGGCCTTTAAGAACTCAAATTAGAATATTCACCACCTGAAACCTGCCGAATTGCTGTTTAAGTCAATGGGAGACGTCCTGAGATCAAATTGGAGTTGTTTGCAGCCTACCTGACATTCATGTTTTTTCAGGTTGATCCTATTCACCCGAGTTTTACAAATTTGATTTTTA
Source organism: Xenopus borealis (assembly GCA_024363595.1). Taxonomy (NCBI): domain Eukaryota; kingdom Metazoa; phylum Chordata; class Amphibia; order Anura; family Pipidae; genus Xenopus; species Xenopus borealis. Next base: position 90,461,930 of record CM044436.1, read on the forward strand.
AATAAATTTTGATAGGTCGAATTTCAAATTCATGGGAGTTTTTAAAAGCTCACATGAATTTGACATTCTACCTTTTATAAATGTGCCTCAAAGTGTTTACTTACCCAATGGTACAAATGCTTTAGAAGGAGGACTGGGTTTCGAAGTGCCAATTGAGTTAACTGCAAATACCCGGACTTCATATGCCACACCTTCAATCATTTTTTTAGGCTCAAACATGGTTTCCTTGCAGAGGTCAAAGTTTAACCGCATCCACCTAGAGCTTTGTTTCTTCTTTCTTTCAATGAAATACCCTGATATAATATCAAAGAACAAAAAGTCATATACTCAGCATAATCATTGATGATTAAAGGGTGATTGTAATTGCTAAGGTACATAACACATGGGGCATTTTGTTGCCCTTTCAAAATTACCTTATATATGGGTGACAAAACACCCAAATATACCTTTGTATTGAAAAGAATTGAAAACATTTTTCCCTATCCAGTTGAATCATGAAGTCATGAAGTTTAAAATATCTCCTTCTGCGTTTTCATACTATTCAAATGACTATAGGGCAATTAGCATACCCTAGCCTGTTCAATTCTTTTTAATGCAAGAATACTAATGGGCATTCTGCTATAATGGAATTTTTGGCAAGCCAGTAATCACCAATTTGCCATCTTTAAAGTGGCAAAATAATATTTGGATTTTTAGGTCTATTTTAGAGCAGAAAGACCTATGGCTGCCCCCAATAGTTCAGCAGTGCTGTAGGGTTAGACACCTAAGCCTCTTGCACCCTTTGGTGCATTAATGTTATTCTGTTTAGGGGATACTTAAATGACCTATGATATGATCTTATTATGATTAATATGATTTTAATATCCTTACTTTAGAAATACATCAGTAATACACATTTTCAAGTATTTTGCTCTTTGTTTGCCACGTTTCCTTGTTAGAAAATATATATCGCCTCATTATCATTCTGTGTTTCTAAGAATCCATCAAAATGTATTATATCTCAGATCCACTACATTACTGCAATTAGAATTCAAATCTGTTCTTTCTGTATTTAGATTCTTTATAACATGTTTTCAAGAATGATTTACTTAAATATTCAATAACCCACAATAAACCTACGTTTACTTACCCAAAATAGGACATCCACCATCATATACTGGAGGATCCCATTTCATAGTACACCAATCTTCCCCAACTTCTGTTACATCAGGAGCCTGAGGGGCATCCGGAATATCTGAGAAAGAGGTAAAATATTTATTTTAAAGGTTTAATTTAATACATATTGTATTCTATTTTAAAATATGACATGTGTCTAAGCAGCATCACCTCAATAAAAATGTAAAAATTGTTTTTTTTTGAATAGCACAAATTGGGTATGAACAAGAGTGACAGAAAAGCTAATTTGACATCTTATATTGTTGTTTGTGCAGAATACATTTTTGTATTTGGTTTGGTAGAGATTATTTTGCATGGCTGAGAAATCGGGAAAATTCTATTTTGCTGAATTATTTTAGTTGAAGGCATTTGTGGTATATTATATTATCTATATCTTGTATAAAAAAAGTTGAAAATAAAATTTTTTTGGATCACTTTGTACACAGTAGAGATAATTTATTAAGTATAATTGCTGCACAAGATTCTTGCACCTAAAGCTACTCTTTTTACTTTGTAAATTGTGTTAATAATCCCAGCTACCTGATGCAGGGGCACTCTGGAGATGCCACCAATTTAAAAGTGGGGTAACCCAGGGTTCCCACTGCATAAATAGACTTGAGTCTAGAGGATCATCTACAAACAGTTTTTAGGAATAATCACTTTTTTATTCATACTTACCTACAACCTTAATTTTGATATGAGCTACTGCTTCTCCTGCTTCGTTCTTAACCATGATGCGGTAAGTACCAGAGTCTTCCCTCTCAGCTGAGTCAATGACCAAAAGTCCATGATCAGGATATGATTCTGCACGGATACGACCACTTAGCTCTGTAATCCACTAGGATAATTAATTATATTTTCAAAGTTAGTCAAGGAAATAGGAATATAATATGACCACAGTATGAAAATTTAGATCATTTTTTTATCTTATATGTACCCCTGTTTTTTAATATCTTAGATATGTATATTTTGTTATCTGGAGGATAACAACATGTATAGTGAATTGACTTGAGAAGTGGCTTGGGAAATCAACTGCTATCTGTTTATGCAAGCTGTTTTAGCAGCATACTGTATTCTGCATGGATGTATATTATATAATGCTCTTTGTATATGCAGCTGTGCACTAAGAACAAAGTGCAATAAAGAATAAAAACATAAACCTTTTTAATGATTCAAAGTAATTTCAAAATTCAAAGTTTCATGTATTAAAAAATGCACTAGGAAAATGGAAAAACCTATATAGGTGTATGGGTAAAAAACAAGCAATTTAGCTAAACTGCAGACCAGTTATTTATGGTGACCCTGCAATCCCAAGCAATATTAATATACTATAGATATTGGTTGATTTGAGGTTTGAGAATTTCATCTGCTTTCACAAAGGGCAGGGGAGCAATTCACTCAATGCTACCCTTAAAAACAAAGTGTATCCTTTTTTACCTTATCCCCTCTACTCCAGATAATTTTTGGAGCTGGCTCTCCAGTAATAGGAACCTCCAGCCTCAGTTTTGTCCCTGCTACAACTGTTACAGTGTTATCAGGATAAGATAGGGCATCAAAGTGGATTTTAGGAGGATCTGCAAATTGAAAGTAAATATACACTATAAATGTTTTGCATTATTATGTTTCTACCCTAAAACTAAGCCTGTTACTGATTCATACAGTAATTGCCCAAACAATCCACTGTGGTACACATGCACATTACAGAGTTTCAAAAAATTCTATTCTCACAATTGAGAAAAGTGGTTTTGAGCTACCACCTATAGGAACACTGTTCTTAGGTCTCACTGACTAAATGAAATGCTTAACATGTCATGGTTAGTTTGTGGAGTGGATTGAAATCATAAGAATTATAAAATATCCAAATTACTCTTAACGCTTCAATAAAAAATTAGATTACTGTTATAATTGCTATAAAAGGTATCCAATAATACCAAAAGGTTTTATATTAAAAAGACAGAACCTCTAATTAACCTAAACGGTATGCTATGTATCTGTAAAAAAAAAACAACTGGAAAGGTACTTACCGATCACATGGACATTGGCTGGAATATTGGTTAAATAAAGATCAGGAACAAATGAGTAATCGCCTTCATCTTCAACCAAAGCACTTTCTATAACCAATCTGTGAATCCTGTGAACAAGATGTAAAACACCAATCACTTGACTAGTTATATCACAAGCACATTGTTAGCTGGAAGAATATAATACATAGAAGTGTATAATGCTTTAGTAAGATATGCAGTTATGGGATCTTATCCAGAATGCTCAGGACCTGGGGCTTTCCAGATAAGGGATCTTTGTATTGACATACTTTAAGGAGCAGATTTATTAAGATTATAATTGTAAATTATTATTTTCAAACTATTTTTGGTCAAAACTCACCATTTTCGAATTTAAATGCACTAATTTGAATTTGAATGTGAAATGTTCTAATATTCACCACCTAAAACCTGCAGAGTTTATGTAGAAGTCCATTTTAGAGGTCCCTTGAAATATTTAGTAGTGATGAGCCAAATGTTTGCCAAGATTCATTGCAAAAATTACACCTCATAGAATCCAATGGGAGAAAAAGAATGTTGGATACAGTACTATGTACTGTTTTATTATTTCAGAGAAAAATGATTTTTTTTAAATTAGAATTATTTGCATATTATGGAGTCTATGGGGTAAATTTATCAAAGAGTGAAGTCCCGCCACTAGAGGGAAATTCCACATCTGTCAATTAATTTCGATGGGATTTTGAAAGGTGTTTGTATCAATGGGTAAAAGTGAAATTTCACAGTTTGATAAATACGCCTTTAAAAATCCCATAGAAATGAACGGGGAGCTGCAGAATTTCCCTCTAGTGGCTGAACTTCACTCTTCACTTCACTCTTTGATAAATATACACCTATGGGTAACTTTCACTTCACCCATTGATAAATAGGCCTTTCAAAATCCCATAGAAATGAACGGAGAGCGGTGGAATTTCACTCTAGTGGTGGAACTTCACTCTTTGATAAATTTATCCCTATGGGAGATGGCCTTCCTGTAATTTGGAGCTTTTGGGATAATGGGTTCCCAGATAAAGGATCCCTTGTGTGCGTTATAAGAATCATAGCACAAAGCACTAATGCCTATGAGCAATTCCCCAACTGATGAGTAAACTACAAACGCCTTTTATTCATTAAGTACCCTACTGTTTTAAGTGAGGTCATCTTTATCTGTGCATGATATGCAGAGTTGAAGAGGCTGCTGATGTGTCATGGAGCAAACTGGGGTGGCATAACAAAGTGAAAGTGGCAGCTATGTGGTTGTGGGTGGTGTAGAGATCAAGCTGCTGGGTTGGCAGTAGGCAGTACTGAGCCCTGAGCACCAGTAATACTGATATTTTGCTTACTAAAAGATCAGAGTAGTAGGAGGCTGACCATCTAGAATGCTGCTGGCTGCATGTGCTCTTGTGAAGATGTTTATGGGAACCAGTCTGCACAAGAAGCATTGTCATGACAGCATCATTTTATCTAATGTAGCCACTGAATCAAAATGTAGATAAAACTTGCTTTGTGTTGACTTATCCAGGCAATTCTATGCAGTACATGTAGGAACTACTTTAATATCTGTAACGTGTGGATGGCATACTTTGTAGCCCCCTTTGCTGCTGTCACATACTGTTGACTTGCCAAGTTGTCAACAGAAAAAAAAAATTGCATAAATAAAGAGTTTGCAATGTAACGTTTTTAATTTGCCATTTATTATATTGCTAATTTTTATTGTGCATAGTACATTTTTAAAGTCCTGAGTAGCTTGTTATTCTATCCCTACAGAATAAACTCTCAGGGCTTAGTGCACCCTTTAAATAAAGATAGTTGAAACACATTATGTGAAGCATTTTTTTGCAGTTTGGACATCACACTCACCTTCCTTTATGGAAAATCTTTATTCGATCACTACCCTGAACGAGTTGTCCATTTCTGTACCATCTCCCTGGTACGTTCTCTGAGATTTCACACTTCAGATTAATTTCTTTGCCAAGATTTACCGTCATGTCAGTCAAGGGCTGTAATATCTTCAGTGGCCGTACTTAACAAAAAACATAAAAATATTAAGTTTATTGAATTAAGCCTGTAACCAAAGAATTTTCAGACCACATTGATTCATAAAATAAATTGTAAATTTCCTGTGTGCCTATTCCCATTGCTCTGTTCCGATGATGAAAATTTAAGCAAATAAAAGGGAGGGGACAGGGCAACAAATGACAGCAGACCTAGGGGCACCCGCTATGTAAATCCGGCCCTGTATGTCTCAAATGGTCACCAATATTTCAGTCCTACTGCTCTTACAAAGGAGCTTTTATGAACACAAGTACCTTTCTGTAGATCCTCAATGCATGCCATATTTTCTGTACAATATAGCAGTTTGTACTTACACTTGCTATCATAAATGAGCCATCAAGTTATTTTGCCCTGTTAGGTCAAACGTGCAGTTAAAGGCCCTGCAACCCCCATCTCTATAGTTACACATCAGACCAGCTCTATAATATCCTTATTGCTAGTCAAATTGTAGCCCTAGCTCATGCTAAACTACCAGAGTATGGAAAATAAGTCCAAACCATACAATACATAAGGTACCATGCTAAATCTATTTATCTCTGCCTGCCTGTCTGGCCATCTGTCTGGCCTATATAGCTTTCAAGATATCTATCTCTATGTCTTCTTATCTAAATATCTAATCTCCTCAATGTTGAATGGGGCAGGTCTGCTTATTTATCTTTAAACAGTTGCTTTGTTTCTATCATAACAAAGCAATGCTATGTGCTATAACAGAATAGGACGATTAGTGTTTGGCCCTAATTAGACTGGACCCTATATTTTAAATACACTCAAATCTGCTTTAACATTCCAGAGAGTATGAAACTGTATTCAGATTTACTATTATTATCATGCATTAAAGGCTACTTCTATTGAGATTAGCTGCATACTTAGACACTGGGCTTGTATTTTCAAAATGTGAGCGTAGTATGTTAGGCATGTCAACCATGTGAATACGCCCCACTACTTATCCATATCTGACTAAGAATAGCTTTTCTAATATTTGCATTGTCTGCTATGTGTAGAGTTTAACGAAGCAATGTTGCGTACCATAGTTTTATAGTGTTATAGTTTTATAGGACAGGGCTTTGGATTTGCACATAGAGAAAAAAAACTGCATTTTTCTATTGCTGAAGTACAATTACATTGAAAAATAATGTATTCAAAGAATGATGAGTTGACATCAGTTAACCATGTGGCTTTAATTTTAACATGCTCATTTGCATAGTAGGACCCACAATTAAAATCTTCCAAGGACAGACTGTATTTCTATATAATTTCCTGTTATTTATGATTATTTGCTAAATAATGCTTTGTAATGAAATGGTGCTTTATTATTACAGCACACAAGTGTAGAAGAAAGAACAGTAGACTTACAATCAACCTGAAGCTGAGCCGCTGACTGCCCTCCAGTTGTCATCACAGAATAAGTAGCCGAATCTCCCCGATTTGCTTCATCAATAATCAGTGTATGCTTTTTGCCATCTACTTTAAGCCTATATCTTGACCGGGGTTCATTTGTGATTTCCACTCCATTCTTAAACCTGATACAGATCATTTTTACTTATATATTCCATGCATTTAAAACTGTGCATTGTATTAATCAAATTAATTATATTATACTTGTTTAATTGTTTTTCTATCAGCAAGAATATTTATGGTATTTAATACACAATACAGGTATAGGACCTGTTTATCCAGAATGATCAGGACCTAGGGTTCTCTGGGTAAGGGATTTTTTTTTTTCGTAATTTGGATCACCATGCCTTAAGGCTTCTAAAAATTATTTAAAGGAGAATTCAACCCTTTAGCAAAAGAACCCTTACCCCCACCCCACATAGACCCCCCTCCCTCCTCCCCCCTAGCTTAACTGCCCCCCCCCCAGAGAAATGCCCCAATTTTTTACTTACCCCTCAGCGCAGATTCAGGCATTGGAGTTCCACACAGCCATCTTCCTGGTCTTCGTGTCTTTTTACAGGGCTTTGGCAATATCCGTCCATTTGGCGCATGCACAGTTGTCGCAAACCAGTAAATTGCTCCAACTGTGCATTCGCCGATACGCCGGTCTCATCTCAGCTTATCGAAGACCTGGAAAATGGCTGTGTGGAACTATGATGTACAGGTTTTTTTGTTAAATGGTTGAATTCTACTTTAAACATTAAATAACCCCAATAGGATTCAGGTATTATCAATTCAGGTAGCTTAGTTATGATCTGTTTTATGATTATAGAGCAAAAATACCATATCATAGTGATGGAATAGGTGCTGACTGAAGAAAAAAAGCATGTGTTGTAAACGTTTATAGTCCACTAACCATTTCACATTAGCATCTTCATCAGAGACCTCACAATCCAGCTCCACTCTATCCCCGCAGTAGGAATGAACATTCTCCAGTTCCTTTGTAACCAATACAGGAGGCTCTATATTGGCAATCAAATATACAATATAATGATGTCTAATATATGTTCCTCATCTTAACAGTGTGAGGAAAAGACACACACCCTCATCCATCTTACTGCATTGTATTGCTATAGACTGCTCATGGTATCATTTTAATGCAAAAATTATGAATAGTGGAATAAAATATAAGTTTACAACTGATCATATCCTCTGTGTATATAATGTACCACTCTCTGCATCAGTGCCCACCAATGTCTAAATATTCTTTCAGGACTAAGTAACAATGAATGTACGTATGTATCTCTGGGAGAGATGGACTGGCACCAATCAGTCAACTTGGCTCACTGCAGTCATTTAATAATGGTCCATTGATGAGTTTGAAGCTAATCAAAAAACATACCTCTTACAAACAGCTCTGTTGAGCACTTTTCATCTCCTGCGCACACTTGATAGGCAGCATCATCCGCTAATGTACAGTTATTTATGAACAGTATCCTCTGATTTCCTTTATGTTCAAATATGTATCTGTTTAAACAAAAATCTAAAGTGAAGAAAAATCGATTTATATACTGCCAAGAGTTTACTAACTCTCCATACTTTTTTCAATTCAAACCTTTTTTTTTTCCCCTCAAAACTATACATGAGATTTTGATCAGATTATGTAGGTCAGGCTTTACCTCACCCACAAAACAGGCAATTTTGCAGGATGCTACATCTGATCTTCCTGCTTTTATTTAAGTTAGATCAAATAAGCTGGTGGTTGTGTTTTGTTCATGCATCCATATCTGATCTAGATGTATTTCAATGAGAGAAAACGTTTTCCAGACTCCAATCACATTTTTCTTGTCAGACGCAGACACATTATGCAGTTCTCACTTCTGACAGGTGTGCCATGTTGGATAACAAATCTTCCATCAGTCCTGTTATATTTTGACCCATGCAACTGCATTAGAATTGTTGGATGTGACCTGTCAATCAGACACCATCCCACAAAATCTCCTGCTAGCTCCCTGCACATTAATACCTTCTTGTGTTATTTAGTAAGCATGATGTGTATGCTAACATCCATAATACAAACTGATTTTACTTACTTAGTGCTTGGACGAATTTCTTGTCCATTTTTATACCACTTCAGTTCAACTGTTGGATCAGCGACTTCCACAACAAACCTCACGCGTCCTCCTTTATCAATCTGATAAGCTGGATCCAGTTTTTTGGAAAATGCTTTGTAAAGCAGAAAAAGCAAAAATGAACAAACAGAAGATGATATTGAATACAATCGCAAAAAATTCAACAAAGAACATACTAACAGTTTATTTTACATTGGTGAGATGCTCTCACCATTATGATCACTTTGTCACCAATATTCCTCCAATCAGTGCACTCTTTCTCAGGCATGAAGATTGGGCATCATGGCATGCACACAATTGTTTTTCCATCAGAATATATTGCATGCATACATATACAGCAGTACTAATCACCATGTTGCCCACACAATTCCTAAAGGGATCCTGTCATGGGAAAAAACATCATCAGTTAATAGTGCTGTTCCAGAAGAATTCTGCATTGAAATCCAAAACAAAACAGATTTTTTTATAGTTCATTTTGAAATCTGACATGGGCTAGTCATATTGTCAATTTCCCAGTTGCCTCTAGTCATGTGACTTGTGCTCTAATCACTCTTTACTGCTGTACTGCAAGTTGGAGTGATATCACCCCTTCCCTTTCCCACACCCAGCAGCCTAACAACAGAACAATGAGAAAGTAACCAGATAACAGCTCCCTAACACAAGATAACAGCTGCCTGGTAGAACTAAGAACAGCACTCAATAGTAAAAACCCATGTCCCACTGCGTTCTATTCAGTTACATCAGTTACAAACAACAGCCTGCCAGAAAGCAGTTCCCTCCTGAAGTGCTGGCACAAGTCACATGACCGGGGCAGCTGGAAAATTGACAAAATGTCTAGCCCCATGTCAGATTTCAAAACTAAATATAAAAAAAATATGTTTTCTCTTTTGAGAAATGGATTTCAGTGCAGAAGTCTACTGGAGCAGCACTATTAATTGATGCGTTAAAAAAAAAAAAAAAACATGTTTTCCCATGACAGTTTCCCTTTAAATATTGTGTACACATGGCCTGCAAAATATAGACTATTGAAGGGTGCCCCGCCAAGAGCTTGACTGATATTTACATAGAATTGGGGGGGGGGGGGTTTCGTTTTTCCTGTACCTTCACTTTTCTTTTCTTCTCTGCGCATGCGTTTCAGTCGTTTAAGCATTCCTCTGAGATCGGTGATGCCATACTGAAATGCTATCTTCTCATATTCATTAGGACTTGCACTCTTAAGGATCTCCCACACATCAATTTCAGGGCCCTCTTCTGGCTTGACCTCCCTAACAGCAAGAGAGTCAAAGATGTAAAAACATGTCTAAAATAAAAGAAGTTCTTAGTTTCAGATGGCAGAATACATAACTATGAAGGTTTTTATCTGCAGCAACTCTGCTACAGATACAGAGCAATTGCTCTGTTTCCATATATGGAAAATGTTAGGGTTTAAATAAAAATCCATGGTTTGGTTTCTTGGTCTTATAGAAAATGTTAGGTTTTAAAGGGATACTGTTATGGGAAAACATGTTTTTTTCCCAAAATGCATCAGTTAATAGTGCTGCTCTAGCAGACTTCTGCACTTAAATCCGTTTCTCAAAAGAGCAAACAGATTTTTTTATATTCACTGAAATCTGACATGGGGCTAGACATTTTGTGAATTTTCCAGCAGCCCCTGATTATGTAACTTGTGCCAGCACTTTAGGAGGGAACTGTTTCTGGCAGGCTGTTGTTTTTCCTTGTCAATGTAACTGAAGGAGCCACAGTGGGACATGGGTTTTTACTATTGAGTTTTGTTCTTAGATCTACCAGGCAGCTGTTATCTTGTGTTAGGGAGCTGTTATCTGATTACCTTCCCATTGTTCTGTTGTTATGCTACTGGGGGGGGTGATATCACTCCAACTTGCAGTACAGCGGTAAAGAGTGACTGAAGTTTATGAGAGCACAAGTCACATGACTGGGGGCAGCTGGGAAACTCACAATATGTCTAGTCCCATGTCAGATTTCAAAATGAAATATAAGAAAAATCTGTTTGCTCCTTTGAAAAATGGGTTGCAGTGCAGAATTCTGCTGAAGCAGCACTATTAACTGATGTATTTTGAAAATAAAAATTCCATGACATTAGCCTTTAAGTACAACCATGATTTTGGTTTCTTGGTCTTTGGTTATGTTTTCTTATCTCAACATCTGTGACTTTATCCTGTTAAATCCTATCTGCACTTCATTGGTAGCGATAGTCATTTTTAATTGATGGGCTATTGACTTAATAGACTATTACAATGTTTGTAGAGTTTTTTTTCCAAAGAGTGGACCAATGTATCTGACTTGTGGGCCACTGGTTGGACAGCCTTGGTCTATATTTTACATTCCTCAAGTGGGGAGAGCCTGAAGGTCAATAAGTACTATTTTCCAAGTGTCTTCTTTGTTACCTAGATAGTTAGAGGGATATTGTTGTTAGATTTAAAAAATTTGATGAAGAAAAATCTTAAAGTGGACCCGTCACACCAAAAAAATATTCAAAATCATATTTTATCACATTAGAACAGCAAAATGAACATTAATTACACTAGCAGGCAGGAGCCATTTTGTGGACACTGTTATTAAGGCAAGCCTTGTATCATTAACTCCTTAGGTATATTCCAGAAACAAATTTTGAAGTTAAAAAAACATATTTATTAATCAAACATTAAAAAGGCATACAGACCAATTTGTTGTTCCGCCTTACGCGTTTCGTACCCCCTGGTACTTAGTCATAGGCATCCTATAACGGGCTTAATGTAAAGTTCAAGTGTCTCTGCGTCCAGTCCCTGTGTGCGTGGAATTGCGCTACTGCACATGGCAAATTTACGCTAGCGAAGTAGATAGACGCGTAACTTCGCACCCTTACGCTGTGGCGTGTTTTACAGAGTGTAAATTCGCACGTTAGTGAATTTGCGTAGTGCAGGCGAAAATTCGCCTAGAACAATTCTGTTTTTTATAAATGTTTGACTGTTCTAGTGCCCGTTAATTTTTATGGGCTTAATGTCTAGTGTATATATATATTTTTATAATTTTGAAAAAGTTGCTGTTATTTATTACACATATGGTACTAATTTCATATTTAACATATAACGTAAACCTTTTGTTGCCTTATGGCAGGGATCCTAGCAATGCCCTTAGCATCCGATATAGGAGTAGATGCTTGTAATTTTTCGCCAGCATCAGCTTCACACAGTTTTCGCCAGTTTGCCAGGCACAAATGTATTATGACTATGCCAATTCACTAATATGCAGAGGGGCCCAATGTCCATCCTCATGCCCTGGCTACACAACTGAATGGTGAAGGGGAATGTGTGGAGAGCAGTGCAATATAGGAAATGCTGAATGGAAAGTGAAAGTAATTTTCTACGCCGCCTCTATGCTTAAGGCATAGAGTTGGGACAGACAATATTTGATTGACAGCTAAGATTTTTAAATGAGCTGAAAACAGCTATGAATGGTTTAATGAAAAATAGAAACTGGATTTCATGTTTAATTTGAAAAGGAATTTTCTGTGTCTGGGTGACAGGTCCACTTTAAGTTAGAACTTTTGCAGGCAATCCCGCTTCAAAAAAGGAAAAGTTGCCAGCATTTTTGGAACTTTCATTAATTTTCGGCAGACAGGAAGTCAAGAAGATTCAGGAATATCTAACTTCCTTTTAGCACTTCCCCTGGTCTGAGGTGGCAAAGAGGTAACGTTCAGTAAAATTCGCACTTAACTGAATTTGCGGGGAACGACTTTTCACTAGAGTGAAAAGTCGCCTACTGAAAGAGTGCGAATGAAAACTAGCGATGGTCTCTTTTGCTAGCAAATTGGCGTCTGTGCCTGTTAGTGAATTAGCAATGTCCTTGCGGGTGTCAATGCTTTCAAATTGTTGCTAGTGCTAGCCAATTTGTTCTTTAGTGAATCTACCCCTTAGATAAACCAGGGTCAATTAGCTGGACAATCAAAGAGATTAGACCAGGAATAAAGAATTACTTCTTAATGCCCTTTACTTAGTAAGAATTAATTTGTTCTGTTTTGATGAGAAAGTCTTGTTTCAAGATTTATAAGTGACCAAATTTAAGAGACGTTTCACACTGCAACAACTTTTAAGGAATAGTGCTGACTGTCCTTGTAAAACAAACCATATGAAAGTTCTTTTAGTTTGCTCCAAGTGGGAATGCAATTTCGATTGATTATATTTTGTATCACTCATACAGCTCCATGCTTAATTAACTCAGTAAAATGTTAGACTTGTCAAATAAGTAGGAAGCTCCAATGTGCTCCACAATAGAAAACTACAATATGTGCTAAGTAACTTACTCGCTCTTATGAGGATAACATTCTTAATTATTCAAGGAAACATGCAGGACACATTTTACAAAGAATATCTTCCAGATTAAATAATTTTAGTTACATAATTTCAATAGTCATATAATTAACAATCATTCTAAAAATGGATAACTTTTCAGTGGTCTCTTATTTTATCCATTGTGGGGTAATAATGCTCACTCATGCAAGCAATCAAAATCATGCAGCAAATGCCAGACAATGATATTCATGCAGGTACTAGCAGCCAAATTCCAGTAAAATGACAAAATCTAATACCTTGTCAGAGTTGTATCAGTACGTACAATGCAAAAATGTTTCTTTCAAGGGGAGTTATATGGCAAATTATAGTTTTTATTGACTAGAAACAAATAATACATGAAATGGGTGATAGTAAGAATGTGGAGTTGATTTAGTTGAATTAACGTCCACTGATTATTTCATTGCTTTATTTCTCACCTACGTTTCAGGAGACCACTAAAGTCAAGTTCCCCTGCATCATCTTGTCCTTCACCACTGTCATCAATATGAAAATAAGATTAAATCTTGGTTCAATGTAGAAAGCTTCCACTTTGTAAGCACAGAGTATATATGCATGCAGAATGTCAAATCACAACATTTCTTTTTGTCAAGAAACAAAATGTTTGAGCTGATTTGACTCTTTTCCCCTTGAGATAGTTTTTGCATAAGCAGTGCCAAAAGGTTTTTCCTGCACTGCATTTAAATAAGACAAAACAAATCATTCAAAGGTTGTTTTACTGGTGTGGAAACCACTACACACACTCTAATAGAAAAACAAGCCTTTGATAATACAGTAGAACTCCTGTTTTATGTTTTCCAGGAGGTTGCTTCAAAATGGCTTCAATTCCAGGAAAGAATAAATGACAGTTGCCTTTGAGGGACCAGGACAAAATGTGTGCAAATTCAGGGAAAACATATTTGGGGGATGTAAAATCAGGGTTCTACTGTATATATAATTTTCTTAAATAAAACAAAGGGTTATGCTGCTGTAAAAAAAACATCATTACCCGTTGGAATTTCATGCTATGTGCTTAAGATCATAGGAGTGTATACATTTAATCCCAAGAATGTCAAACTGGATATTGAGAAATGCTTTTGTTGTTGCTATTCTGTCTCTTGGTTTACATTCTATAATAAGTAACAATGGACTGCAGCTTCACAGCTTTATACTATAACAACTCATCTAGCAGCAATCACATCCTGCCAATAGCTGAAAGTGCCAACTTGTTTGACATCAAAAGAAGTCATTGTTATGTAACCACAACCTGCCAATATGTAGAGTGCCAACTAGTTCAACATCCTTTCTACATTTTAGCAGGGTAAAGAATGTTGATAAAAAATGCATAAGAACTGGAGTAAACATAAGATATTGACTTTTTAAGTTATATTACATTCTCCTTTAACCCAAACTAATAATTGAAAAACTGTGTAGTCATTGATCTATTTGAGAGATCTGGGATTCGGCCAAGTCCCCGAATCCTTTGTAAAAAATTTGACCAATTACCAAATCGAATCCTAATCCTAAATGGCTATGCAAAGTGTGAACATTTTTTACTTCTTTGATTTCTGATGAAAAGTCACTTGATTTCCCTCCCCGCCCCTAATTTACATATGCTAATTTGCACCAGACACAAGGATTCGGCCGAATCAGAATCCGGCTGAAAAAGGCTGAATCCAAACCAAATCCTGAATTCGGTGCATCCCAACTAAGGTATTTGATGAATTTATTTTCCTAAGGAAGCTCAGTCTTGCCATAACATTTCAGAAACTCTTCAGATAAATTCATAAAACATTCACAGTTGTATCTTCCAAGAAACACTGCTATGGCAGTTAATGTATTTCTTCCATTGAGGTCTTCTGGGACACTAGTGGAAGCTGTTATGACCAAGACTGTAAATCTCAAACTTTCTGACCCACATCCTGTGATGGAGCACGGTCTCAATGTTAGAATCTGATGACTACATTCCCACCTCCAGATCAGCTATTTAGGGGGGATTGGGATTTCACAATGTAATCCCATGTATACTGTTTCGACCAGTGACTTTTAGCATTGGGATGTGATCATATCTTTTAAATTATTAGGCTAAAGTTGTCTTTTGTTCACCTGTGTAAATGGTCTGTTGCCAAAAATGTTTCTATATAATACCAATTATAGTACCAGTGTTATACACTAAATAAATTCCAAAGAGTTCTGGATGCGAGATGTTACCTTCTCTTAAATGCAGATCGGATGTCAATAGTCTGAGAAGCATCTTGGGTAGCTATAAATGAAGGAAATGAAAATAGCAACATAGGCATTATGACGAAGTTGGCTAAGCCTTTGATAATGTGTCATAACACAAAAATCCAAACTCTAATTCCTCCAGAACATGTGGTTATTTAAGTTTCAGTTTCTGATTACACGCTGGGTTAAGAAAAAAACACCAAATATATATACCAAATATATATATATAATGCAGTTAAATCGAGTTATTTATTGAATGCGATCTTGTGCATCAGCTGTTATATCTATAAAGTACTCAGCACGTGGAAATGTTATCTAAGGCACTGTGCTTACTAAAATTGTTCTTGTGTTCTTGTAATCATAGTAAACACAATTATAACTTGGAAAAGGTAACAAACTTATATTTTGATCTTTCTATATTTACTTATTTTACCCTTGGTAATAGTATTATCTTCCAGCTAATTGTTTTTGTGTGTTTCTTTGTGTGTCTCTTTTTGATTTGGACATTGTATAGATGCTGAGTGACTGTTTTAAATATATTATATTGCCCTGATGAGCAACAAATTGTGTGCTGAGCAATAAAGAATTAAAGTCTTACCTATAACCTCTAGGTCAAAGGAGCAGCTATCAAATTTATCCTTATATGTAACTTCACATCGGTAGTTGCCAGCATAGTTTTCTTTAGCTTTTATAATTTGCATTTCAAAAGTGTAAATCTGAAACAAATGTAAATATATGGTTCATGCATTCTGAAGGTAAGTCAAAGTTTAATCAAAAGAATTGAAATGTCAGATCATTATTATCACAATTCATGAATTTATATAACACCTGCAAGTTATGCAGTGCTTTACAATAATATTATAACAAACACGGGTCTTACAGTAGGATTAGCGAGCCTATGATTTGGATGTACAGCTTTAGTCATGGTACTTACTGAGTCATTAGTCATGAGTCATTATCTAACATAATACCTTCCAATGCCTTATATGTTACCCTTTATTCCTCTGGGAATATGGTTTGTAAGCTGGAGATTCAGATACAAATACTCACTTTATTAATACGGTCAAATGTATCCTTCAGCTGCAAATGCTTTCCAGCTTTACTAGCCAAGTCCATCCATTTGCCTTTTAACCATTTAACTACAGGTTTGCGAAGGAGATCTTTAGCTTCCATTTTTGCAATAAACTTGATATCACCACCTAAAATGATAAAGACTCAGTATTGTTTGAATACATTTTCCTCTCTAGGTGATACACCAGTGTCACATGTACTCAGAAAGCATACTTGGTTGGAATGCACTGCAGAAGTGTTCAGTGGTCTATTTGCACAAGGTTAGAGTGAGCTCATCTCTGTAAGGTTACATTGGACATTGTCATGTATTTTTCATTTAGTACACTTCTGAATATAATACTGATGAAATAGTAAGGTAAGTTGCTTTAGATACTGTATATAAAAGTAATTAAAATGTAATCTGAGCCCAGATCTATGAGCGAGGAAGTTATTTCACACCAAGCTAATACAGCAGCTACTATCCTAAACCAACAGTGAGCGCTGTATAATAGGTATGGTAAAGCTAAAGTTCTAGCTTGCACTATTGTGGCTAATCTGTGACAATAAACTGCCTCTGTAGCTTTGTTGTAAAGTGATGGAATCCCAATATACTAATTGAATCCAAACATTTTCAGGTCTTCCTTTGCTCCACACACATATATTAAAAATATCGGTCAACTCCTCTGTTCTCTTAGGCTCGCTATTAACTGCTGGATCTGTAGCATCCTTTGTTATACTCTAAAGAAAAAACTTGTAAATGACCTAACTTGAAAGTAACCATAGGAAGTCAATTTAAGTCATCAATAAAGTTAATGTTGTTGACACCTTCTTTTTTACTGTACACAGCTTTCAACATGTATTAGTTAGAAAGAATGAAAACCACTTCCTTGGCAGAACCTTAAAGGCCCCAGGTTTAGACAGTGACATTAAAATTACAATTCTCAGTGTAATAAAATGCTGTATTCTGTATTTGCACTGCAAAAGTAAAAGTAATGAAATACTGAAATATTGTTACAATACAATGAGGAAAACTGGTAACACTATAGCTTTCTATAAAAGAATGGCCCAACCACTTGGTTCTGCGTTGTTTTTCTCAAACATAAATATTTATTGAGTCACAATATATCCTGTTTGAGATTTTGTTAAACTGAGATTTTAGTGATTTCCTCTTTTTCTGGGTTTTCATTAATTATGACCTACAACCTATTTGTATTTATCTATTTATCCATCTTTTGCTGCTTTCTGTCTCATGATATGTAAAATGTGAACATAAAATCTGAACTCACCCACACTTACAGACCCACTGGAAGGTTTCTCAATAAATAATGTTGATCTTTGTGAATTATCACGTTTCTCTGCTTCTTCTGGTTGTCCTTCTCCAAGGGACCATACTAATGAAAATTATAAAATATACATAACTTTAAAAGTTGCTTCTTATTGTATTTCATTACTTTGTCAGTGTGTTTTCCCTGCATAAATCAAAACACTGAATAGCAACCCCTTCAACTTCAAGATAGAAAATATTAAAATTACGAATGGGAAGTCATAATGAAAAATGTGACATGCTCTCTGTTTTCCATATATAAATACTACATTGTATAAATATATTGTGTCAGAAAATACATTTAGGAAAGAAAACGTTATCAGTTCTGGATTCCAGCCTACCCCTCAGGTTTTGATATGTCTCCTCTACAAAACAACAAAGAGAAATTGATAGAAATTAACTAATGGCATTTTTCAATGGATTTCAGTTGACTGTGTAAGATCTTCACTTGACCTAGAATCTAAATGGGAAATAATACTTATATTATTAAACATTTAAATCATGCTAGACTTTTACTGTTTACTGTTCAGATGAGTTCTGTAGCAAGTAAAATAGATTAAGTAAATACATTCTTCTGTATTTTTGTATGGTTTTGACCATGATTAGTTGTTATATAAATGTTAGCCAGAGTGACTTCCATTGGCTCATTTAGGAACTTACCAGAATCTTTCCTTTCCTTTGACTGAGCATTCTCACCTGAAACAAAATATGCAGTTGCGAATAACCATATAATTTATTGTATCTATCTATGTATTTATCTATTCCACTGATTATTACTGGAACATTTTGTATTTTTATTTTATAGTATCTGAGCAAGTAAACCTTACAAAGTATATGTATATAATAGATATATATTAAACCTCCTCATATTTCCATCACAATCAATAACCAGGTTTTTAAAACGATATTTTCATTGATTCTGCAAGCACCAACTTCATGGATTGTTTAGTATGTTACTCATTGCATAGGTGAGACATTATAGTTTGCTTTTTTGTTTAACAATTCAAGTATAATGTGCTCGGTGTAAAAATATTTTCCATGCTATTTTTTTTCTTACTAGTGAGGATAAATATAACCTAATTGTGGGAATAGAATTGCTCACATTTGTCACAATTTTCTTTTCAAAATTTTTTCTTGAACTTAAACTTGGAGTTTTTTTTATGTTTATGTTCTACATCCCGTGCCCTCTACATGTTCATTACTGAGAAAAACGCAATAAATAAGCATTTTAATGCAGACCCAAAGTATAGAGTATAATGTATTGAAGCAAATACCTTTGTGAATACAGTTTCAATGCATCCAAATTTTACATTGTATTCTTTGAATGTGTGCTTGCTTTTTCTAAATCAACACTTTTGTAATGTAAGATGAAACACTTTCAGTCCAGTTTAATATTTTGGCCACATATGTTTCAAATTAACCTGTTTTAGAAAAGTATCATATTCTATCTCCATGTTTACGTGTTTACATTCCATCTTTTTTTAAATTCCATGATGTCAAAGAATATATATATATAT
>CM044436.1:90481274-90492413 GCA_024363595.1 Xenopus borealis
AAATCACATGGTTTCAGCTATTTTTAATTTACCAAATATATATTCATATATTATAGACAATGATCTATAGGTTTGGTAAATGAAAGCTGGAAATATACCTGGAGGAGGTGTGCTACCTGAAGAGGAATCATCTTCATCTGAAAATATAAAATATTAGTGAAAATCTACAAAGATACCATGCAAAAAATGGTATGTTGCCCTTGTACTGGAAAAATATCAAATTAGGATATGAAAATACCTGCAAAAAAGAAATTATTTACACACCAGCCTGAGACACTCAAAAATAAGCTTAAAACTGATGGGATCAAAAGCTTTGTGTATTTCAGTGGCTAGAATGAGAAACATTCATGATCAGAGAGGAAAAAGCATTAAACAAAACACATGAGATGTGGATCAATAGCCCAAAATGAAAATGAATTTATGGATAGCTTTTGAGAAATATTTGCTTTGTTAGCAATGTATGCAATAAGCATAGATAAAAGCAGAGATAAAAGCATTGAAATAATGGTCAACCACTCATCTGACCTTCTGAAGAAGACGTCACATCGCTTTCTTCCATGTCTGCAAGTAAATATGTACCACATAGGCAATGAATTTGTCTGATATATTTTCTGGTGCATTCGACAAGGCTGATACAGAATCAATATATTGACAATGGACTACGGGAATATAATTTATATTGTCAAATACATATGTTTACAAGACTCAAATGCAAGATTTTTGGTCTCTGTCATTGAACTAAATCTAAATATTTTGTTTGACAGCCAGTCACTTGCCTTGATGTCATCATGTTAAGGACTAGAATCAATTCAATGAGGAAAAATGTATCTATGGATTCAGTTCCATAGTCCCCTAAGTACAGTCATTACTTTCCTAGTAGCAGTAAACGTAATGTTTGCACTGTTGTCGAGCATGGTGTTCAGGAGTTTTAACTTGGAAATTCCAGTGCTGCCATTCTGCTAGTCCAAGCATGAAATAGAATATTGTTGTGGGTTAAACAGATCTGTTGTGTTGTGGGTTAAACAAAAGGAGAGAATCCCCTTTACAAAGGCCTTTGTGCCGAAATGTTGGGGCCATTCTCATTCTTTTGGTAGGTGTATCCGCTCCTTTGTTTTTTTTTTTGCTATCTCTAACCATTGGTTGGTATATTTAAGATGTATATATAATATAAGATGTATTACTGCATGATTCATATGTACTATATGTGTTAAACTCTATATTGAATTGTTTTCTATACCTTTCTTGCATTAAAGTAAAACATTATTTTTATATATACCACTCTTGTCATTTGAATTTGTACTTTCTGAGTGTGCGAACCTAAAGATAAATTCTAATAAATATATTAACCTAGTATAAAAATTTACGTTTATTCATTCTGAAGTATTTTCATGCTACCTCCCTAAAACAAAAAATGTATTTTTGAAAAGGATTTTGTTAATGGCAACTAAAGAGTAGCTCCCAAATTGCCATTAACAATAACAAATAAGAAGGACCTGTAAATAATATGTGCTATATAAATATACATGCTATAATGTTAACCTTGCTGTTAACATTGACTGATCTTGATGTATCCATGAAGAATATGATTAAGGAAGTTAGCAGGGCAAATATGAGCCAGCTCCTTTCAGGCATCTTCACATGTCCTTTCTCCCGGCATTCCTTGGAATGAATCCAACATCATGACCGATAGAAAGCCAAAACTTACTTGAGTATAAAACTGACCAATGTTTTGACTTCCGTGCTTGAAGTGCACAAGATTTTTATGTGCCTATAAATGGTACAATGCAATATGAACAGATTAACCTTGAACTGTGGGGCCTGAGCTGAGGGACACATTTTCTGGCAAGTGTGTCACCAATATTCTTATCCACGGCAAAGGTTTGTAAGTGATATACTGGAATGTTTGCAGAGGCCTAAACCAAAGGTCAGTGATTTGTGCCCCTACAAAGAGGTGGCAACAAAATGCATATTATCATGTTACAGATCCATAACAAACTGTCATCATAAATCAGATTCTTTGTCAGACTTTTTTCTCTAGCATTTACATTTATAGCATTTACGTAAAAAATATTAACTCAAGTACTACATCTCTTAAATAATTGGGTTATTGCTCAGCTAACAAGAGTCTATTTAAAACCAGACAGTGTGAACAGAGTTAGAATGGACTGAAATGGGCATATAATTAGCCTTTGAGATATGGCTGCAAATTGGGTAGTATAGATAAAAAAAAAATAGGAAAACTCTACCTATGCTTTTTGCAACTCTATAAAGCTTTCAAGATGGGAAAAATATATATTTGTTAGCTATATTCATATCATATCTTCCAGTGCTTCTGAATCTTGCTGGTTGCACTGGCTGGATTGTACTAAATTCACGTGAAGGATTCGAAGTTCGATCGAAGTTCGATCGAATTTCGAACGTAGAGATTTCTTCGTTTGGTCAAATATGTGAATTTTGGCATATTTGATCATCGAATATGGAATGGTTGAACGATCGAATACATTCGAATAGAGTCGAATGGACGAATATTCGATCATTCGATCAGCGAAGGATTTTATTTTTTAAGTTTCTTCGATTGCCTACTTCGGCAGATTGGACCTACCGAATAGCAATAGAAGCCTGTGGGAGCACTCTCATAGGCTTCTGAGACTAAGACCTGATCGAATAGGATTCCTACGATCGAAGTGTTCGATCGTTCAAATCGTAGGAATCATTTGAACGTTCGAATGATTTATTCGACCGATCGTTTAAATTTGTCGAACGATCGAATATCGAGTAAAAGGTAGCCTAGAACTATTCGATTAACATTCAAAAATCGAATGCTAATCGAATATCAAATAGAAACAAATTATTTTTGGGGAATAATAGTAAATTTGCCCCACACTGTCACATATCACTCATCTTACTGAACCATATGGAATCTGTGAGCCTGTATAGTTTTGAGTCAGTGGATGATCTAAGAGACAAGTTGAACTGTGTCCTTTATCGCCCCCTTTGTAACATTCCACAGATTGAAAGGAAACCATTATAATCTGCCAGTCCTTGTTTTGACTAGTTCCCCATCCCTCTTATGTTCACAGGGTCGTGATTGCTGCTCCCTTAACATGTTACATTGGGAAGTAATGGATTCTGGGACTTTATGCCCACAAAGTTCAGTAAGAAATCCACTGAACTATATAAAATACTGGTAAATTTGACCCCATCATTACTAGAACATTAAAGTCGCCTGTAAACAATGATGCTATATTACAACAAAATATATATCGGATTATATCAAGCTTAAAGTATTGACAAAATTAAGATGCTGTCAATCTATACTCAGATGGTTCTCTCGCTCAGCCTTTACAACAGGTACGAATGCTTCAATCCTCAAACCGGTCACCGCAGTCCTTTAGACATGTACAATCATCAATTTGATAGTGAGGAGAGCACTCAAAAAGCATATATGCTGTGGAAATGCTTTTATTAGTCGTGTACCATGTAGTCACTTATAAAAGCATTTCCACAGCATATATGCTTTTTGAGTGCTCTCCTCACTATCAAATTGATGATTGAAAATGAAGATGCTCTTTGCTTACAAGGGTCATTACCCTGCTGTGTTATGATTAACCTGGAAGAGAATTATATCCATAAGCAAAAAAAAAACACATCCAGCTATTGATCAATACAATATGTACAAGGTTGAGCCACAATATGTAATTGCATGGGGAGTTCCTAAAACAGACACTTTATCAAATATAAAGTTTGTCTCACTTGAGAGCAGAACAGTCGAATGATCCATAAACCTGAAATGTGAAATTCTTTATCATTAGGACAGATTTACAGATTTTGCATGAACCAAATAATAATTAACCAATAAGATATTTGTGAAACTTGCAAAGGGTGAGCACTCATCCACAATAGTTTATTTTATAATTCTAGAACAAACTAATTCAAATGTTTACTTATATACTTATTGTATATAAATATACTTATTGTGCTGATTGTTAAAACTACAGATAGAGTCACTTGGATTTGTAAGTTAAATGCGTCGTGACTCAGCATTAATTGAAGAAACTGTGTTATCTAAAGTTATCTTAACTCATTTAATGCATTTAACCTTTTCATTAGCATACCAAAGCTCCATTGTTTTCAATGGTGAACTCTTTAATTGGATGGGATGCTGTGACACAATATTCTGTGCTAAGAGGGATAAATGAGATAAATGAGTTAAGTCGCGACGCATTAAACTCACCATCCAAAGTGACTGCATCTGTACTTATATTAAGGAGCTGATTTGCTAAGGCTCGAATTTCGAAGTGGAAAATGCTTCGAAATTCGACCATCGAAGTGAAATACTTCGACTTCGAATATCAAAGTTAAAGTTTACTCACCGAATTTGGCAATCCTGCGGTCGAAATAAAATCGTTCGAACGATTAAATTGTTTTTAGCGAACGATTTTACTTCGATAAAAAAAAAACTTTGAAAAATGCTCTAGTCTAGAAGGTCCCCATAGGCTAACAGCATTTCGAAAGGTTTAATTTGGCGAAATATTAAAATCGAAGTTTTTTTAAAGAGGCAGTACTTATTTTTGAAGAAGAAGGATTATTTGATTATGTGACCATTCGAATGGAATTGTCGAATGGTCAAAGTAGCCTATTCAATGGTCGAATTATCCAAAAAATTACTTCAAAAATCGAACTTTTTGAAATTGAATATTCACTTCGACCCTTAGTAAATCAGCCCCTAAATGTTTTAGCACTTGGTGTCTCCAATAAACATTAATTGAGTTGGTCCTCTAAGCAATATCATCACCACTGCTAAAAATATAAAAAATTTATTTTCTAATTGTTTTAAGAAGTTCATAGGAGCTTTCAGAAGCTTCTGCATATCAAACTGGTCCACTGAGTGCCTAATTATCCCAACACTAAATTGCAGTTAAATTAAAAAATTCAAAAGAAGCCATTCAATGCAATGTGGAAAGATTTACATGTAGAACAAGACCATGCAGATCTATAATGAACACAACACCTAAAAATACAAGATATTCAACTAACTGTATTATAAACTGTCAAAACAACTGCACACCCAAGCTTCATAGGCAGCTGAACAGAAGATTACAGTTAAAAGGGGCTGTGTACCCTATTTTTCAACACGTGTTCCATGAGCTGGGCTTGTGCTGAATATATTTTTTGCCTATTGATTCAGGCAAGCATAATCAGTGTTTTTTTATATTTCTTTAGCTAAACAGGGCAACATTGAAACGGATGCTACTTGATGTTTGGTTCTTGTGTGGTAGATAGGGTTGCCACCTTTTCTGGAAAAAAATACCGGCCTTCCTATATATTTATCTTTTTTTCCTATTAATAACATTGGGATCAGCCATCAAAAATACCGGCCAGGCTGGTAAAATACCGGCCAGGTGGCAACCCTAGTGGTAGATAATTAGCTTACCAATACAGAGCTAAACAGAACTTCATTATGTAGAGGGATTAATTTTATTATTGACTTTCCTATTTGCCCTGTTTAGATTAAGAAATAACAAAAAAACATAGATTTTTGTGATCAAACAATAAGGTACAAGTATGTACAGTATGTTGAAAAGTATGTTGAAAATATGGCACAGAAATATTTTACTGGTAGCAATGCACCCACGGCATATATATATGTAAATTATACAATATACTCTTATAGAAGCAAGGGGATATTGAGATGGTTATTTACTAAACCTTGAATTTCTCTGGCTGGACTTTGTGGGCCAAAAACTGGAATATTTTTTGAGATTTATTATAACCCGATGCTGCAAAAAGCACAAATCCAAAAATCCACCATCTCAGACTTGTCAAGGTCCTGAATAATTTGGGTTTTTGCTCAGTTTTATCGTGTTTTTCCCGAACCAGTTAATTCGAGTTTTTTTATTAAATAATGTCAAATCAGGCATGGGAGTTTAGTTGTGTTTTTTTTATAATAACAAAGGAACCATATTAAGTCATAGGGGGTTAAACACAACTAAACTCCCATGCCCGATTTTACCTTATTTATTAATTTAAATTAATCGGTTCCCAGAAAAAAAACCTGGGTTTTTTTTCTGCTAAACTCTGCACAAACCATGATATCTTCAAATTAAGGTGGTGCCTCTCATTTTGATTAATACAGGACCGCGACATGGCTGAGATGGTGGATTTTCAGATTCAGGCTTTTTGCAGTATCGGGGAATTCAAGTTTTTTTTCCATGAAAATGTCCAGTGTTTTCCCAAAAAAGTCCAACCAGATAAATCTGAGGTTTAGTAAATAACACTCATAATATACATTAAGTATACCAGTAACAAAGACCATTTCCAGGGGGCAATATATCTTCAAGTGACATGCAGATGTGATACATGCAGCAGCACATCGTCAACATCACAGTCAGATGATCCAACTGAAAGAGTCACAATTTCATACATGCACCAAACAGACTCTTCAGTTTTCTTGATCATCCTTGCACTACAGCAATTCATGCTAACTGAATAATTCTGATCATTTTCAGATCCCCAGAACTTTCCCATATTCCTTTACCATGCATGCAAATTCAAGTGTGTGCAAAAATTATTATCATAGTCTGGTTGGGAAACCATATGAGCAATACTCCAGCTTTTGCATGACCCCATTGCTCTCACCTTTTGCCTTCTTTGGCCCATCTTCCTTGGGCTTGTTTTGCTCTGCATGGGAAGTACAATTAATGTATAAGTGAACAAGCACACATATGTACAGTATGTATGTGCACTATCTATTTATCTGTAAAGGTTAATACAAAAAAGATCAAAATGAGGGTCAGCCAGCAGAGCACTTGCTCTGTCCAGTTTTCTTGTCCGCTGGGCTTTGCCATTGATTAACTGACACCATTCCCCTCATTCTCCAAAAAACATTCAGTAAATGTAAGGATAATGTCCTTGTTCAACAGTATTATATTGTCAACAAATATCGTTTCTACACCTCTCCTACATCAATTAGTGCTTACTATGTTCAAATTAAAGAATAGGAACAACAAGAACATCTTGTTAAGAACAAGATAGGCCTTACCATGATGTAAGGTTTGAAAACCTAGGAAGCAATACTTACTTTACTGATTAGTACTTTTGCAGCAACTTAAACTTTATGTTTAAATCAAGAAACTTAGCTCTTTCAGTAAAATTACCACTTTCTCCCACAGGAGGCTATTTGCCAATTACATTTGCATAGTAAGTAAGATTTCAATTTCCTAACAGAAATACATACATGCAATTTATTATGATAACTTCTCACTTCTTTCACAAAAAAAGAGCATTTGCTAATGCTATGGAAATCCATGCACAACTAAGACCTAAAACAAAATTTAAAGGATTTAGTAAAACCCAAACTATGTATGTATGTGTAGGGGACTGGTAAATTAACCTCCCAGTATATTTAGCAGGCAGTCCCCAAGTATAATGGACACCTAAGTGGGTCCTCAAATACAGTTAAGAGGGGGAACTTTTTCCTATTCCTGCTATAATCCATGCCCCTTGCTGTTACTCACAGTGACCAGTAGATGGCACTGTGTTAAAGTATAAAAGCATTGTAAGCCATTCTTACAGTGTCCATCTTGTGCTGGCTCTGGCCTGAGTAGGCAGACAGAGCTCGAGTGGAACCTAGACAGGACAGGTCTAGTAAGGATAGGCTACTCACCATTATAGGTCACTCTAGGAGTGACAGATAGCCAGGATTATTTCGCTGAGAAGTTTGAGGCTCCTACGAGGATTGTGAGTGGGATTAAGATCCCGGGTACTAATTGCCCAGAGTAGGGACTAAGTGTACAGACCTAGGATTAGAAGTGTCTCCTCAGGTTCCACTTAGGGAAAAGGCTGAAAGCTGGGTGTACCTCTTCAATGCTGCATATACTTTGTCTCCCATGTGTGAAGGGGACAATCTCTGACCAAAGGTGTTGTTAGTATTGCCTATCCACTGTTGATCTTGCATGTGCTGATGTGATTGTTGTACACTCCAGTGTGGATTGTATGTTCAATAAATGTGTTCTTTGGTTAACCACTGGCGCCCAATTCTTCGCAACCTGAATACAGTTATAGTTGCACTACACCCTGCCTCCACCTGTGAGGGCTTACTACCTAAGATCTAAGGTTTCATCCGGTGCATACATATTGGGAGTGGATCTCATAGTCAGAGAAAGGTGCACTCAATTTACTATAGCGCTACATATGTTTATATCTATAATATATATATATATATATATATATATACACATACATTTTGAGGGTTGAACAGTACAATTATGAGACCAAAACAAAACTTGGATTCAGTGCATCATTAGATAAAACAAAATATGTTTTCTGCTAAATTAACTACAGTGTAACAATAATATTCAAAATCATGATCTTTCCTTCAGCGAGTTTGTGAACTGGTATATAAAATAGAACAAATTATTAAATAAATAATTAATGATAAAACAGATTGTTCTAAAAAAAAAATGTATAATTATGAAAACAAAAACTGGATGTTCCCTTTTCAGGTTAATTCTAAAATATGCAACCCCCTCTGTAGTACTGCCAGGGCACTGAGGGGATCCACCAATATGGGACTGCCAATGTCTTAAAACAGCTATTCTTGCATATGGCACAGAAATATGGCACTCATATCCCATAAAAGTTCACTATATTAATTTAATCAAATGCCTGGATAATGAGGAAGAAGCAAACTAATTTACAGTGATCAATTATTCATTCAGTCGAAATGCAATATAGAAAGATCCATCATTTTACTAATGTCTTGAAGGGTGTTCAGGCTTCTCCCCACTTGGGTCCTAATTATAAATTCTGCTCTGCAGCCTAATTCACCACCTCATTACAGTATTTATGTCTGACAAGTTGTCAAATGTGTCAACTCCAGATCATCTTTCAGTCAAGGGTGGAGGTGATTTTTTTATTTACAGCATGTGTCACTCAAACTGTGGTAACAATATGACAACAAAGCTTACTACTCACTCTTGCTTAGTAATTATGTAAGTTTTTTTTTACATATTCTGATATATAACAGTATATAAAAAGTGTCCTCTTTTGTCTCAAAGCAATGTACAAAGTTTAATGACACATTCATGTGTCCTGGCACAAGCAGACCTCTCTACTTTCTTTCCCTCATGCAAATCTAGTTCAGCTCCACCATTCAGTTGTCCAAAACCCTTTTTTTGAAAAATATCCTGAAACCTCTATACATGAAAAATGGAGATGATAAGAACGCAAATAGAAGCAATACATTAAAGTTTACAGAGCTTCACTAATAATTATGAAATCTTGCTCACTTGACTAATAACAATGTAAACATCATTGCTTAACTATGATTAATATGGCTAGTAAAATTAGGAAACACATAGGCGCAGATTTACTAAAGGGCGAAGTAACTAACGCCAGCCTGACATCATTTAGTTGCTTCGCAGATTTACTTACGAGCGCAGGCCCCCCTTCGCAAGCAAAGGAGATGTATGCTAGCATTTCTTTGCACTCTAATGGCAGGCAAGTTTTCTCTCTCTGGAGAATGGATGTAACTCCGCAAATTCACTAAGATGCGGATTTTACTGAATGTTACCTCTTTTGCCAGACTTGCCTTCTCCAGCTCTGACCTGGTGAAGTGCATTGGAGTGCATAGAAGATCCTCAATCTTCAGTAACTTACATCATAATTTTTGAGTGTAATATCTTCAAAGTACAAAAAACGCTGGTGTCTTTTACATTTTTCAGGGTGTTAGGCTGCAAAAGGCATAAACATTTTTTTCAGGCACTCGGTTTCCCCCATACATTTTGTACCATATGGCAAATTATTTAACCGTGGGCTTATGAATAGGGCATTAAAACAACTGTATTGACTTTATTAAGGTTCCCTTGGCATGCCTAGTTATCAGTGTAAATGTAATGTATTAGATTCACCATGTAACATAAATAGCTCAATTCCACTTTAAATTTCCCACTGTATGCAAATTAGCCTGAGTGCAAGAACTCAAAGTAATTTACCAGCATTTGGCACCCTGAATGCAACTTTGCACTTTAGTGAATTAGTGTTGTCTGAGACAAACTTTCCCTGGGCAAAGTGTGCAATGACTGTGAAGCCGTCACTGGCGAAATTGCAATCTTTAGCGAATTTGCCCCATAGACAGAATCCTCTGATTGGAAGGGATTGGCTGAATAAACTCAGTTTAATATGACACATTTTATATTATAATTTATACTAGGCATGCACAGAATCCAAGATTTGGTTTATTTATCTCCCAAGATTCTGACTTATTCAGTAGGATTTGGATTCAGTCAAATCCTCCTGCCTGGCTGAACCAAATCTGAATTCTTAAAGTCATGTGACTTTTCATCAAATGGAGACAAAAATAAAAAACATGTATTGTGGTTCTCTTTTCCCTTTCCTGTCCCTGATTTGCATATGCAACTTTGGCTTCGGTTCAGTATTAAGATGGATCTTTCACACGGATTTGGGGTTCGACCAAATCCCAAAATAGTGGATTTAGTTAATCCTTAATCATATGCTGTTATATTGAGTTTATTCTGATAGCCATAACAGTAGCAACAAAATCAGTTTTTCCGTTTTAGATCAAAATAAAAAACCCTCAAACAAAAAAATGTTCTTAAGCACTTGAAAGGGCTATATTTGCTAGATGCTAGATTAAAGTTAGATTTTAATACAAACGTACATGATTTTAGGAAAACTGGTTAATTCACCTAGACATTATTAAAGGTTTTTTTTATCTGTCTATATCAAAATCCCATTTTTCAGATTTAAAAAAAAAAGTCTGGCCAAACTAGAATCCACAATTTGCCTTTATCAATAAAGGTTATCAATAAAGAAAACTAAAAAAAAATTGGATCGTTGTGCAGCTGGTGAGGTTCTACAACAGTCAATGAAAATGATCTATAACAATTTTTTTTCTCAGTTTATTAAAACATTCAAGATTTTTAGCCTTTTCTAGTCTGTGTTTTTTCTTAAGCTAGCAATCAAGAAAGAAATTTGCATGATTTTTGTCTGCATTTTTTTTCCTCGTTCGCCTTTTTTCACAAACTCATATTTTGATAAATCTGCCCTAAAATGTGTAACTTTTTCCATGAAGAAGCTGCTTGTTTGAGCAGTGAAACCTCTTCATGAAAATTTCTC
>CM044436.1:90497764-90522279 GCA_024363595.1 Xenopus borealis
CATTAAAAATGAAGAAGCAGAACAACTTCGAGTAAAAGTGTCAGATGCCTTGTCAAGTGCGAGAACACCTCCCTCTAATCTTACTACAAGATAACTACTCAGTGATAGCAAGACCCATACAGCTGTTTCAAGAAAAAGGTGATAGGTTGCTTACAACAACTTGAAAAGCGAAAGCCATCAATCAAGTTTTATACCGCCGTTTGTACCCCAGAGAAGCCACACCATGCTTATATGGACTCCCCAAGATTCACAAAGAAGGAGCCCCACTACGGCCCATTGTCAGCAGCATAAATTCAGCGACATACAGCATTGCAAAATTCTTGGCTAACATCTTAGCCCTGTTGGTAGGCAATACAGTGCATCATATCCAGTGTGAACCAAGATTCATGGCGTTACACAAGAGGCAGAAGAAACAATGGTATCATATGATGTCACATCTTTGTTTAAATGTATACCTATGACAAAGGCAATTGAGACTGCTACACCCAAATGATCCAACTCCTAAAGGAAAACAAAGTAATGTGGTATACGCAGTCCAGTGTAGCGATGAGTGCACTGATCTATACATTGGGGAGACAAAACAACTGCTTACTAAGCAAATGGATCAGCATAGGAGAGCAAAATCTACAGGACAAGACTCGGCTGTCTTTCTACACCTAAAAGACAAGGGACGCTCATTTGAAGATAGCAATGTCCAAATCTTGGATAAAGAAGACCGCTGGTTTGAAAGAGGTGTGAAAGAGGCAATTTATGTTAAAGTGGAGAAACCATCCCTGAACAGAGGCTGGGGCCTTCGACACCACCTGTCTGCTACATACAATGCTGTTCTAACATCTGTACCCCAGCGGTTTCAGAACTTTCACACATCCATTCATGCAACTGTCACAAGTAACACCTGTGTCTAGGAGTTGCTTGACACATTGGTAATCCTATTATAGTAACTGCACAGAATCAACACCTCTGTGAATTTCAGATGGCACCTCTCTGAAGAGTTACAATGTGCCATTGTGATTGGATTGTTGGAAGAATCTATGTATGAGAACTCCCCTACACCAGTCAGTTGAACTGAAGAAGCTGCATGGGTGAGCAGTGAAACGACTTCATTAAAATTTCTCAGCAAGTCCAGTTGCTTTGAGTTACTTGTGTTAGATATAGCCTGGATATATATTACCTGGATGAATGAGATGAAAGAGAATCTTCATAGTCTTATAATCCTGCATTTTTCAGGTTTTCAGGCTAAACCATGATATCTTCAAATTGAGATTAGTATCTCTCCCTATTGCTGATTTTTGGATTCAGACATTTTGCAGCATTGGTGTATAATAAATTTGGGAAAATCTTTTTTTTCCATGAAAAATTCTAGTTTTTTCCACCAAAAAGTACAACCAGAAAATTTTGATTTAATTCTCATAATTTATCACATATTTTTCTTTGCCACAATGCTGGCAAGCTAGTGTTTTATTGAAAAGTAGCCAAAGTTATATAGTTTAAAATCTTGATGAAACAAGGTCTGTGTCTCTAACAATAAGCTTCAGTTTTTTTAATAAAATGTAAGGAATAAATTATATTCCCATCTAATGCAGCATTATTTCTCATACCCAAAAGAAATTACAGGTATTATATTAGATAATATTATATTAGATCCTTATCCTGTACAATTCTATTTTGCTTTTTGCATTCAGTGTCTGTACATGCCCCAACTTGAAAGTTGAACCAGATTTCTATTTTAACGATGAACTAGAATTTACAGATTAATTACTGTATTTAGTTAATATTGCAGTCATAAACATATAAAGAGAGCTTTATAGGGCTTACATTGGCTTCTCATTTTGCCATTCTTGAGTGAATTGGCAGCCTGATAAAATTTTAAGCTGGTGACATTCTATTTGAACTCTTCATTGAGAGTATTTGTTATATATCATTAAATATAATGTTTTTACTATTACATTTAATAAAGGAACTACGTTGTCTGACCCACTGTGCTAATAATAGGTGAAATATACTGCTAAATATCATATTCATAATATCATATTCTGCCTCTTTATAGGTCTCTAGAAAGGCCTCACCTGGATAATAAAGTGCAGTTTTGCACTTCAGTCCTTAAGAGGGATATAAATCAGCTGGAGAGAGTGCAGAGACGTGAAACTAAACTGGTTAGAGGGATAGAAGACTTAAATTATGAGGGTAGACTGTCAAGGTTGGAGTTATTTTCTCTGGATAAAAGCGCTTGCGATGGAACATGATTACACTTTACAAGTACATTAGAGGACATTATAGACAAATATCAGGGGACCTTTTTACCCATAAAGAGGATCACTGCACCAGAGGCCACCCCTTCAGACTAGAAGAAAAGGACTTTCATTTGAAGAAGCGTAGGTGGTTCTTCACAGTGAGGACAGTGAGGTTGTGGAATGCACTGCCGGGTGATGGCTGATTCTGTTAATGCCTTTAAGAGTGGCTTGGATGATTTCTAGGACAGACATAATCTCAAAGGCTATTGTGATACAGAACTGTATAGTTAGTATAGATATGGGTATATATAATTTATGTGACAGTATGTTACTATGTAAATATGTAGCTCTCTCTTCCAATATGTATAGCCACAAAATGTATAATTTCTCCTTTTGTTTTATATATAAAATGTTCTTTGACATATAAATTCAGGGGAAAGCATGTATTGTATAGTGTCAAAGAGCAACAGCAATCTTGTTTTCTTTGTTATATGGGAATTGTAGCCTAGAATAAATTATTTTTCTTCCAGGTAAAGTTGTCCTTTTGAATGTGAAGATGAGGAGACTAGATCATCCTAGATTATTTGGCACATCAAACAGACTACTGAAGTGCAATAATGAGAAGATTCGCAACTATGAAAAGACATCTGTCTCTTTGATTATGACTTCAATTATGCTTTCAAGTGCCTGCCATGTCTCCAATGGGATTAATATGTTTTCTTCACATGGCAAAACAAGTATCTGAGCCAAAACTTTGATTTTGCCTCTGTCTGCTGAAAATCTAGCAGGTGTGCTATTACTAGAGAGAGTGTTGACAAGGCAATTACTTTTTTCTCCAGTACTGATATAGAAGCACAAACACTGTTTCTATGAACTGTATACACTGTATCTTTCAACTCTGATAAACAAATGTCATAGATAGATATGGTAGAGATAGTTATAACACAGATGTACAATAATGTTTGTATGGATGATTTAGCTTGGTCAATATATACTGATGTCCAAATATCTGTTGGTCTGTCAAACTGCCAATCACAGGGATATGTCTATTGAAAAACATGGCTTGCTTCTAATAAAAGCAACCATATTACTTGGCTTTGAGTGATTCTTAAACATTTTTATCTTCATCTAAATAAACCAGTTTCATAAAAAATATACTTTTTAGTATGTATGTTGTTAATATATTTTCTATATGCCACATTTACATGACATTTGTATGAGAACAGCCTATTCCGATGACGGGCGATATCAAATACATCAGTCCCCTATCATTCTGATGCCACAATGCCAATGGCCCAAGGCAGGATAGGTGCAGGGAGGGGTGATGTTCTCCCTAATAATGATTTCTCCATTGTACTGACAGAGTTCACAAAGTCAGCAGATATTATTAGATGGGGCCCCTGTGTAGAAGTGTTTCATCACAGTGTCTACTTTTGCAGACAAAGAACCACAAGGTTGGGGGGATAGTTGAAAAACGGGAAACTGTCTTATGTTGCAATACTGAACATCTTGCAGAAATGTATAAATGTATATGTCAGTAAAATCTCAATACCTCCCAATGTCCAGGGAGGGTCAAGACCATGTAAGGTATATCTGTGTACACTCATTTTAAATTCCTTCTGATGTCTATATAATCCTTGGACCAAGAGGTGTGTCTTTGGTGAGCCCTCGCGTACCATCTGAGAAGTCATGCTCCAGTGGTGCTGCGACAGCTTACCCAGGCAAAACCTATTGTCTTGTTTTGGACTCAATAAACTACCTTATTGTATTTGTAAGTGCCTTATCTCTTGGTTTTGCTTTACATACGAGGTCATAGAGGTAGAAATAAACCAACAATGTGCCATTAGTATGTGCCATTGGGTAATCCGAAAATAGACATTGCCATTTTAAGTTCAAAGGGCCGCCCCCCAAGCACCCTAAAAGTGCACACAAATAAACCAAGGGTACACCAACTGTATATATTAGGTCCCATGAGCCAATAAATGGATAAAGTTATGTCTTGTACTTCCACACTTCTTCCTGTTACAGTTAAAGCTGCATTATTTCTGGTCAGGTGATCTCTGAGGAAACACACAGGCCATTGTGAAAAGGTGACTCAAGGGAAAAGATGTAAAGGGGCAATATTTAGAAGATTCTTTAATAGTTTTGATTAAAAGAGGATTTTCACCTTTGAATTAACAATTAGTATGTTCTAGTATGTTCTTAGTGTTTCAGTTGTTTTTTTATGATTTGTTGAGTACTTAGGGATTTGATTCTGCAATTAGGGATTTGATACTTCTCTAATTTCTTTGCTCCCTTATTTCCAACATTCAGTGCATGACTTCAGGTTCCCTCATCTAGATGTCTTTCTGCTCCTTACACCATTGCCTTGATTATGCCTCATGTTCTGAAATTCTCACTTTTATGCATGTTCTTCATAACAATGTTTGGATTTGTTTGCGCCATGAATACTTCAGTCCAGTCCAATTTTCTCCTTCTGCCGCAGCAGGCCACTACTGCTACTATATTATAAAGTTAAAACTATGAATAAGGTACTAACCTTCCACAGGTGGTGGTGCTTTTACAGTATTTCGGTCTGCTGCTTTGCCCTCTAGGAAATAGAAAGAACAGCAGTTCAGAAGATATGAAACATGCACTTAAACACTTTTAGAGTGTATTCATCAAATATATTAAGACATTTGGTTTTAAGAATAAATAATGAGGACTACACCAGATGAGGTCACTTCC
The DNA here is from genome assembly GCA_024363595.1 of Xenopus borealis. Classification (NCBI taxonomy): domain Eukaryota; kingdom Metazoa; phylum Chordata; class Amphibia; order Anura; family Pipidae; genus Xenopus; species Xenopus borealis. Next base: position 90,502,723 of record CM044436.1, read on the forward strand.
TATTTCCATCGTCTCTCATAAAATTAAATATTAAATCAGATTAAGACAGTACATCTTTCCAAGGACCTTGCACTAAACAAGAACAGATAGTAATGTCCAAAGATAACTATGATAAACAAAGTGACACTGATAAAGTAGAAAGGCTGAAGCACAATTAGAGAATACAATTATCTGAGGGAACTTTGGGAAGCACACATTTTATGTATAAGTCATATAGCGGTAATCACCAATTAACCTCTCCTATCTCACCTATTACACCTTTCATTGTTGTATAAATGACTTATGAGCAACTATGACCACTTCTTTGGTTCAGTGGTCCACTCCAAAATCCTTGTACAAGAGCCATATTGATGGGAATAATTATTTACTCTGTCTGGTTGAAATCCCTGGGGCAACAGTCAGCCGTTCATGGGTTATTATTCCTAGCTCCAGCCTGAAAATATTTCTGCTGAATTATTTTGTTGGATATTATCATCTCAGTTGAATTACTGGCCCCAAATATTGAAAAAACTAGATGACTAAGCAATCAGCATTGTCAATCAAAGCATTTACTTAACTCTTGCATGATTAGATTTACCAAGCCACTCTGTGCCTGATTTCAAATGTCAGTTATAAAAGTGCATCAGCTTTAGTATATGGTTATGTATAGTTTGTTTAAATTGGAAATTACTGGAAATGTAATTTCCATACTTTGGAGCTTTCTGGATAACAATCCCTTTATACAATAAATACAATTAAAAGGAATTTTATAGGGATCAAGCATAAGAATAAAGATGAAATAAATATCTGTGTAACCTGGTTTTGCCCTGAGGAATATGTGTTAATATATAGTTGTTTCACTAATTAAATCAAGCAATATTTTGGGCTTAGCCTTGGCTATTAAAATGCTTTACATTTAGTTTCATTATAAAAGGGTAAATTAATCCATAGTGATGTGCGAATCTGGGACATTTCTCTTAGCCAAATTTTACATGAATTTCCATAGAAATTCGCGAAATGGTGAAAAATTCATGAAACGGCGCCAGCATCTTGTTTTGTACACGGGCATCCGTTTTGCAACAAATGCGTCTGTTTTTAGATGCCAGCACGTATTTGCGCTCGTGTCCAAAAAAAAGGGCACCTGCATTGATAAAATGGACGCCTGTGTCCAATTTTTTTTTTATGCCAGTGAATTTTCACAAGTCGAATTTTCACTGGCGTTCGCGAATTTATTCGCCCCAGGCGAATAAATTTGCCCATCACTATTAATCCACATTGAACACAAGGTCCCAATGAAAAGACTACAAGAAGAGCCAGGCCAGCACAAGGTGCTGTGATTAGCAATGGTACCTTTGAAGCACTCAGGTCCTTGGCTTAATTCTAATCAGGGCTCTTTTTCTATTACCTGTGCATTTTCTCAGTGTACTTTTTTCTCCCAGAGTTCTGGTACAGAAATTGGCTTTTTTTGTAACTGAGCAAGTTGAGCATATTTACCACTACCATAAGGAGTTCCTGTATGCCTGCACAGACCTGACCACCTAGCAAAAACAAGGCAAGCTTCATGGTATGACCCTAAAAGTAAAATATAAAACCTTATCTTTCTCAAATGTTCTCCATGTATATGTTTTCTCTCTTTAGCTAAATATGTCTTTAAACAACACCATGCCAAGACATAACAAAACAGGAGACCATGAAACCCTTTTGACTATCAGCGACAGCTAGGTCTCTACCAGCTTAGAAAATGTATTCAATGGGCCACATGTTCCATAGCTCTAATGAAACAAACAAACTATTTTCACCAGATAATCCCACTACTAACATACATTATATCAAAATAACAGAGAGTAGGGCTGTAGTGAAACCCATGTTGTCTTCCTTTAAAAACATTTGATAAGCATCAGGGCCTTGGCAAACCTGGTATATATATAAAGTATACCTGGAGTGATCTATACAGAGAAAAAAAGAATATTAAGAGTTCAAGAATATACTTAATAGAATGTAAGCTGTTTGCCACAGTTTAGTAACATATGACAGCCAATCAACAGTTCAGTTTTATACATTTTTATTTATTTTTGGTCTAGTTACTGGATTGGGGCAAATGCCACTGTTGTTATCACAAAACCACCTATAAAGTAATGATCAGACTCCGATAGACTGGTTATATCAGGCACTGTACCTTCTTTGATGCTGCCACTCACTGAAAATTCTTCCTGGGTTACATTATTATCGACAATGACTGTGCGCTTGGTGTGCTCTGTCTGCGTAACAGTTTTTTCACTTTTCACTTCCTTTCCATCCTGTTGCCATTTGATTTGTGTCTTGACTGTCTGTGTGGTTACCTCAGTTCTGCTTCCCCCGGCTACTTGAACCGTCTTTTGTTTTTCGGTCACAGTAGATCCTGAAAAAAATAAAAAGAAGGACCTTGTCTACTGAAAGGATAGGGTAACATGTTTTCATAAGCTTCTCTTTAGGACTATATTTAGTTGTTGGAAGCACAGAGAGGATTGTCTGCTTCTTTATAAGTCTTGGTAACAGGTGGAATACAGAAGGTACTGAATATGCATTATATGACAGCTATTCCCTGATAGAATTACACAATAATTCAGAGAATGGCTAAGTACCCAGAATGCAGTGCGTGACCTTTAATTAGAATTATTTAAAGTTTCTAGGATAAAACCTTGGTTAAAATGCCTGAAGCCCAATGAGAAAACATATACAATGAACATGCAGTGTAGGTATTTTGTGGTTTACTATTTTCATTAATATTTTTCCAAAACCTGGGACATTGTAGAACCACCACTGAGTGTAAGTAAAAGAAGTGGGCTTGTTTTGTGTGGGATCTCCTGTTGGCCATGGGCACTAACTATTCTCCTACTGAGCTTTCAATCCTCTGCCCATGAAAGGTGGCCTTGTATGTTTTTAAGCTGGAGTAGCCATAAATATCATTGCTTATGCATGCCTGAGTCATTGTACTATAAGTTTCATCTCCATTTCCTTATTGTCAACCTCATAGTATTGCCCAGTGACATCAAGCATTTATTCAAATCCATTATCAAAATATTCACATATATCCATCTTCTGCCCGTTTTGTGATTTACTGTTTTCATTGCTATCTTTCCAAAACCTGGGACATTGTAGAACCATCACTGAGTGGAAGTAAAAGAAGTGGGCTTGTTTTGTGTGGGATCTCCTGTTGGCTATGGGCACTAACTATTTTCCTATTGAGCTTTCAATTCTATGCCCATGAAAGGTGGCCTTGTGTGTTTTTAAGCTGGAGTAGCCATAAATATCATTTCTTATGAATGTCTGAGTCATAATACTTTGTTTCATCTCCTTATTGTCAACCTCATATTATTGGCCAGTGACATCAAGCAGGTATTCTTATCCATTATCAAAATATTCACGTATATCCATCTACTGCTTGTTCTCTTCAGTTATAATGTACATTTCTTGAAGCATTAACTTTACTCTGAAGGATAAGCACTGAGTGGACACTGATATAACCAGCTTTAATTATGGATTCATTAATTAATTTATTACTTTGATATAAATTAATGTATATATTTGCAGACTTTTAAAGTAATGTGCTTTAAGGTGATAAATTATTATTCCTAGAAGATTATTTGTATGATTTTAATTAAACGGTAGGTTAGCCAGCCACATTTTAAGATAATGGCTATAAGGTACAGGTATGGGACCTATTATCCAGAATTCTTGAGACCTGGGGTTTTCTGGATAAATGGTATTTCCAAAATTTGGATCTCCATACCTTAAGTCTACTAAATAATAATTTAAACATTAAATATCCCAATAGGATTGTTTTGGTATCAAATACACAGTACACTTTTATTATAACAGAGAAAAAGGAAATCATTTTAGAAAATTCTAATTATGTGAATAATTAAGTCCAGCCCGGATTTCCTTATATGGTGCTTCTAGGCCGCCAGGTCTTAGAGCCAGGTCCTAGAGCCCACCATCTTTGTGCGCACTACTCCCCATGCGAGCACACATGTTCCAGATCCATGTGGAGTTGAGGCTTCCCAGTGCTTCCTATGATGCAGCTGGGCGGCATGCCACCCCTAAAATGTTACCGCCCTAGACCCATCTTTCTGGAAAACCAGATTCCAGATAAAGGATCCCATACCTGTATATGAAGCAAACTTGATATATATAGGGATTTTTTTAGCCCCATTCTCTTTATGTGTTAAGTTGTTCTAATTTCAGCAGTAACGTAACTACCCTCTTCCAGGCCCGGGTGCAGGATATGCACCCACCCCCATCCCCTCTAGATGAGCGGTTTCCTTACTGCATTTGCTGTTGTGTGATCTCTGGCGGGCCCAGAGGAGGAGTGGGCTGGGATGCAATCTCACCCATTGCTCCCTGGTAATTACACCACTAGAGTTTAGTAATGTTCTTTTTCATTTCTCATCTATCAATGTTTTTCTAATTGACTATTTTTAGAGTACTCATATTAATTAACTAGGCTCTGTAACTGATGATACAGACAGACGTGAAAGATATGGAGCTTGTAGGGGTCATCATTTAGTGCATAACAAATGTCACATATTGTGCCCTACTGCTTGTAATATTAATATAAATGCCTATATAGTCAAAGATTATATTATCAGTCACACCAGCACCTGCCCCAATGGAGTATACACTCTAAGGTCCCTGTCACATTCACACATAGTAGAGTCAGTTTTATGAGGAGCCAATTAATCTATATGTTTTGGAGACATCCAAGCTTACTTAGAATTCATTGTTTAAATGGGACTTTAAAGGAATATTTTTGAGCTTTCCCATACCTATATAGAATGGTGCACACCTCATACTTATTATTCTTTGATAAAATTAACTATTTTAGGAATAGAGACAATTATTTAATCTATAGTCTTGTTTGAAATAGTATAATACAATTACATGATAGTATAGGTTAGTTATAGTGTAGAAGTTGACACTGATCCAGCTTGCATTTGAGAATGTTCCTCAGTGTTCTTTTTGTAATTGCGGCAGGATTAGCAGAAACAATTCAATATGGTGAGGCATGTTTTACAATTGTTAATGCAATAATACAAGTGTTAAGACTATGCAACATCTGCAGTTTTATTTGTGAGTGAGAACACATTTGCTATGGCATTGTGATGCATAACGATAATGTTTTCAAAAATTTGAAGTATGTTATGAAGGGACCAAGTGGCTAACAGAAGGTATCTGTGCCAAGAAACTCTTACATTTTAGGTCATTGTAAAAGAGACAAAATCAAATGAAAAGGCAATTGGAGCCATTTCTTATATCAAGGTCTCTTTAGTTAAAATTTGTTTTGAATGTAAGATGTCAAAGTATATCTTCTGTTCTCTATGTAGTGCTTAGCATATCCTTGCTGACCACTTTCTAGGATATAAACCCTATTAAAATAAAAGATGGTGCATTTAATTTATTGGTGTCAACACACCAGTTTACTGGCTGGAGAGTTAACAATGAATATTTTACTAACACTGGGTTTTGTTGCCTTTTATATGTTGAGGCTGATTTCACAACTATAGACTATTCACATTTATGGCAGCCCTATGGATACGTCATTTGGCACTTGCAATTATGTAAATGCTAACAAAAATATGTATTTATTTGTGCCATCCCTGGTTGATGTGATTATATCTCAGTGTCTGATGATCACTCTCTTCTGCATTCCAATAATTTGTGTATTGATGGTCTGTGTGAATACATTTATTTATTTATTAGCATTACATCAGTTCATCAGTCATTTTATTAATTTGCTTTATAAGAATTATTTTGCACTGGCATTTTATTACCTAGTTTTAGTATCAATGAATTAATTATTTTCATTGCCATTTGTATTCATCAGTTTAATATAGATGTTATACAGTGTTTTTCTGAATTTTTATTGAATCAGTCATAAAACTACATGTACATCTTAATGCATATGTTGGTGAAAGAAGTAATTTATTTTGTCACATGTATGCTTAAGGGGGTTGTGATTTTTTTTTTGTCTATAGGTTTTTAGTGAGTAGGCATCAGTGGTGTGAGTAGGAAGTGGTGGGGATGATATTTCTAGTTTATCTGAGAAAACTGACCCTTGAAAGATATCAGCATGACAGAGGTTCTGAGATTAGGTTTTATATTATTCTGTATTTCATAGCCAGCATCTTTGACCCTTTTAGTTCACTGTTGTATAATCCTCCAATTATATGCCAAACAACAATTTACCATGCACCAAACACCACATTGCTTTTCCAAGTTATCCCCATATTCAAGACTTCAAGAAACTTTTACATCACATGGCACTTTATATGTTATTGTTAATGGTCTAGTTACCAGTCTTACTGTTCCTCAGAGGCTGAAATTTAATGAAAACGCCCCATGACATATTCACATATCATATATTCATCATAAAATACATAGCCACACAAGTAAAACAACAGCAAACAAATACATTTTATATGGAATAAACATTTATGATGGACTTTTTCAGTTATTTTAAGCAGTGGTACAACTACCAGAGTGAACTAGGGGGGCAACTGCTCCAAATGCACAATGGCAGTGCTATTTGGAAGTTTGCTGAGTGTGGGCCTCTGCAAGGGTGAATTTTGTAACTCTGGTTACTACTGTCTAATAAGTTATACATTTTTAAAATGTATTAATATCCAATACAAGTGTCAGAGTTGGGCAAGTAAAAATTTCAAAAAAGAGGATTCACATCAGTACAACGCACTTTATAGTTAGCTATAGAATATGAAGAAGAAGTTGAAGGAGGTGAAAACAGTAGAAATCAATTGGAGAATGAAAATAGGAAAGAAATAGTGACCCAAATTGTGCCAGCTGTAGGTCAGTTTGATTGGACCATGGAGGGAGGTGTGCCAAGGGTTATGGCGGAACTGGTATGGATTGTTTTAATGTACATTGTCATAAAGTTATACAGTATATAATTTAACCTTATTTTCCACAGACATCTCACAACACAAATATTTCCTGGAAGGAAATTAAAATTTGTCTTTTTTTGTGTGCGCATGTGTTTGCATACTGTATGACCAAACTGAACTAAAACTATAAAACTTCAGCGGTAGGTCATCCCAGGAACAACCAGGATTTTTCCTAGTAACTTGGTGGGCCGGTCTGACCCTATATTTCTGGTTGCCACATGGACACATATCATTCCATCCTGGAGGCGATCACAACTAATCTTTACTTGTATCTTTGTGATACTTGTATCCCAAAATCACAACCCTCCCTGCGCCTGACCAATAAGAGTGTGCCATTTCATAGTATCATAGAACTACTCAGTAACACAATGCATAAAAGGACAAACCATGTCCCTAGGTGCTGAGCTTCAGTCTGCTATATTTTTACCCCCAAATCACATGGCTGCTCATCGGACTATGAGCCATTCCATAGCTCATTTTCATTAGCATATCAAAGCACCATTGTTCACAATGATAAACACTTTAATTAGATGTGATGCTGTGACACAATTTTCTGTGTTAAGTGGGACAGATGGGAAATCTGTGTTTAGTTATTCTGTGTCAAACACGCAATCCAAAGTAGCTTCATCTGTAGCTTTTGTAGACTTAATAGTGGTGTTTACTGAATGGCAGGAGGTAACCATTCTTATTACATGAATGATTTGGAAAACTTGCTTTCTTTGTCTTCTAGATCTTGAAGTACCTGCACTCAGCTCTGCTGTTGTTCAAATAAAGAACCAATTTTTGTGAGCCCAAGGGAATGGTTTTGGACAGATGATCCAAAGTCGGCCCATGTTTTTCAGATCTATCTTTCCTGTTCCTGCAGTGCCATTATAGTATCTTTGACAGCCAAGATTTAAATTTAAGTGTCCTCTTGGGCAAGTCAACTCAACCAGTAGCTCTCTAATTCTATAATTCACAGGATCATATAGCAAGAGCTCCAAAGGACCAATAAAAAAAAAATTGCATTGGCTTTATTGCTGGTATACTTGGGGGCAGATTTACTAAAGGGTGAAGTGGGCTTCGCTAGTGGAAAATGACAATAAAGCAGGGACATTGCCAATTTAATAAAAGCCATAGAGGACAACTGGCTATCAAAAGAGCTCAGCACTAGTGAAGTATCACACCCTTTGGCCAGGCAAATGTTCCCTTGGCCAAACGATCGTTACTCCACAAATTCATTTTGAACTTTCCAGTACATTACCCGCAGAGTTTGTTTTGACAGGTTATACCTGGCAAATTGATAAGATGAAGCTACATGCTCAACAATCGTATGTCAATGGCATCATATTCTGCATGCCGAAAAGTTATTTAAAAAAAGACAAACGCTGGCATTTTTTCCTATTTTAATGTGGGATGATGTTTAAAAGTTGTAACGATAAATATATTTTCAAAATTATGTTATTAACCATATGAAGCTCATGCCACATGGTTTTAGGGTGGGCTCAAGTCTAGGACAATAGTCTTTTGTCTTTAATTTGCTTCCTTGGACATTTTTAATAATAAATGTAAGTATGTTAACTCTAGGAAGAAAGTAACACTAGTGAAAATTTGCTTAGATATGTCTGTGCAGACAAATTTTCAATCACCAGTATTCACCTGCCGATAAGAAAATTTGTGTATTTGCTGCAAATTAACGTCTGACAAAATTGCATAAAGTATGGCGAAGCCTTCCGAGGCATAAATGTGCCCTTTAATAAATTTGCTCCTTGAAGTCTAATCATAGATTTACCCCAAGATCAAAGTTATGTTTAATTAAAAGATCAGGCAGTTAAAAAACCTCCAGGTTCACAAAAGTGACTTACTGTGTCAATAAACCTGACTACCATGTGAAAGAAAATAAGTTAGATTGAAAAATGACGCACCAGTTGAACTTTTTAAGTCTATATAAAAACTGCCTGACTACTAATGTAACCTAAACTGGTGCAGGTCACATTAACATTATTACTGCAAGTCCAGTATAATTAAATTGAAACAGAGGCTATACTGGGAAAACATGACTACATGATACACACACAGGCGCTTGGATACTTGTGGCATCTTTATTCAACCTTGGACAGCTCTACTTGTTTTCTATCTATTAGATACTGATAACTAAACTAACCCAAGAAACTGTATGTTCAATGTAGCATGCTGCTGTCAGCACTGTTTTAGCAAACTGGTGATTGTGGTGTCAATCATTTATTTATTTTTAATGAAAATATTGCCATATAAGGCAAACATTTATCACCAGTGAGGCAGAAAGGGTCTAGGGGCTAAAAGAGAGAGAAAAAAAAAACAATATATCTACCACATCTATTATGGTGATCATCCTATTTTTGGTCAGAATAGGGAGCCAAGAGATTGCCTGTAATAGATTTATTTTAGAGTCATAAAGCTAGGATAGGATTTCTCAAGTTCCAATGTGAGACATAAGGATTCGGAAATAATCTCCTGGAATGCTTTGCCGTTGAATATATTCCCAGTGGAACCTTTAGAAAGATCAGTGCATGATTATAGCTCAGTGCAACCCCTATAAGAAAAGGAGTTGGTTATATTCTTCCTACAGTACTTTTTAAAAACTCTCATAGTAAGGGATCCGTTATCAGAAAAGCTCTGAATTTTTTAACCTTTTTCTTTGTAATAATAAAACAGTATTTAATACCTGATTCAAACTAAGCTATACTTACTCCTTACTGAAAACTAAGACAGCGCATTGGGTTTATTTAATGTTTAAATTATTTTCTTGAAGACTTAAGGTATGAGGATAAAAATTGCACAAAAAATGATGGAAAGATCTGTTATCTGGAATACCCCAGGTCCCTAGCATTCTGGATAACAGATCCCATACCTGTATAACACAGCAATAGCAAATAGGCGTCTATAGTCAAGCTGCTTTTACAATATACTGCATTCACATCTTCAGGCTCAACTAGTCAGTGTTACTGATTTAGTGATAACTATGTCAGCACATCTAGTTATGACCCAAGAAGCCTTATACCAGAAGTGTCCTGACTCACAAAGGCAATTATTAACTTGATCATCAGATAGGAGAAGGAGATGTTTTCTAAATCACAGGTTACATTTTATACATTATAACATAAATGTGTAGTGGATACAACATCATACCTACTCCAAGACTAAATATGCACATGCAATACCTTCTGCAATACAAATGCTCTAATAATGGTAACTCTCAGTGCATCAGTAGTTATTTATCCTTCATCCTTTGAATACGTTTGGATTAGGATTATAGTCCTACCTGTATGTTAATTATAGGAATGGCTAGGATCCCCCACCTTGTGCCTATACATCTTGTAGCTTAACAAGACTCTAATTATTGCACTTAACAATTAGTTGAATGCATCTGATCAAAAATTATATATATATATATATATATTTAGTGTATATGGTTAATATTGTTTTTGATTGTTTTAATTAAATAACAATGTTTTTAATATAATAGTTTAATCCAAATTATAAGGGAATAAAACTACACTGAAACTAGACCTCTTCTTTCAAGTAATCTTTAAAAATAAAAAATTATAATGGAAACTGCAATACTCACCTGTACCTGTTGTTGGCTCCGGCATTTTACCAATAACTCTTTACTTCCAAAGAGTATTGTACCGTCCAATAAACAAAAAAAACTATTTTTTTATTTGGCAGACAAATACAGTTGAGTGTGGTGAAGATCAGACTGAGAACAGAGGGGGAAAAGAATTCCTCCAGTTTATATACCACATTCAAATAGCAATCGGATGGCACCTCCTCTGTTTACTATGCAGATATGCAGAAAATTGACAGTTATGGGAACTCTCCCATCTGTTGTCTGTTCTGTCTGCTCACTCTCTCTCAGCTTTTGGAAAGAATCTTTGTTGCATCTCATGTGGCTGATGAGAACATCTCAGAGGTTCTAAATTCAGCTGCTCACATATATGCACAGGAATCAGATGTGGGATTAAGGGCCACAAAGGCATCCTTGATAATAAAAGCTCTGATGGATCATGTTATCTACTGTCCACACTGCTTGTCCTCAAATGGGTACCAAGCCCTGATAGGTGGGAATGTGGCAGTAAAATAGTTGCAGACATTCTTGATAAAAATATAATGATGATAAAAAAATGAAAAAATTAAACCTGTGCTGTATTGGTTTAGAAATAGAGAAGTAAACCGTTTAATTTTAACCTATTCTTTACAAAGTTTAATCTGATCAGAACTGGGCAAAAGGGCCAATTGTCTCTAAATTTGGGCAAAGTCTCTTATTATCTGGCATCTTTTATAGGTGCCAAAATGTGATGACATCATGATGCTGGTGGGCTGATGCTGGCGTTCCGACGCTGGCGAATATTCTGATGCCGGCAACCGGCAGGACAACCCATGTGGGAGGACAGGGCGCCAACCATCTTGGGAGAAGGAATGACGCTGAGGTGAGACAGGTAAGACTTCCTATATTGGTATTTTACTTGTGCAAGTGTGGGTTTCAATCTATCCATTGATCTTACTGGCATGTGTGGAGTTAATAGAGTGACCATTGGTCATGTTTCAGTGATCTTACTGGCATGTTTGGGATTAGTGTGGAGAGCTCATTTACCATTTGTACAGTGATTATACTGGCTCAGCCAAACCTGTCAAATCCCCTATTTTCCTGAGCGTTACCTGATTTTGCCCTCCCCTGATTTCCCATCACTAATAGGAATTCCACGATTTTCTTTTTTATGTGTGGGCAAAATTGGATGTGCTCATGCACAAAAGAATTTTACTCAGGGATTATATTGGCATGTCTGGGGGTTACTATGCTCATTATCCAATTCTGTACTAATTATACTAGTTCATCTGGGTTATGTTTCAGTAAAATATTTAGGGGTGTGACCAAAAGTGGCTATGGCTTAAAAATGTTGCCATGCTGCATGCTGGGCTCACCTATTGCATCTTTGCCCAGGGCCCATCAAGGCATTAAAGCGGACCGTCGCCTACACAAAAAAAGTGGTATAATAAAAGGCATTTGCAAATTAAACATGGAACCCAAATTCTTTTTTACATTAAAACATGCATACCTGTTGTAAAGGTGTTTGAATATCTGAGCTGTCAGTCATATAATACCTGTTCCACCTCTATGCCTATGAGGCAGTCAATTTCTTTCACTTTCCATTTAGCACCACATTCCCCCTCCCTCCTATCACTCTATAATTGTGTAGGGCACTACACATGAGCATTCAGTCCCCCATTCTGGTGCATACACAAGATTTTGGTGTGATACTCAACTTGTCCACAGTGCCCACAAACTGGCTCCTGCCTGCTTACTGTGATTGTATAATTCTCAGACCGAAGGACAAAAGCTGTAAATAAGAAATGTAGTGTAAATAAATTTTATTTTGCTCAACTAACATGATATTAAATAATTTGGAATTATTTCTTAGGGTGACAGGTCCCCTTTAAAATGGTGCTGACTATGAGAACCTGAAATAAAATTGTCACCACTAGATTTTAGTTTAGTCATATTAACATAACTTTGCCCCTATCCATTTTTATATATTTTTTGTTTTATAAGTATATTAGGGATAGTATTATCTGGTTATTCTGCTTTGCTTGTATACGCCATGTTGTAAGATGGTATTCTGGGCCATGGAAGATGATCCCTACTTATACTTATAATGATAAGGCAATGAAAGGTTCTCTACTTATTATACATTTCTTTAAGGTAATAGAAAATATACAGTACATACTGTATTGTGTGATCACTAAGTAGAAAAAGTAAATATTAAAGGAGATGAAAGCTCTGTACTCCTCCATACTTTGCTAGATTGTTACTGAGCTTCTGTTATGAAGGTTAAAGAATGCTGGGAGATGTAGTCTAGCAACTTAAGGTGTTGACTCATAAGTTGATAGATGCACCTTTGCTAAACCATAATTAACCCAAATGATACACAGACCAGTCATAGCATGTTCAAAGTTCTAGTATTTGCAAGTAATTCAGATTATTGTTGTAGTCACCATGTACAGGTCTAACAGAGTGTAAGAGATACTATAGGGGTGCAATAATATTAATTAGGGCGAAGCATTTTACTGAACAGATGGCCTTTACTCTCTGGCAATATACAGACTTGTGGTTCAATGTATACAAAAAATTTGAATGCAAATGTAGGTCTGATCTACAGGATCCTCCTATTAAATTTCTGGTGTGCTTTCTTTTCTGCACCTACTGTACTGTATGTAGTTTTTTCCATGTGGTAAAGGATAAGAGGTTCTTTTCTAAGCCTCTTATTGTGAACATACTCTGTCTCTTTCCTCCCAGGAAGAACTTCAAACAGATGCTTCGCTTATAGTCTGGGGCCCAGCCTCAAATTTAGGTGTTTAATTGTAACAACTGTAGAGACAATATGTATTTGTTGTACTAGATACACTATTTAGTAGTCAAATGCAACTGGAGTTTTAGAGTTTTCTTCTTCAACTTCTTCACTTCTGATATAGCCTCTCAGATGAGTGGTGAAATGTTTTCAAGAAAACTCTAAGGGGCTGATTTACTAAGGGTCGAAGTGAAAATTCGAATTTTCAAAATTCAAATTTCAAAGTAATTTTGGGCTACTTCACATATCGAATAGCCATGTTAATATTCAAATTTTCTAATTTTGAAGTACTAGCCTTTTAAAAATAATTCAGCTTTGACTATTTAGCTGCCGTAGTGCCATTTTAGCCTATGGGGGACCTCACATAATTTTTTTGTAATTTCTGAGAAATCAAGGGATTTTGGTGAATTGTTTTTTCCCCGATCGAATAAGGCTATATTGGATTGAAAATTACCCCCCCCAAAAAATCTGATGGTCAAATGTCGAAGTTTTTTCACTTCGAAATGCGACCATTAGTCTGCTTCTAAATGTCCAGTTGCATTTGACTAACGTCTACTAGATATTGCATATTATGACCTTGTTGAATGAGAATCTCCATAGACATGTTGTACTAGATATTGTTTGACTATGACTGACTACACCAATTATTTTCCTATATCTGTGTAAGGGCCCGAAGGCGCAGTATGAAGTAATAGACCAAGGAGGAAGCAATTAGTCCAACACAGTTTGTGGTACAATAGGATTAGGCAAAAGAGTGGTCAAAGTCCATGCAAAAGAGGTCAGTCCATGCAGCAAGGTTCAGTATCAAGAAAACAGGCCAAGGTCAATAAACAAGAATTCAATAGTGGAAAGACAAAACACACCCAGGAACATGATAAAGTGCAACCTATAATTGGGTAATGTTTGCAGGCTCCTTAAATAGGCCTCCTTTGGCGCCAAAATGGACATGATGACATCATGACGTTGGCGTTCTGATGTTGGCATCACAGAACTGTGACCATGAAGAACCACGTGTGGAGACAGGGTGCCACCATCTGGGGGAGAAGAATGGCGTCGGAGGCGCAGGAGGTAAGCTTCCCTTACAATCTGTACTCATGAGCTAAGGGGGGCCTGAATAAAGGTTGGAATTTGCAGGGGGGCTTGAACTGAAAATGCTTAACAGTCACTGATCTAAGGGGTGAAATGATTTAAATATAGAAGGAGGAGACTTGTGAAAGAACTCAAAACAAACTCAAAGAGATGCACAAGGGCGGTCAAGTGGAATTAAACCCTATGGGAAATAGCATGGGATGGAAAGGCAACAATATTAAAAACTTTTAAGCTTTATTACTAGTATTGCTCATAATATGCAATAAAAAGCACAGGTGTTTTAAATACATTTTAATAACCATAGGTAAAAAGAGATGAAAAAAACATGTACATAAAGAACCATGATGGAATGGTTTCTGAAATAGCTGGTGTGCAACCTTGACATTAACACTAGCAGATAATTGCAGTCCTTCTCTGCATTTCTCTCCCACATTAGACTTAATTAGACTTCAGGAACAGTGCAAGTGGAAAACAAGTAGCTGTACCATTAGGTGAGCACTTTAGAGGAGCAGTATATGTATTATATGACTAACATTAAGTTAGGTGATCATGCCATACTTTTTTCTGTTACATATTTAAAAACCCAGTGCATTCAAACACTTGCAAAATCTTGTCGTATTCAACTATGCAACATTGCCCGGATACGACCATATCTCAGTTCAGAATCAACCAAAACACTTATTCAATCTCTTATCATCTCCCGACTTGATTACTGCAACCTACTCCTTGCAAGAATTCCAACAAGTCGCCTTTCACTACTCCAATCTGATCTAAATGCTGCTGCTAGACTTATTCATCTATCTAACCGCTCAACATCCGCTGCTCCCATATGCATGTCCCTTCACTGGCTCCCAATCTCCTTCAGAATCAAATTCAAATTACTAACCCTCACATTCAAGGCCCTTAACAATGAAGCCCCTCCCTATATTTCATCTCTGATCTCCAAATACTCTCCTACACGCCACCTTCGCTCTGCTTCTGACCTTCGCCTCGCTTCTCCTCTAATCACTTCTGCCCATTCTCGTCTACAAGACTTCTCTCGGGCTTCTGCATTTCTCTGGAACTCTCTGCCTCGAGCTGTCAGACTTTCTCCTTCTTTCCAAACTTTCAAACGCTCCTTAAAGACCCACCTGTTTAGAGAAGCGTATTCAATGTACCTTAAATAATCACTGCTGTAGCATAAATCACAAATTGTGTCTGAAACCCTAATGTCTCAATTTTACCCTAACCTTTAGTTTGTAAACTCTAATCTGTAGGGCCCTCTAATCCTATTGTATCTGTAAATCCTAGATTGTTATCCACTTTTTATTCCCTGTTTGTTATAACTAAGGAAAGCACTGTGTATCTTGTCGGCGCTATACAAATAAATGATGATGATGATGATAGCACATCCTTTTCCTGCACTGCATTGAAACAATGCCTTCCTTTATGAAAACTAGCCAATAGAAGATTAAAAGGGTTAGTTCACCTATAATTAACTTTTAGTATGTCATAGTATGGCCAATTCTAAGCAACTTCTAAATTGGTCTTCATTTTTATATTTTTGGAATTATTTGACTTCTCTGACTCTTTCCATCTTTCAAATGGGCGTCACTGACCCCCATCGAAAAAACAAATGATCTGTAAAGGCTACAAATGTATTGTTACTCTACTTGTATTACTTTCTATTCAGGACATCTCTTGTTCATATTCCAGCTGCTCAATCAAATTAATGCATGGTTGCTAGTGTAATTGAGACCCCAGCAAACAGATTGCAGAATTGGAGAGCTGCTGAATAAAAAGTTAAATAACCACAAATTATAAAAAATTAAAACCAAATGCAAATTTTCCCAGAATATGTAAAGTCTGTTACTGAAATGTACATATTGGCTAAGAAGCCAAATAAATTAGCTGGTGGCAACCAGTGAGAAAAGTAGCAGATGTTTAATCTGGGGCAAAATCTATTTTGTCATTATTTTATTCATATAGTGCCAAGACCTTGTGCGGCATATTACAGTGGTATAACAGGGGGCTTACAATAAATTAATAAACAAGGATGCTCTCAAATTAACCAGTAGGATTAGAAGGTCCTATTTCCAAGAAGATCTTAAACACTTATAAATACGAAGGAATAACAACATCATCCAGTTTAGAAATAGATGAAATACAGGAATGGGATCCATTATCCGGAAACCGGTTTAACAGAAAGCTCCAAAGTATGGAAAGGTCTCTCCCATAGACTCCGCTTTATCCAAATAATCCAAACTTTTTAAAATTACTTCCTTTTTCTCTTTAATATTAAAACAGTAGCTTGTACTTGATCCAAATTAACATTTAAATAATCCTCATTGGAATTTAATATTTACATGATTTTCTAGTAGACTAAGGAGTTTTTTTAAAAAAACTTGAAATTATTTCTAAGTTCCAAAAAAAACGCTGGCGTCTTTTACTTTTTTTTAGGGTGATAGTCTGAAAAATAGCATAATTTTTGGGGGGGTTACCCTCCTTCCCAGTGGGCACATGTTTATGGCAATAGGACAACTTTATTTTATGTATTAAAGGTTTTCTGGGCTTGTGTGGTGTAAAGTAGTGGTTGTAACATATACTTCTATTATGCTTTCAACTTCATGCTGTATGCAAATTAGGCATTGCTAGCATTAATGAGCTTTGCCTGGCGAAGTAATGGTAACGCAACTTCGCTAACGTTCGCCACCCTGAGCGCAAATTCGCATTTTAGTGAATTTGCGTAGCGCTGGTAAAACTACGCCTGGTGAAGTGCGGCAAATGCTAGCAAAGCCCTCTCTAGTGCAACTTCACAGGTTAGTGAATTTGCCCCTTAATGTATGGCAATCCAAATTACAGAAAGATTCAGTATTCAGAAAACCCCATGTCCCATAACAGGATAACAGGTCCCCTGTCTGTATAGCAAGACAAATATAACACTTATCAGCAAGCAACTCTTCACTAGAAGGCTTTTTTTCAAAAAAAGATTTCTTTAAATTAAAATGGTTTAAATTTGAGCATGGTTGTTTGTTTAAAGGGCAAAGAAATAAAATCCAATTTTTACTTTCTTTAATGAAAAATAAATCTATCTCCAATATACTTTAATTAAAAAATGTCTACCGTTTTTTATAAGAAACCTGACTGTATGCAATGAAATTCTCCCTTCATTTAGTGCTGTGGATAGGAATTGTCAGATGGTCCCTAACTTCTGGCAGGGAAACAATCATACTTATGAACAGCAGGGGGAGCCCCTGCCTTACTTACCAGCCATGCAGAACTAAAGCAGCTTTGTTTTTTGATCATTTATGATGATACCTAAGAAGCCCAGACCACACTGAGCATGTGTATGTAGTCTAGTCTTGCAAAGATGTATAACAAAGTTACAAGATGACAGCCCAATTTTTTCGGCGAAGCGAAACTGGGTAGATTCGCCCATCACTAGTCAACATATATTGTGGCTCTGTATGGCAGTACACCTGGTTTTTATACAACCAAAATGTGCCTCCAAGCCTGGAATTCAAAAAATAAGCAGCTGCTTTGAGGCCACTGGGAGCAACATCCAAGGGGTTGGAGAGCAACATGTTGCTTGCGAGCTACTGGTTGTGGATCACTGCTTTAGATGAAGTAAAAATAGCAATGCAAGCTTTTAGAGCTTTATGGATAAATGCTTTGACAAGGTTTGGTAGGAAATGTGGAGCCTGCAAAAATTTGGAAATTTCTGCAGTGCAGCATAAAGCTAGGATAATCTATAGTCAATAGTAACTGGCAACATAAAATCAGACCGATTCTCATTGAATTTATGTTCATGGTCACAAATAACAGCAAAACACTGTCCAGAGAAGCAGAATACTATCTGGATTTCTGCATTTTGGCTTCCCCTCATCAAACAGAAGAGCATTAGCTGTCCTGATCTACAAAAGCTATTTAAAAAATGTATAAATTGGTTATAATTATTACATTGTCTTCCATATTTAGGAAAAATTTGGAAAAACTAATTGATGTTAAGTCTTGAAAACTTGACTGCAACAAAAATCTCATTGTTCCATTAATTTAATAACAACAAATGAAAACAAATTAACAACACAAATATTAAAAGTAGTTAAATGCAATAGCTTATAACTACAGTTCCCATTGACTTCTACAGTAGCTTGTCAGGTTTTGTTTGCTGAATGCCATTCTTTAGTTGCTGAACATTATTATGGATAAATTATGCAAAGTTTGTATTCTAAAACATTTAAGAGCTACAGGTAATTAATTAATTTCTAAGGGGTATTTTTATCAAAGAGGATGGGATTTTGAAAGGCCTATTTATCAATGAGTGAAGTGAAAGTTCACCCTTTGATAAATACGCCTTTAAAAATCCCATAGAAATTAATGGAGAGTGGCGGAATTTCCCTCTAGTGGTGGAACTTCACTCTTTGATAAATGTACCCCATAGTGTCTGGACTCACATGCCTTTAAAAAGTCAATATGGAGTTAACAAGGACCTTTGTATTGGAAGAAATCAAAGATGTGTTTTTACTTCTTAATTTTGTTACGTAAATCACTAGTTAGATGAAGTATACTTTTTAGGTGTATTACTATATTTCCATTGACAACAAGCATGCAGCAATGTGTTTATATTATATAACTTCCAACTGCAGAGATGCCTGCTTACACCAGTTGAACTGGAATCTCTTTATGAACCGAGGTAGTTTCTTCTTTCACAAACATTATTTATTATGGTGCTTTCCCTTGCTATTTGGAGAATGAACTCTGCTACCAATTCCCCTTATTTCCCCTCTGTAATAAAGTAATACTATAATACATATGTCTTTAACAGTCAATCCTCTGCATTGGTTTTTATGGTTGTGAACTTAGGTTTACATTACCCAGGGAGCCTATTAAATGCCGCTATCTATCTATGGAACAAGCATTTTTTTCAATAAAAAGACACATGCTTTCCTGTAGTGTTTGCCAGTTTAAATACAGGAACATATTTTGCTGGCTGATATTTTACATGTTCAATCTGAGATTCTGAACTCCTCCACAAATGAGGAACCAGTTAATGAAGGTTTCCTTATTAATAGTGCCAATTCTAGTAATACAACTAATGATGCATGGTTCACACATGAAAAAATTCAACATGTTAAGATAAACAAATATTCGGGGCTAGATGGTATTCATCCCAGAGTACTTAGTGAGATTAGCTCTGTGATTGCCAA
>CM044436.1:90522646-90535728 GCA_024363595.1 Xenopus borealis
AATGCCTTTAAGAGTAGCTTGGATGATTTGTTAAACAGATATAATATCAATTATCACTATTGTTATACTAAACTCTATTTTTGGAGCAAACTGAATAACTTGGGAAAACTCATCGCATTCCGGTAGAACCATTGGGACATTGGAGAGGGAGGAGCGGATTGCCTGTGAAAACCAGCATTATTTCTGAAGGCCCATAAAATTCTTAAATGCTTGTAAGTAGCCACCTGTAAATTACACTGGTGGATAAAAGGTGATGGTCACAACCATAAAGGTGAGGGAGCACCCCCCCCCTCTATAAACAAAAAATACTACACTATACTAGTCATTTATCTTTTTTGTCTGTCATCAAGCTTCTTGGGCACGGGTCCATTTTATTTACAATACCTGACTGTCACATCCGAAGAAGAATGGATATTAGGCACCTGCAGAGGAAGTGGACCACAGGACCATAGATGATTTTTATCTAACCCATAATAATGATTGTTGTTTAGATCTCTTTTTAGCAGTGCTTTGAATTGTTATTAGAGCATCTTTTTACCTTAAAGATGGGAATATATTATGGTTGCCAACTTTATCTCGGTTATATAATCCCTGTAGCACAGTTATTCCTATCTGTGTACCCTACCTGGTGTTTAACTGCAATACCCAGCAGTCTTTTGTCTGGTATTTACATGTACAAATTAAATGTAATCTTTGCTAAAAGGATATTCTTTGTTCACACCTATTATATTTGAAGTGTTTTTGAGCAATACCCCATTTTAGATCTGAGAAGCATAATTGCACTAATTAGATCAGTAATTGGAAAACATAGTAGTGAACCTGTGAGAGTGAGCTGTACCCACAGTCCAGTGTCATAATGTGCTATATTGATATTTCCAGCAATATCTGATCAATCCTGACCTGATACATTTCAGGCGGCAGCATACACAGGTGAATAGCCTGACAATATTGGCCCATGTACAATATGGCCAGTCTTTTATGATTGCATGCAATAATGATTATTCTGGAGCCATTGAATGAACATAATTTAAAAATAAGAATATGTAATGGGTTGGGAGGTGGAGGGGTATAAGTAATAAATACTTACAAGTAGGTTGATGCTGGACCCCTGCTTTTATCAGAATTGCATTTGCACCCTATGCTTAAGAATTCCGTTGACTATTTGCCATATTAGTAAAGACCAAGAAACAAGCCTTTGTTGTGCTTTTCAGTACTGAAACAGAGAATCTGTGTTGGGATGTTTAAGGAAAAAATTGTTAAAGGAGTAAGTGAAACTCTGCTCATCCGTTATGGGATGTGCTGAAAAAGTCAATCTGTTGTAAACCATTAAAGGTTTTTTTTTTTAATTATTATTATTGTATTACTACTAAATTACTCTTCTAATACCAATATGAATCATTTGATGGCATAAGAAATTCATATTATGCATTCTCCTCCTTATTTGAACCTGCACGGAGCCTAAGACTTTAAGTGTGAATCTGTTTTGTTCAATATTCCAACTGCACTAAACCAGTGATGCGTAACTGCTGTTTGGTTGCTATAGTTTAGGGCACAGAGAAGCGACTGAGTTGTTCTTTTCATTGAACCGATGAACACAGTGAGTTTATGTAGTAACACAGGCAGCATTTACTAGGCTCAGCTAAAATATAGCAACCAAATAGCAGTTATGTTTTATTGTTTCATGCAGTTATTGACGCAAATAATTTCCATGTTACTGCATAAACCTCTATAAAGTATATTTAATTACTATGTAGGGGATTGTGTGAAAAGGTTTGCCTTCATTATTTCTACTATGCCAGACCAATAACATTTCTCTTACATTTTGACATTAATGAAGGTAAGAACCTAAGCCTGTTTTGTTGTCAGAATACAACATTCAACTGACTGGAACTTAAATCAGTTTTATGATGGTCTGTTGTTTTACAACCCTGACTTTAAGGCTGTTCTGTGAATTAGTAGAGATTTTATTTATTGTTCTGTGATCATGTTAATTCCTTAGAAAATTTTTAAATAGACTGGGACAAAAAAAAAAAAAACCTTGCATGTGCAAAAATCACATTCCCTTCTCAACAGGGGAAGATTCCAGCACTAAAAATAAATGCCTCCCTCTGGAGTCAGAAGAACGGCTTAAAGTCTTAGCAAAATGGAACCATATCAATACAGACACGAGACCAAATGAAGCCATGTAACATTCATATATAATGTGATCATTCCTTTGTTATTGCAAGCTCTCTGACTGCGCCAGTTTTGTCATTACAGAATTATTTTAGGAATAGGGTACGGTGAAATAGGAGGCACAAGTCACAAACCAGCAGGAATACAGGTTTGCAGACCTCTGTGTCAATCCAGGTAATGGTTAGCAAGATATGTACAGCACATGATATACTTTTCTCAGGATGTAACAGATACAGTACATCGGCTTGAATGTCACAAAGGATGTTTTCCCACTCTACATACTGCAGCATGATTAAAGAATACAAGTGCAAGTTACTTATCTACAAAGGAATATGGCATATGTTGCAGATCAGGATATTGCTGGTCTATGAATATTTAGTTTCAAAATAATGCAGTGTTCAAGAAGAGCTGCTGATTTCAGAGTACAACAGCTATATTTAGAGGATGTAGCTGTGATCCATCCATTTAGAGGACTTCTCAGCTATTAGTAGTAGAGGCAGGGATCCCCAAACTTCTTTAACAGTGAGCAAGACTCAGATGTAAAAAAAAGTTGGGGAGCAACACAAGCATGAAAAATGTTCATTGGGGGTTTAAAATAAGTGTTGTTATTGGTCATTTGGTAGCTCCTATGTGAACTGTCAGCATACAGGAAGGTCATTTTGGAAGTGCTCATTGGTTTATGCAACCAAAACTTGCATCCAAGCCAGGAAAGCACTTGGGCCCCCTGCGTGCTGGATAAAAAATTCTAAAAATAAATTGGAACATAGGGGCAGGTAGGGGTGGGAGGACATCTACTTGCCAGGTCTGTACCTTTTGACACAAGGGCCCACAAAGTAGGCAAAGTGCATAACAATTGCTGATTGCAACCTTATTTTTTTTTTGCACTTTGCATACTGCTTGGGACCTTGAAATGGAGCCCTTGTGACTCTAAGGGGTATATTTATCAAAGAGTGAAGTTAAGAGTGAAGTTCCACCACTAGAGGGAAATTCCGGAGCTCTCTATTCATTTCTATGGGATTTTTTAAGGTGTATTTATCAAAGGGTGAAATTTCACTTCACCCATTGATAAATACACCTTTCAAAATCCCATAGAAATTAATTGAGAGCTGTGGAATTTCACTCTTTGATAAATTTACCCTCAAGACTGAGGTCTTATGGGGGTAGATTCATCAAAGAGTGAAGTTCCGCCACTAGAGGGAAATTCCGCAGCTCTCAATTCATTTCTATGGGATTTTGCAAGGCGTATTCATCAATGGGTGAAGTGAAAGTTCACCCTTTGATGAATAGGCCTTTAAAAATCCCATAGAAATGAATGGAGAGTGGCAGAATTTCACTCTTAACTTCACTGTTTGATGAATCTACCCCTAAGACTTGACTTGATTATAGAATGTATTTGATGCTCACCTTGCTATTCTATCAAGTGTGATCAATGTGGAGTTGCATATTCCATCTGCCTTTTTATACAGTTTCACACATAATGAAAAGAATAGTATTGAATAGATGATATTCTCTTTGTTTTCTTTTTAATTTCATTTTAATTCACTAATTTAAACCAAAACATTACTGAATCATAATTTATTGCAACAGCTGTTACACCTTTAAAGTAGGTGCAATGCCAAATGTACCAAATGCAGCAGTAAAATCTGCCAGCCTGTATATTATGAGGCTTACTTGTTCAACACTGAAGAAATGTTAAACTAGTTAGCTGAATCCCTCACTGACTTCTTAAGAAAGTCAATAATGACCTCAAAGATGAGTCAATATACAATTAGTGATCTGCGCAGTAAATAACTACAGGGAAGGTCATAGGTTTGGCAGTCATCTTGTAGCTGGATCACCCTGGCAACATATTAGCTTTGCAGAAATGTTCCATAAAGATGTGGTCGTAATCAGGTAACATAGGGGGCAATTTGAGTTGAACTTGTGCAGGAAGATGTAATATTGCCCTCACTATGTAGAAATCACATTTCTATTTCTTTATTACAGATACATATAAAATGGAAATGGCAAAACTGGGTCGTGAAACTGAAAGAAGCAAAGGTTTGCTAGCCTTGTTTGTTCTCATTGAGTGTGAGCAAGTCAATTAAGTAAGTCAAGTCATAAGAACTCATTTACAAAGTGGGCAATTTGCAAAAAAATGGTGCTGTGGTTATTGCCCATAATATCCTTGCACCTCCTACACATGATAGCTAATTCCTAGGAGGTACAAGGCATATTTGGAGCCCCATATTAATTGTACTGTCTGCTATTAAAGGCAAGCATTAAAACAGGGCTCTGTCGGAACAGTGACTGCTACACCAATTATTATTATTATTATTAACATGTATTTCTATAGCGCCAACATATTGCATAGCACTTTAAAGTAAATGTGTTTATACAACTAAATCAAATGAATTACATACATATGGAGTTACAATCACAATCAATGCAGAGAAAAAGGTGAGGAAGGCCCTATACAGAAAGAGCTTACAATCTAAAGGTAAGGGAGTTATACATAAGATGTGGAAATGGGCAAGATTGAATTAAGTGGGTGAGAAATGTGGTACTGTATGTAATGTTGCATTTGGTAGTTAAGAGTGAGGGTAGGCTTCTACATAAAAGTGCGTTTTAAGAGATTTCTTGAAAGCAGAAAGGTTGGGAGAAAGTCGGATAGACCGTGGGAGAGAGTTCCAGAGGAGGGGTGCAGCTCTTGCAAAGTCTTGAATCCGAGCATGTGAGGAGGTAATGAGATAAGCGTTGAGTAGCAGGTCAGTAGAGGAGTGTAGCAAGCAGTTGGGTGAGTATATATAGATGAGTTCAGAGATTTAGAAAGGGGCAGCGTTATGCAGTGCTTTGAATGTCAGGGTCCATAATTTGAATTTAATTCTGAAGGGTAGTGGAAGCCAGTGCTGGGATTGGCAGAATGGTGTGGAAGATGAGGAGCGGTTGCTGAAGTATATGAGCCTCGCAGCAGTGTTCATTATGGACTGGAGAGGTGACAGTCTCTGGCGGGGAAGGCCAATTAAAAGAGAGTTACAATAGTTTAGATGTGATATGACGAGAGATCGTATTTTGGATATGTTCCTTAGGCGGAAGTGACATGATTTAATAAGTGACTGCAAATGCTATTATTATAACACACTGAGACGCTCAATTATATGCCCATTATTACACATTGATCTGCTGTATACATTACTTCTTAGCTTTAAGCTTTTTAACTTAAATTCTAAGTATTGGAGCTGATTTGGGAGGGTGGTCTGGGATTTGGCTTGCGCAAATTTTAATCAGTTCGCCTTTTTTCTCCTACTTCTATTGGAATCCAGCACTGGGAATCTCAAGGGACCAATGATTTGTGGTTTTTTTAGGGTGAATTAAATTTTCTCTTGATTAGGGCAAGTTTATAATTGAGACCACAGTCTTGGCAACCCTGCCTTTCTCCATCATTGTGGTGTCCCAGTAATAGTAATTAATAGGCAGGGATTAGTGGGACCCCTCCACCAATCTTTAATTTCAATTATCCTACTCTTTTCTGAACTGGAGCCAACCCAATTGATTCATTGTAGTCATGATTTATAATGGAATGTAATTAATTACTTTTTTTGGGGTCTCTTAATAACTATTTACTAGCACTTGGACGTATAATCAATTGAGTTGCAATTCTCAAATTATTTATTAGCATTTGCACTTTAGTCTGTAATTAATTGATTAGCAATTAATGAGCTTATTGCCATGTTTCATGAATTCATTTCAAATACTGCACTTTAATTCATTAATAAACCGTTCTATAGTTATAATATTGCACTTATAAGCACTTTGATCAGTTTGTTAGATCAGATTATTATACATGATCAATGTTAGGATAATCAATTATAATCATGTCTCACTAATAATTTAATTTATTCATAGTATATTGTTATTTAATTCAATTACCCACAACTTTCACATGGGATTGGAGTTTAGTTTGGATTTATTGGATATCCTACAATACCCTAATAAATTGGAAATTACTATAGAAGTTGTTGGCATTGTTGGAGTGGGGGTTCTTTTCTCTCTATTTTGGGTTTGATTGATTTTATCTGATATATTCAGACCTCTATTCCAATTAAGCAACTTTAATTATTAGCTTATCCTGAGTATTTCCCCTTTTTCCTTGTCATTATTACACATTGTGCTTGTGCACGGGCGTTCATAAAAAATCTCTATAAACTGTGAATGTTACATGGAACTATTAGCATTGGTTTACAGGGTTACATTATTATTACCATTGTTCTTATAACTTTTAATAGACAAATAGATTCTCCAAGCTTCGAATGAACAAATAATGTACAAGATAGCAATCTGGTAAGAAAGACTGTGGACAGCTTGGATGATATGTATATTGGCATTTTCATTAGTTCTTCCAACTTTGGTATTGGTCACAATAAGTGCAACAAGAAGTGGGAAAAAAACCACATGGAACTGTGAGCAGTGCTCTACGGATATATATTAATATTACTATTGTTCTTATAACTTTTCATCTAAGGTTAGTAATAGAATTTATATATAAATTCACATTCTTTTGTAGTATCTCTCTTTCCCTCCCTACTCTATTTCCTATGGTAAATTTTAATAATCCCAAAAAGTGTGGAAAAAAATCATTCTAAAGACAAATATGAAGCAGGGTATTATGTCTTCTATGTTTAAAGGGTTCTAATGCATACGTTTTCACCCCCTTGCATTTAGATCTAAATAGTCCATGATGTTGAAGTGGGAAAAAAAACATGTTATTGTTATTTACAAATACAAACAATGTCTTGATTGCATAGGTATCCATTGTGCCTAAATAAGCTCTTGTGCAAACAATTGCCTTCAGAAATCACATAATTTGTTGAGGCTCTCACCTGTTTGTAAGTATCACACAATTTAAAAATAAATTCTCTGGACTAGGAGCGTACATGCAGCTCCAACAACCTGGGTAGTATATAGGCAATACCAAAAATGGATGTTTTAAGAAAATTCTTTAATAGAACGGCTGAGCACTTTTTCTTTTTTTTATTTCCCCTGACCTTTCTTTTCTCTTTTAAGTTTTACTATCTATACTCTATTGTATAATTTCTGGATATTCTTGAATCCTCTCGAGCATACCTGTTTAATCATATAATATTGATATAGTACGCCTCAAAGTATATGAGGTATGGGAAAACTTGTACTATCTCTGGGAAACCAAACAAGCATCAGACACACCTCATGGTATAATAACCCTGATAATGTGATAATATGCTCATGAGATAAACTTATTGTGGATGTACTCACTTTGTATAATGTTTGTACAGGATTCATTTTCTTGCTATTTGAACTTTTCTCTATTGTAATATGCCTATTTCTTTAAATAAAGAATATACAAAAATAAATTCTATACAACTGTTTCTGGAAGGCTCCAGAGTTTTTCTTAGAGAAAATATCAAACAGATTCTACAAACAGAATCATGAAGACCAAAGAGTCATAAAAAAAGGAAAACAATATGGCACATCCATGGCACGTGGCAGAGAAATAAATAAAGCACCAATGATAACTCTGAAACACCTGAAGGGATCCACAGCTGAGATGGGAGAAACTGTGTATGGCACTGATACGTGTTTAACCTTTTCTGTTCTTGTTTGTGAAACAATGTTGTCAATTTCTCTTCAGGTATGTAGAGTGCTGACTTCTGTTTCAGGAGTCATAGCCAACAATGCAGAAACTACAAAAATCAGATACTATTTTCATTAGAAATTGCAATTGCAAATAACCATAGATGTATATTTAATGAATGTATATTAGAAGGTTGCACACTTGGTTACATGGCTTAAGGTGAGGGGCAAACAGCTTGCAGTTTATTCCATGTTTATATATTTCTCCAGATTTTACAGAAATCTTTGGAAACCCTAATACCCAACAGCAAATATGATGCTGTTGGAATAACCACTTATACAACCACATTGGTTAAAGCTTGTTAGCATTGTAATTAAATGTGCAAGGCTTGCTTCAACTCTAGTAGCTCATAGCAACCAATTAGATGTTTGCTTTGAAACATCAGGCCATTAAACCCTTCCTGCTGATTGATTTCTACAAAGTAATTATTCAATGATGTTTTATAAATGACAAGAATAAGCACAAAACAAAAACAGAAATGGGAAAGGGAAGCCCAAAATATTGTTTCTATTCTGCTATATAAAATATTTCATTTTGTCACATTGCAAAGGACAATATTAGTATTTACAAACCATCCAAATGGATGATAACATGTTCCCTAGAAGCAATATGATATGGTCCCGATGACTACCTAGAAATGGTGTAAATATGGATATTGACGCCTGTCTAGTATACTTAGATTGAGCATGTTTAAAGTGTGATCAGATGGGTCTGTGAATAGTCATAAATCACTCTGAAAAGTACATAGCTGTCTTTCAAAAAGGATTTCTACCCAGTAATGAGGAGTCAAACTCAGTCAGACAACTGTGGTCATGGACTGAAATCCTTAGAGAGATGATTAGAGAGATGAATAGGTTGATGGCTTCTTGGAAAGGTCATAGTGCAATAAAAGAAATTCAAAGTGATATGAAAATGTATGGTGTTTTAACTACATGCCTGACATTGCAACTTAGTGATCAACAGTTCCTATATTAGCTACTTTTTAAAATACTTTTTATTATTATTTGTTGAATAAAATTAAATACCGTAGAATGAAATGTCCTTATAGCAGGATCTATTGAAGACTGTTTGCATCGCTAAATAACATTGGCATGTGCAAACAGTTGTCAAAGAAGATGCTTAATTGTTTCCCAAATTCAGTTATTATCAATTATTCTATGCCAATAAAGATAAAATACTAACATTTCGGTGGCTGTTTTTTAGGGTAATGTAGAAACTCAGGTTTCTTGCAAGATCTACCATTTATAGAGCTGCAAGAATTAATCCTATACCACAGCAACAAAGACAGAAAGTCATATGAATTAAGGGGATCATATCATTCTCAGTTTCAGCAGAGAGAAGCACTGGATATTTTAAAACAATGATAACCACTCCTCTTACCTCTAAAGGATTTGGTTGGCATACTAATAGTTGAAAGCTGTCCAACATAACCCACACATGAACAAAGCTTTATTTGTATTAGAGGGGCATAAGTGTGGCCTTTGCTTTAAACCTGCTTTAAACCCTGTGCTGTCAGCAATGTTGTTTACAATCAACATCAGAATGCAAAACATCAGGGATGGGGCAATGGGGAGAATGAATAAACACTTTGGCAACTTGGTGAGGGTTGGAGTTTAGCAGTGAGCTGACGCCAAAACATCTATTTTAGAGAAATAAGTAGTAAATAACCCATTATCTATGATGAAAGTCTGATTCCTGATATAATTTCTTCATGAGAGTATTGGACTTGTCAAGTGATAACTAAAGTTCAAAGGCAGATATTGTCAAATAAGAAGTAGGTTGAGTAGTCTGTTTCTGCTGGTTTGCCTAGATCAGTGGTCCCCAACCAGTAGCTCGCGAGCAACATGCTGCTCCCCAACTCCTTGGATGTTGCTCCCATTGGCCTCACAGCAGGTGCTTATTTATGAATTCCAGGTTTGGAGGCACATTTTAGTTGCATAAAAACCAATAGTTCTGTCGAACAGAGCCTCCCTGTAGGCAACCAGTCCATATAGAGGCTACCAAACCTCCAATCACAGTCTTTTTTGGCATCCCCCTGGACTTTTTCATGCTTGTGTTGCTCTCCAAGTCTTTTTTACATTTAAATGTGGCTCTCGAGTAAAAAGGTTGGGGACACCTGGCCTAGATGATAGAAGGCCTGTTTTTTTGTACCTTTTGCCTTGGAAGTCAGAACACAATTTCTCAAGCTTGCATATTTTTAATGCATAGTGAGACATATTTCAGAGATTTCACAAGCAGTCGTATTCACGGTTTACTTCCTCATAATGCTGTATGGTTAATGAGAGTAGCATATCACACTGGTACTTGGGGTTACATGCAAATGCAATAACGTGTTTCTTAACTGTGGCCTGCCTTCAAAAAGGAGCAAGGTTGCAGATCCTTGAAATGCACTGCTGTGTGCACATATCCCATTACAAACTGTTTTCTTTTCTTCAGTTTTGTTGTTGCTCCTTGGTCTCTCTCACTGTCAGATTAAAAAAAACAGCTGCTGTTGAAGCATTTTGGCAGGAACTCTGAATGTCAAATGGTTCTCATTGTTCTGTATGCTTCTAAAGGAGAAAACAACATAATTATGGCTTTATTCCAGATATTAAAACGAAAAGGCAATGACTGTACCAGTCAGAGGAGCTTCCTAATCTTAAGCATGGTCAGCACTGCTATCACTGAACATCACAGAATAAAGTGTAAATTCCACTTAGTGTTGCAGAATTTTGCTGAGTAATGTTAAGATATAGAGCTAGTGACTTTAACTAGCAGCCCTCTGCATATGATTAACCTGAGGTTCCCCTGGTAGCCAGCACAATCATTATAAGAAGTTGCATCAGGAAGACACATACATTTACACCTCTTTATCATGTTCCATAAGACCATGTGTATTTAGCAATCAGAGGTTAATTTAAGTGTAAATGCAAAGGTATGGGCAGAAACTGGTGCCTTCAGCAGCCATTACTACAGTATGCCTTCCATCAAGTACTTGCACCTACCTCCAGCTTGTATTCTTAGGCAGATTCAAACCCTGATAAGACACCAATCACACATTGCATGGCTCAAGGGAGGGGGGGTCAAGGGAGTAAACACTGAGCTGCTGATGCATCTTGAGCCAACAGATGCTCCAGCTACAATAGAGTACTAACAAGTGATGTGTAAGAGAACACCCACATCCAACGTATTTGTCACCAAAGAAAACTTACTGCAGATTGTCTATAAATTGCCAATACAAGGCCATACCAACACCATTAACGACTGACATTGGTATAAACAGTGAAAGCTGAAGGACAGGGCCATTGCTGAGATAGTTCTCAGTCTAAATATGTTATAAAATAGGTGTAGGCTATTGGGGCAAATTCACTGAAGAGCGATTTTTTGTCAGCATCCGCTTCTACTAAGCTAATTCACAAGAATGCAAAGTTGCGTCTCAGCAGCCAAATGCCTAGCAAAACTTTGTTAGTACTCTTATGCTTAAGTCAATTTGAATAGGCAGCACACAGACCATCACAAAATGGTGGTTCAAGACAAGAGATGTAAAAGGGCAAGATTTACTCAAATATATATTTCAATTTGATAAGATTGTTTAATATGTCACTTAATCTGTTGCTGAAGTATTCATTTTGGGGGTATAGTTTTCCTTTAAAAAAAGTGCCCAGCATTTTTACAACTTTATTGACTTTCCTGCTTACAGGATATGATTAGTGATGGGCGAATCTACCCAGTTTGCTTCGCCGAAAAATTAGTGAATTTCCAGCGAAACTTGCGAATTGGCGAAAAAATTTGCGAAACGAGCGACTCGTTTTTTTTTTTTGAGAATTTTCACCAGGCGAATTTTCGCTGCCGTTTTGCGAATTTATTCGCCAGTGGCGAATCGCAGGAATTCGCCGCGAATTCGACCCTGACGAATAAATTCGCCCATCACTAGATATGATGTCACTGGCATTAGATTGAGGAAGGTGTAGCTTAGTTTTATCAGTTCGCCTGGTCTGAGGTGGCGAAGTAAAGTGTCAGGAAAGAGGCAACGTTCAGTAGAATTCACATCTTATTGAATTTGCGGAGTAACGACAAAATCGCCTGGTGATAGTGTCTCGTTCACTAGTGAATTTTCCATCTACTCTTGTTAGTGAATTCGGGATGACCCTGTGGATGGGATTTCTGCCGAATTGACGCCAGTGTCAACCACTTCGCCCTTTAGTGAATCAGCCTCATATGTCTCAAAGTTTGTTAAACAGTATTATTTTTAAACCCATAAAAAAATTTACTTGCAAATACATTCCATGTTAATTCTTCCAAAGAGCTTCATATTTTCATGTATATTTGAAAAAAACTCATTAACTTCAACACACTGACATCTGTTTACACGCATGCAAACTAGCTGAGACGTCAAACAAATAACAATGTCTACAGCCCATAACTCAACCAATAGAATCCAGTTAAATGCTAGGAGATGCTAATAAACCATTCTTCACCTTCTTTGAGTAGACAGACAAATCAAATGAGCTGTTGAAAAGGCTCACAATAAGACAGTGTTATCATTATTATACAATTATGTTAAGATCCTTCACAGGTTTTATAAATCGTAACCAAAGTGCAAGGTGACTGATAAAGTGCACATATATATATTGTGGTAGTGTCACTAAGACAAAGGTGGAAAAAGGTCACTCTAGCCTTTAATTTCTTCCCAGTGATTGAGGGTTTAATAAACAGAAACTGGTTTCTCTATTTTAGGCTTAGTCCAGACGGGGAGATTCGGGGTGATCCGTCGCCTGGCGACTTCTCGCCGCAACGGATTGCCCCCGAATCTCCCCGAATAGCTAGGCACCAATGCGCACCGGCATAGCTTAAAAAACGCCGGCGCATGTTCACACGGAGCGGGGCGATTTTTTTAAAATCGCTCCAAATTGCCTCGCCAGGCAATTTGGAGCGATTTTAAAAATGGACTTCTTCAAATGGATGAAGGAAGTGCCCAGTGGTCAGGGTTTTATTTTATGATTTTGTTTGTATGCTGCAATGCTTAGCCCTGTGTATGATTAAGTGACTGACTTTTTTATAAAAGAGTTGGAAAATAAACATGTGCTTTCCTTGACAAACTGTCAGCTTGCACATGTAAATTTAGGGGAAATTAGACAATGGTAGGCATATGTCTTATGTGCTTTTCTTACAGTATTAATTCATTTATTTACAGTATGTCTTGTTAATCTGGGTCACATGAATAAAACTGTATTTCCAAGTTGTTGGCAAATGTAGATATACAGTGATCTTTACTGTT